>JANAVB010033620.1:2887560-3214111 GCA_029216955.1 Iris pallida | reverse complement strand
CGGACTAGTCCACGAGGTAACTCAGCCTCTCCATCTTCTAAAAGGAAAAGTAAAAAAAGTTAGATCCTGCCGTACTGCCTCGGCGGAAGAAGAGGGAAGTCTCGGCCGTCACGCTCGATCCGGAACACAAGCCAACCGGTGACTGAAAGCACAACTGATGATCATCCCGACCCATACCAATGATGCTCCGGGACCGGCTCAGCCTTCGACGACCGACAAGCCTAGGCCGAAGGAGACTCGCTTCGACAAGTCCCTCCGGAAGGAGACACCTCAGGGGCTGGAGAGGCCCTACAACTTCGACATCTTAGCGCAATTAGCTAACACCCCGGCTAAATTGTCCTTATATGAACTCCTCAGGCTCTCAAAGGATGTCCGCACGGCTTTAAGTGAGGCGCTCCAAAATGCCGACGCATACTTGGCTCAGGTCAACCTCACGGGAGATAACCAACCTGCAGAGCTCTAAGATAGTGCGTGTGCGGGAGCAATGCCCAATATCGTCTTCTCTCCGTAAGATATGCTCATCAAAACTAACCTGCATGATCGCCCGCTATACTACATTGGATACATCGGCGACGTAAACGTGGACCGAATGCACATTGATCCTGGGTCCTCTATAAGCATCATTCCAAAAGGTCTGCTACACCATCTTCGCATCCCGATGCATCGCCTGACACCTACAAGCACCGCCATTAGCGGTTTCAATTCGAGCAGGAGCTACCCAATAGGGAAGATCCGTTTGAAGTGTCAGATCGACGATCTCCAATCAGAAGTCACCTGTTATGTCATAGATGCCGACACTTCTTACAATATCCTTCTGGGACGGCCTTGGATACACGATTACATGATCGTGCCTTCCACACTACACCAGTGCTTCAAATATGTCGATAAGCACGGCTTCGTGAGGACAGAGTTTGCCGATATCGATCCCTTCAAGGGGGTCGAATCTTATTACTCAGACTCCTGTCTATACGAAAAATCAAAGAAGCATCTGGTCGAAGAAGATGTGCAAACTCACAATAAGACGGCTACAGGATCAGAAGAACCTCTAACGATCCACCTTCAGGCTCGCAAACCGGGCAATTTTGTACCCCTTACGGCCACTCTGCGTAAGGACGCAATCAGTCTCTCCGCACAAGAAGAACAGATGAGAATCCGGCTGCCAAAGTCCGGCCAAGCACTGAGACCCATAACAGGGCCACTTACCATCAGACTACCGAGAGTCGGTCAGCTCCAAACGGAGAAGCCCAATCCCTCCGATAGACCGCTCACAATATGCCTTCCCAAGAAGGTTCTTCACCCCGATGCGAGGTCTGACACTTCTAGCGAACCAGCCACCCCTCGCCTCACATCAAGTACCAAACTGGGGGTTGCTAGTTTACCAACAACTCCACGATCTGCTCCGTCAGTTGAGCCTCTGAAGATCAAGCTGACTAGGTCGTCCTCCCAGTCTTCATTTATACAGGGGATGGCCGAAGAAGAACCAGAATTGGCCAAGTATGTGGCTGCCCACTCCGATACCCCCTCCAAAGATGATGTAATCCCTCTAGAAAGATACCTTACTTCATCAATAAAGGGTTATCTTTGAACTACACCGAGCTCAATAAGCTATGTACAATGTACGCTATGGAACACGGTATAGGCACTCACCTACATACACAGGTGACAAACGTGTACACCGCCATCCGACTTACTCCAGTAGAAGACACTTACCTAATAGTCGAGGGAGGGGACCACCCGATCATCTTCGGCCAGACGAACAACCCACATCCCCCCGCTATGGAAGAAGTCGACTTCGGGTCAGATGCCGGAAGACTGCCTCTGTATCTCTATAGCCCTCAATCCAAATATCTCATACAGAAACAGGGGTATGATCTAGAGACAACGCCAGGACTGAACTACGGCACTGGACGACGATTACCTTTGAAGACGCCAGCCCCGGCGGGCAAACCTCGGAACTACTATAACAAAACTTGATGCTGTTTAGGGTATGTAACGCCTACTACGACCCCTGAAAGCTCAGATGAAGAATGCGACTGGCAGTCACATTCAACCGGATCACCGACTTCCGACTCAGATACCAGCATCGGAGATGTGTTCAGACAAATCATGTCAGTCAACATGGCGTTCGCTGACGCTTACGAGGAAGACGAAGACATCCTCGAAATCCTTGAGCTAGAACCATGGGCCCAGCAATTAGACGCACAATGGGAAAAACGGTTCGAACTGAGAGAACCTCCTACTGAAGATGAGGTCATACAAGTGGATCTCGGCAGCGAATCTTCTCCAAAACCGATCTTTATCAGTAAAAGCCTGACAAACGATGAACGAGAATCGCTGCTGAAACTCGTCAGAGAATATATCGACGTGTTCGCGTGGAGTTACGAGGACATGCCGGGGCTAGACCCCGATATCGCTCTTCACAAACTCAACATACGGCCCGATGCAAAGCCAGTCAAACAGCAACAACGACGCTTCCGCCCAGGCGTCATGGACGCAATTGAAGCCGAAGTCAACAAGCTAATAACCAGCGGCTTTATTCGTGAAGAGCAACATCCTGACTGGGTCGCCAACATAGTGCCGGTCCTTAAGAAAAATGGGAAGATCCGAATCTGCATCGACTTCCGTAATCTGAATGAGGCATGTCCGAAGGACGAGTTTCCCCTCCCCATCACAGATATCATGATCGACAACACATGCGGCTTTGAACGTATGTCATTCATGGATGGATTCTCGGGGTACAATCAAATCAAGATGTCTTCCGACGACGAAAAGCATACATCATTCTGAACGCCGATTGGTACATACTACTACACAGTCATGCCATTCGGTCTAAAGAATGCTGGCGCTACATATCAGCGGGCCATGAGTATTATTTTTCGAGAACATTTACGCAAAATAGTAGAATGCTATGTCGACGACATCGCCGTCAAGAGTCGCCATAAGGAAGATCATCTGCAAGACCTGAGAACGGTATTCGACCTGATGAGAGCCCACAACCTGAAGATGAACCCTACGAAATCATTCTTGGGCGTATCCAGCGGGAAATTCTTAGGCTTCATCATCACGGCACGTGGCATCTATGCAGACCCTGAGAAGACGAAGGCAATCATGGAGATGGATCCCCCGAAAAATCTCCGCGAACTCAGAGGCCTCCAAGGGAGGCTAGCTTACATCAGGAGGTTCATTTCCAACCTCTCTGGGCGATGCCGACCGTTCACACACCTCATGAAGAAGGGAGTCTCATTCGTATGGGACGAGGAATGCCAGCGTGCTTTCGACGACATCAAAGAATATTTATCGAATCCCCCAGTCCTGGTGGCCCCGGTCCCCGGAAAACCATTCCTGCTCTACGTACGAGCGATGGAACACTCCCTTGGTGCCCTGCTAGCACAAAATAATGATGCAGGTCACGAGCAGGCCATATATTATCTCAACCGAATGATGATCAGGCCAGAACATCGATACATCGCCGTAGAGAAGGAGTGTCTCGCCCTGGTATTCGCTATTCAAAAGATGCGGCACTATGTGACAGGACAAACCATACATGTGATCTCGTGAGTCAACCCCCTCAGGGTCCTCATGACTAAACCAGGGGCCCTCAGCTCTCGCCTCGCCACATGGGCAATATTGCTGTCCCCCTATCATATGATTTTTGTCCCGCAAAAGGCTGTTAAGGGTCAAGCCCTAGCAGACTTTTTGGCAGCCCACCCAGGATCGGAGTCATCCAGAATCTATGAAAAGATCCTAGACGAGGTCGCTGATTCGAATACAGCCATCCACGATAACATATGGCGAATGTTCTTCGATGGCGCCTCAAGGACCGGACCCAAGGGAAACATCGTCGTCGGGGTCGGAGTGGTATTAATTTCTCCTACTGGGCTGGTGATCAATCGCGCCTACTCCTTCACGGAATCCTGCTCCAACAATGTGGCCGAATATAACGCTCTGGTCATTTGCCTCCAACTTGCAAAAGAGCTGGGGGTAGAATACCTTGAAGCATACGGCGACTCCCAACTAATCGTCAATCAGATCAGGGGCTCGTACGAGGTTCGCTATGAAGACATGATCCCCTACCATCAAATTATGATCAACATTATCTCATCATTCGAGGGATTCTTCATCGAACACGTCCCCAGACTCCAAAATATCGAAGCCGATGCCCTAGCAGGCCTTGCCGCTTCCTTAGCAGTGCCGAACCAAGCTCATCATTCGGTTGACGTAATAGGCCACGAACTGGTCTGTCCCAAGAAAAACGTTCAAGCCATGGCAAGTTATTCTGCCCAGAAGGTCGACGACACACCGGACTGGAGACAGCCGTTCATCGACTTCATCGTATACGACATCCTCCCAGAGAATCCAAAGGAAGCTACCTCTATCAAACGGCGCTCTCTCAGATTCTTCTACGATACAGAGACGAAAATGTTGTATCGCCGCTCCTACGACGGATTATTGCTCCGGTGTTTGTCGAACGCGGAAGCTACAGAAGCTGTACGAGAAGCTCACGACGGTGTATGTGGGGCCCATCAACCCGGCCCTAAGCTACAGGACCGCCTTCGCCGGATGGGCTACTACTGGCCTACAATGGTGGCAGATGCGATAGATTATGCCAGAAAATGCAAGGCCTGCCAAGTCCGCGCAGATTTCATTCATCAACCATCCGAGTTTCTGCATCCAACGGTGGCATCCTGGCCATTCGAAGCATGGGGAATAGATATCATTGGTCCAATCACCCCACCTTCCTCCCGAGGACACCGCTTCATACTTGCGATCACTGATTATTTCTCCAAATGGGCGGAGGCTGTCCCACTCGCAGAAGTTAAAACTTCAAACGTGATCAGCTTCCTTAAGCATCACGTTATCTACCGCTTCGGACTACCACGAAGAATCATCCATGATAATGGTCCACAGTTTATAAGCCATGTATTCTACCGATTCTGCGATAAGCACCGCATTCAGAATGTCGCTTTGACACCATACAACCCGGCAGCAAACGGGTTGGCAGAGGCATTCAACAAAACAATCATCAAACTCCTCAAGAAGTTCGTCTCCTCCAACAAATGCGACTGGAATAAGAAGCTCGGCGAGTGCTTATGGGCTTATCGCACCATGGTTCGAACAGCCACCGGGAATACACCATTCTCTCTGGTGTACGGGAGCGAGGCAGTCCTCCCTTTGGAGACTTAGATCCCCTCACTCCGTGTCGCCCTCACTTATCAATTAACGACGGATCATAACTACCGACGACGACTACAAGAGTTGGAGGCTTTAGATGAAAAGCGCCTCCTAGCTCAGCAAAGGATCGAGCTATACCAAGCACGCATCTCAGGAGCCTTCAACAAAAAAGTTAAAATCAGAACATTCCAAGTGGGTGATCTCGTTCTGGCAGTCCGGAGACCGATGGTCATGACTCACAAGACCACCGGTAAGTTCCAGCCAAAATGAAAAGGTCCATTTGTCATCGAGACCGTGTTCTCCAACGGCGCCTACCGCCTCGCTAAGCCGAACGGAGATTTGCTCATGTTGCCCGTCAACGGCAAGTTCCTGAAGAAATACTATGTTTGAACATCATTCTCCAGATTATCGAGTCATGTACTCCTTTAGTACCATTGAACTCCCATCCATCATTCTCCAGATTATCGAGTCATGTACCCCTTTAGTACCACTGAACTCTCATCCACCCTATTTCAAATTATCGAGTCATGCACCCGCTGGTGCCGCTGTACTCTCACTCCCTCAATAGTCCAAATTACCAAGTTATGTACCAGCTGGTGCCTCTGAACTTACATTTCGGTCACTCTTTCAGATAGTAAGTCAAGTATGATTATACCTCTGAACTTTCTTCCTGGCAGAGATCCTCCCTCAGGATTCACTACCCGCACTCCCAGTGCACAAAAAGGGTAGTCGATCCACCAATTTCCGAAACGACCATGTCCTCATTACCTCTGAGTCGTCTTCACTTTCACCAAAAACAAACCGCCCCCTCGCATAGGACTTCCACGTTCTCCTACCTCTGAGTCGTTCTATGTACCCAATCTTCATTGAGCCCACTCCTGCCATGTCCTCACTACCTCTGAGTGGGAAGGCTCCGTCGAAGAAATCGTCATATTTGCCATGTCCACATTACCTCTGAGCAAGTATGTCGATCCCCTTATTATCTGTACCCACAACCGGAGTACGACAAGGATAATAGGTCCACAAATGTCCCCTGTTGACCATAAATGTCCTCTGTTGACCACATATGTCCTCTGTTGACCACAAATGTCCTCTGTTGACCACAAATGTCCTCTGTTGACCACAAATATCCTCTGTTGACCACAAATAGCTTCTGTAAAGTCTCTCCTGCCATGTTCTCATTACCGTTGAGCAGGAAGATTTCACGATAAAACCTTCATGTTTGCCATGTCATCATAACCTCTGAGCAAATGTGATTGGTTTCCTTTCATCCCATTATCCGTATCCTGAACCAGGGTACGCCAAGGATAATAGGCCCACAAATATCCCTTGCTAAGCTTCTTAGCATAAATCCACCATCTTACCATGCCCCGGGAGCCCAGCTGCTCTACGGCATTCCTTTCCCCAGTACCGAGAACATCCATGACCATTTTGTCGTGGCTGTCCCGGACATCCTAATCAAACTTGTTATCCGTACCTAAAACTAAGGTACGCCTAGGGTAACAGGTCCACAAATAATCCCCCAGTAAATCCGGTTCCATAAACACCGCAAGTACAAGAAAGAAAAGATGAGTTGAAACATGCTCATTTATTCAAAAATCAAAGGGCTACATCAGCGGGGATCACATCCCTTACAAAAATTAAAAGAGAAAAGAAAAAAAAAGAGAAGACAGAGGACGAATCACTGCTCTGGAGCGCATAACGCCATGAGACGGTCCTTTAACAAGGCAACCGACCGCTCAAGCCTCTGTTTGGCTCGACGCTCCGCCTCCTGGTTCAGCACCGCCGCATCCTCCAGATGAGCATGGGCTTGCCAGTTGTCCTCAAACTTCTTGAAGGCCCGCTCCAGGTTGACAGAAGATCAGAAAACCCTCTCGACCTCCCGAGCAATCGACTCCTGTTCTGTATGAGCAGCCTCCCGCTCTGACTCTAAGAAGGCCAACTCCTTCTGGAGTGCAAGAATCCGCTCCTTCGTGTCAGCTATTCCACGAGAGGCAGATTCTTCCCGGGCCCTACAAGCCTGACTCCGACGACCCAGTCGGTCATAGGAGACGGAGAACTTGTCAAGATCCCCCTGCACAGCCGGCCCGACAGTTTCTCGAACGAGCTTGATCCTGTCCCGAGCAGCAACCAGGAAGCCCCGCTCTCGTTCGATCGCAGCAGGCAAACCAGCCTGCCGTACTGCCAGCAGTTGGGTTACAAGCTGGTCAGCCTCTATCAGCTTAGGCTCCAGGAACGCGGCTAACCCCACCCCGCCAGGAAGACCCTTCAGAGTATCGATTTGACCCCGAGCGCCCCACAGAGACAGAGAAAAAGGGATCCCCCGTTCCACGGCAGCATTTACACCCCTCCCTAAGTGGCGATAGAAACTGTCAACCACATCCTGTGTTACCTCGTTCAGAGCCTCCGAGGAAACCGGTGTCAACGGGAGTGTGGCTGGTAGCACGGAAGAAGACGCGACGGAATCTGCCGCTCCTGCCACAAGAGAAACCAACTCCGCACGGAAAGACGTTTGAACATCGGTCAATTCTTCTTCAGCGGCCCGCAGAATTTGGATGCTCGGCAGGTTCGAGAAGTCAATCTCCGGAGCCGTATAAGCAGCCGAAGACGAGGCCGGGGCCAGCACCAACTCCATCCCCATCTGCCCAGAGCTGGCAGGATGTCCCTCAACATGCGATGACGAAGGGGAGGAAATGCTCCTTTCCTCCAGATCACGGTAGACCGAGCCTTCCCCAAGAACATCAGCGACATGAGATAAAGGGTCAGGACCTGCACGGCCAAGGCAACCATGAATCAACTTGACCTGAAGGATATGCTGATAGAGCAAATAAGCCCCCTCGGTGGTCAATATATGGCTCAGCTTACCAGTGGAGGAATGTGGAGGCTGAGGTTCGCCTACAGCCATCACAACCTCTTCACCAACAGCCTCCGAGTCAGGAATAAAAGACTCATCCGCCCTTGCATCCTCGGGAGGGGATGCACCGAGGATGGCGTCATCTCGCTAAAGTTCAGAAATCTCGGAGACGGGCCCAAGGAAACTTTCGTCACCCCGGGCTGGGGCCTCAGCAGCTTGGGAGTCCTTAGCCGCCGCTGAGAGAGCCCCCGCAGAGAGGACCGTGGCACACATGTCGCTAATCAAAGCGGCAAGGGCCGGATCAACTACTGAAGCAGCAGATGGTTCGGGAGAGCCTGGTTCGTCAGACGCCTACAAAGAAAAATGATCAAGTCATATCCCCGAGAGGAAAGAAAGCTACAACAAAGATAGAACTTCGACTTGGACTTACCTCCGGAACATCGTCTGCACCTTCACCCTTCTCCGTAATAAGCAGCCTACGGGGACCGACAGCCGCTCTCTTTACAAAAAAAGTTAATTCTCCGCCGGTAGGCTCATGCCTGCCTCGCTTACGCGAAGGACCAGAAATGGCGGGCGATAGATCTACCCGTGCCTCCTCCGACGCAGACGGTAACGGGCCCACCGCTTCGTCAAATATGGCCGACGGTTGTTCCGTCGCCATCTCAGCCGCCATAATGGGAGGCTGACCCGCCATTATCCCATCACCCGAAGAAAAGGAGTCTTCGCCGTCCCGTTCATTATTGTCCTCAATTGTGTCGAAGGATTCGGAATCGGGCGAGGGAACCCTATTCGTCCTTTTCTTCTTTGCTCTCGACATCATAGCCTTCTCCGCTAGGCGATTGCCCACAATAAAGCTAGTCCTCAAGTCAAAATCGAGGGGAGGAGGATTCGCCGTGACATGATACAGGGCTGCCATATGCAGGATTTTATCCGTCACATTTGCGGCAGGGACCAAGAAGCTAGTCCGAGTATGACAGGTGTCATAGTAGCTCCATGCTCTGATACCATCAAGAATGCTGCCTTCAAATCCCAGGTGAGAACTGGGGCGCCCGAGGAATAGCTGACTATACCCAAATTGACGGGCAAACCTACTAGGCAAGTAGGGCTCCAAATACACAGTGGTGCGATTCCGGTAAACTAGATGTGCCGGGCGAATGTTGCGCAGCCAGAAATGCATCTTTTCAGGCAAGAAATGAGGAGGTCCGACCCCATCAACATGAACACTCCTCACCTCTTGATCAGTGAAACGAGGAACGGATACCAAGAAATTATACCCATCCACCCTCGCTAGCATCCTCCGACACGCCGGCATGGTACTACATTCCCAAGGCTGGTGGTGATACTTGAAAAGAAACGCGTCATCACCTGTAACGCCATCTCCCGTCCCGGGTCTCATCAAGGATTGATAATGCAGCAATAGCCATCCCAGCAAGTAATGGTAAGGCAATTCTACATGTTCAAAATCTATTGCCACGTCACGAGCAATGACCTTGGACGAGAAGGCGCGAAGACCATGTTGAATACTGCACACCATGGCAGGAAGGAGGGCCAGCCTGACCCCAAAGGCCAACTTCACGGCAGGAAGAATGAAGTGGCGACTGATCCTCTCAATACAGCCTGCCCCTCCTGAGACCACGCAATTGCGCAGCCACACCATTAAAAATCCGGCCAAGAGTGCCTTCTCGGACAACCGTCGAGTGCCATAACGAAAGTAGCTAAAGGAGTCAATCTGGCTCCCGAACCTGTCACTTTGAGACTTCGACCTCCGGGCAGTCGACATCAAGACCTCCACTTCTTTAGGAGTTAAACGATCTCGGGAAGTAACCCGGCCAGCCGCGCTAAATTTGAAAAGGTATGCAACCCAAGATTTAGTATGGGGAGAGTACCCCTCCGAGCTATCATTTTTCTGGATAGTCGTCCGGTGACAGGTGCTATGATGGCATAATAATTCTTGATACACGGTGACGAAACCGGGGAATCGCTGATCCAAATCTTGGAGCTCCTCATTCGTCGGCGTATACACTTCGAAGGGTTCATCCCCCCAGGGGAGCTTGGAGACAGCATACATCTCGTGAAGAGCGAGCCCTAATTCTCCAACATGGGTAAAAAAGGTCCCCGTTCGATGATTGTACATCTCCAAAAGGGCCACGAACAGTGGCTTATTAACGGGCAACCCGTGGCTGGTACCCCGTATAGCTTCATAAAGGTTGACTCCCCGCAAAAACTCTTCATACTTTCGTAGGATCCATGAGGACAGATTAGCCCACGGAGGAATGGGGTGTACCCAGCTCGGCAGGACCAACCTACCAATAGGATAGGACCCTTTACGAGCAAGCTGACTCAGGAAGGTATCAGCCTGGAAGAATGAAAAGTTAGGACCAGGGTTGTTGATGAAGGTACCTGGAACTAACCCCATCACGGACCGACTGGCCGGATCTTTGACTGCGCGTACTGACCAAGTGGCTCTGTTATAACGGATATTACCAACAAACATCCCCGGTCTGGTTGGAGTGAGGGTGTCCGGCATCTGCCTATCCAGAACGATCATATTGAACCATTCAAAAGGGAAATGGCGCTTCATAATAGGGATGTGAATCGGCATCCCGTCCAGGTCAAAATCCTAACTCTCTGAAACATCCAACACTCGGGAGTTTTCTACAACCAACGCATCCCCAAAGAGGAAGACTGGTTTCAGATACTTCCCGTCAGACTGCCCAGAGCTTATGATATCAACAAGGAACTGAAAGGATTGAACCCTGATGGCATTTAGTCGCTCCAAAGGTTCATCAACAAGTAGCTGTTCGGACACTTGACGAACTAAGTCATCCCGATGAACGCCCGAGGCAAACTGACACGAGCCTACCATAAGTTCCCCAGTAGGATTCACGGGCAGAGTCACTAAAGAAAGGCAAAAGAAACAAGGTCAAAATGATAGCTGAAATGACAAAAACACATGATGCTTATGCGGCTCAGCATAGATGCGGCTCGGTTTATACAGGTCAATTCAAATGAGCCTATGCGGCTCAGTTTGAAAGAGTCCATGCGGTCCAGTACGAATAAAATCATGCAGTTCCGTTCGAAGGGAACTCATGCGACTCAGTACGGAGGAACTTATGCGGTCCGAAAGGAGTATGTTCGGCTCGAAAACGTTTATGCGGCCCCGCAAGGATGAGCTTATGCAGTACAGCGAGGATGAGCTTATGCGGCCCTGGTAAAGAAGTAGTTACGCAACCACTTCCATGCGGCTCAAACCTAGGTCATACCCCATGAGGCCCAGAAATGAATCGGACACACAGTGTGCTTTGGAATATAGGCTCGCGCATAAAATATGCGGCGTAGCCATGGCAGTTCATATTAAGGGACCCTTACCAGCGATAGGCGGGTGGACGTCGGGGTGAAAAGCGGGTACGTCAGTCAACGGAGGAGCCGCCATGTTCGCCGCCACAGTCGATGAAGACGCGGCTTTCTTTCCCTTCGCTGCCGCAGAAGATGAGGTGGCCTTCGATGCTGCAGCCTTCTTGGGAGCCATTGTCGGTTGCTAAAAGACGAAGAGCAAAGACAGCAAATAGAGATTCAGAGCAAAGAGAGAAGGTAAAGAAAAGCCCCAAGAGGTTTAAAGACTCCTATTTATAGGCAAAAGAGACCCACGAAACGAACAGACGTCTCGGAGTATGCCTCGGATTACGTGCCGCCCCCAAAGAATAAAGGCAAAACGCTTCGGTCAAGGCAAAACCGACTCTTGGGATCCTCCCCCAAAAGGCGGCATTAAATCAAATCAAAGGCACTTAATGAAGATTTGCACACGTGTTCAGGACACGTGGCAACCAGTTTATGCGGCCAGATGAATTAATGCGGCTAAGGCACTTATGCGGCTAGGAAGCTCAGGCAGACAGAAAAATCCTATGCGGCATGAACGGGGCCATGCTTCTTGTTCAAAGTATTCCAATTTTTACAAATTAAAAACTTTGAAGGGGGTCCTGTAGAAGCATGGAAAATATTAGAATAATGATCCATACGGCTCGGAGTAAGAGGCTTATGCGGCTCACACAGGAGCGGCCCTATGCGGTTCAAAGAAGACTCTCAATCGCATGCGACTCGGGAGCGTATGCAGTTCAGCAAGGTATATGCGGCTCGATGGATGCCATGTGTGATCCTTCCCTACAGCTGGTCGTTTGGGGGTGGCCTCATTTAATGATCTGACACGACTTGGCGACGGTGACTGCTCTGACATAAAGTGTCATAATAGCTCTGCCATAATGACAGACTTTTCGGGAAAGGAAGAAGATCTCTGACCCGAACCGTCAGAAATCCTAGGTTGCCACGTGGCAACTTTCATACGGCTTAAATGGAAAACAGCTCCATGCGGCTCACGAAGAAGTCACTCTATATGGTTAGCAGAAATCAGCCATATGCGGCCCACCGAGAGCTCAGTACCTGCGACTCAATACAATGCTAGCTCATGCGGCTCGCAAAGACTATGCATATGCGGCTCACGGAAGGTTCGTCCCCTGCGGCTCGATGAGGCATTATCTCATGCGGCTCAGGAAGAGTATCTCTCTGCGATTCGAGGATAGTCAATCCTATGCGGCTCTGACAGGACTCACAATTAAGACGCGTGGCATGAGATCAATAAGAGATTTAACCAAATCTCAACAAATATATTTGACATCATCGTCATAATTACTGAGATCAGGGTATATCATTTATCATCAAGCTAATGGGACACGTGGCGAGCAATCAGACATTGGTATAATCAATCACGAGGATTTAAAGCAGCTAGCATTAATTGCTCATGAGATACGATGCTATCCGCATTAATGGCCGAGATTCACTATAATCAGGATCAAGGGTTCAGATAGAATGAAGGAGCGCCGACATTCCAAACAGATAATCATTAGCAAACCCTAATGATCACCCCCCACTCTTATAAATAGCCAGCATCATTCCCTTGTGAAAAAAAAGAAGAAGAGAGGAAGAGGTCGGCACCAAAAAAAATAAGAAGAGAGAGATCTACACAGAGAGAGCTCCCCCTTCCTTCTTGATAATCACAGAAAGAGATAGAAGCCAGGAGAGCAATCCGAGGAGAGTAAGAAGAGCGTTTCTTCATCAACGTCGAGCAGATCTTCCCCGAGCCAAGACTGCATACTGATCGTCCAAGGAGTAAGGCAGAGCGGCCGTCGCTTTCCCGAGCCTCTATCGTCACCCCCCAGAATCAAAAATAAACAATCGTACTTAGTCTGCTGTACCTAGGTTTTCGTCCCTAGGCTTTCTTTGTACGAGCGAGTTTGTATTGTGAGTCTAAGTTCAGTCCTCCGATAATTGTTCTGTTCTTTTACAATCAATGGCAAACAATAGCACAAGATAGATTATATCAAAGGAGGACAGTTAGAGTGCAAGAATCAATATCAAGAAAGGCAATTGCATAGAACAATAAATTGGAATTTTTTTCTATTTGTGATTGAGTATCCTTAACATATAGCCGATATCCTATATATATACAGCAGGCTCGTAACAATACTCTAAGTCGAGCGCCACCACGATATCGCACTAATTGCGACTTCTGACCTGCATGGACCACCACTAAAAATGTGTCACAACCCGCACATGATATAAGGACACGAGTGCGTAACAGTGCCTAGCATACGCCGCAGAATCGATGGTTGAACGCTATCTCGGTATACTAACTAGCAGTGATAGAAAAACCTGTCAATATAACTTATCTCCAATCAGAGGATAACAATAATATAGTAACCTCAATCACAAATCTAAAAGGAAGAATGATATGGCACTATAAAAGATAATGACAATAAGAGAAATTCTAGAGTGCAAAGTATCAACTACATATCCAAAGTCTGAGTCAAATATAGTTATATATGTCTGAAATAATAAACAAGAAAACTGAATAAGCTGGAGACAGAGTCCAGTCAAAACCTAGTCTAATTGAGTCACCACTAGAGCCTCCTCAGTTGTAACTAACCCATGCTGGACTAGGGTCTCCTGGTGTATACCCACTACGTTATATGGACCATAGTAGGTGGTATCGTCCTCACCGTCGTCTGAAAAATATATCTAGTCATGATTGGAGCGAAGCACATTTCCAACAACAGTTCCAAATAAATGACAAAGACTATGAAGTATTAAATAGACAGATTATACAAAAAATATAAAGTGTACATGAAAGTAGCATGGCAAATGTGAAGCTATAAACTAGAGCAAGAGTAAGTAAAACAGGTTATATCGAGTACAAGAGTCTAGAATCATACAATCTATGTGAGAGAGTACTAGTTTCAACAAATGACCGGCTTGGGAACTTGTACAAGAAATATGGCATGGCTAGTCATACGTGTAGTATATGACTAACACTCACAGAAAAAACAATATCATACACGAAAAAAGTATGGTCACATGTCTACACTACTACTCCCCATCCCGACTGGTACAGTGGATCCAACCATGACACATTACAACATGGAATTTTAGAAGAAGGAAGCAAGACTTCTCGAGAATCGGTGTCCGGATATTGCACAAGAACTACAACGGGGCTTGCACAAGATACACCGAGATAAACAAGGAATAACATCTCATGACGGGATCCGGAAATACCAATCCATGTGACCAATGTGTCGAGAATCAAGGATATCTATACTAAATATACGAAACATAGTAAATATCATAAACTGGAAATTATTAGAGAATGTACTCGCCTGTAAACTGGTGTAAAGTATCGACAACGTCTGATACGGCGTCTCGAAGACCTAAGTTTGGAATATTGTATCAATACCATGTTTGGATTTGAAAATAAGTCATACTAGTCCAATTCTAGGTCAAATGGTCAATTCTATGTCAAATGGTCAAACCAAGTCAACACTAAGTCTAGCTAGTCAAACTTGACCAACATTGGCTATCAACTAGTCAATACTAGTCAAATCTAACTAACCCAACTATCTAGTACTAATATCCAACACATAGGATACTAGGATACCCTTGGTAACTATACTTTATCTACTAATATGTATATATATATATATATATATATATATATATATATATATATATATATGTATATATATTTTATATATATATATATTTTATATATATATATATATATATATATATATATATATATATATATATATATATATAGAAGCCTAGGTAAGATAAGTAAATACGTAGGAATAATGTTTATATATTTTTGAAAGAAGGTAATTGTGGCGAACGCTCACACCGGGAATCGTTCTCCTGACCACTCGGGCCGCATGCCTCACCACTACCACTAGGCTAGAGGGTTATTGGCTATGTATATCAAGAACTTAACTGGTATCAACACAACCTAATCCACTTTTACTTGAAACAATCAAGTGTGTCACACAAACACACACACATACATAGATTCTGACGGAGGGGTTTTCCTTCCCTCCTACCCTGCACTCACCTAAGCACAAGACATCTCCCCTAAATACCTGAACCACCTGCACACAGTCCCCCTCTCTAATACCACTGACCTGTGAGCTACACTCTAGCCCCTACAAATTCCCAACTTGAAAACACTTGATCTTCTTCCTTCATATTAGTCTTCACACAAATCATTCCATTCAACCCTTATGACTGATTTAGATATCAGTTGGATACTGATATTCACATCAGTTAAGGACTGATGCCTCAGTCCTTATGGACTACTTACCAAACCAGTCAACGACCGATCACCAAAAATCAGTCCAAGACTGATACAAATCAGTCCCATAGACTGATCACTCTACCCTTGCGGTTGCTGCTGTCAGCAAGGTATTTTTGAGTACCTTGCCCATGTTCTAGGATATTGGCCTAATCTCATCTATGTTCAGTTCTAACTGAATACTAACTCAGTCAACAGAAAACTGGTACTTATATCAATTTAAAAACTGATACTCATCAGTCCCCCAATCAGTCTTAAGGACTGATACAAAGATCAGTTTATAACTGATCTTCCCCAAATCAGTTCTTGTATCTTCATCCAAATCAGTCACAGTTCAGTTCTTAATTGGACTCAACCATCCCCTACATCCAGTCTTTATTTTCTTGCTGCCTCCAGGTCAGTCCAATGAACTGAACCAAACCCTCATTCTTAGTTCACCACATATCTCACTCTTTCTTTTAATTTCCTGTAATGAACTAACTTCCAGGCCAATAACCCATCTCCTGTTAAAAGAAATTTGCAAGCCCCAACTGAACTTCAAACTCTTCCTCCATATCATGTTCAGTCTCAAGGCTAAACAAGGGTCAGTCCATGACTGATCTTAAAGATCAGTCCACGACTGATCACTGACCCAAATCAGTCCCTATGGACTGTCACATATCAGTCCTTATGGACTGATCAACTCCTATCAGTCATTGTGGACTGATCAACACCTCTTCAAGTCTGGTTGGACTTGTCAATATATCAGTCCCTGTGGACTGAACACCAACAGTCCATGTGGACTTCTAACTGAACTCTTTAGTTCAGTCTAAAGAGCACTATATCCTTCATTCAATCATTCAAAACCCCTATATGAAGTATATTAGACAGTAAACTAGTGGCCATATATATGATATTTACATTATATAGGATTATAGCTATATATAAATATATATATATATATATATATATATATATATATATATATATATATATATATATATATATATAGGATACACACAATATGCATTCGAAGTTCCCAACTTACTACTACAGTGCCCATATATGATACCAACATATAGACACACACACACACACACACACACACACACACATATATATATATATATTATTTTTTTAAAGTAAGTCCCGTGGACAACGCCACCCAGCCAGCCTTGGCCCGGAGGCCGTGGACAACGCCACCCAGCCGCCCCCGTGGGAGTGGGGGTTCGAACCCGCGCCCTCACCCCCGAGTGCCAGTGGTCTTACCGGTGCGCCACCACGTCATTAGCATATATATTTTTTTGGAATAAGGGTAAATTTTATTCCTCGCACATAGCGGTAAAGGTATTACAATATATTAATATCACACTTCTCAGGCCCCAAATTTTAAAGTTATGGGGCCATTACTGATACATCGAATTCTATGTTATATAGAATTCCAATAGGAGGGGTAGTTAGGCCTTCGAAAATACGTCTGTTCCGCTCCCTCCAGATGTGCCAAATGGAAGCTGCGAGACGAACTCTGGCTCTTCTGGCCCACCCCGGATCCCTGCCTCTGTGATCTCGGATCCAGCTAAGAATACTCCTGATGTCTCTATCCACACCAACTCCTCTCAGCTGCACGTACTGCTCAGTCCAAATGTGCCAGGTCGTCGGGTATTCAAAGAAGAGATGCCCCATAGATTCGTCCTCTCCATTATATAGCACATACTTGGCATCTGGGATCTGCATTCCAAACCTGAGGAGTCTGTCTCTCATCATCAATCTACCCCACAGAAGTCTATAGGCACACAGTTATATTTTTTGGGCAATCCCCTTACCCCAAATAAAGTCTACCTCCTCAGCCCGGTCATGGTGAGTCTGAACCATGTTATAGCAGCTACAAAAGCAGAATAGTCCTAACCCTCCTCCAAAACCTGGGCCGACCCAGCTCCAGGAGTCCTCATGCTGGCTATCGTCAAAAGTAATAATACGTATCTCCTCAGCTAGCTGAGCCGTATAAGGATATCCTTCTGGCCTCCATATTCCATCTCAGATGATCCGACAACATGTGAGCCCCCTGCCCGTCTTTCTGTCCAACTGTCCTCCCAATATCTCCAGCAAGGATCGGGAACCCAACCAAGGATCAAGCTAGATATCAGTGGTCGTCCCATCTTTTATGTTCCTGCAGATAGCGGTCTTAAGCATCGGCCGATACCTCAGAATGGCCTTAAACGTGACCGAAAAATTATTGTCTATCATGCAGGCCCAGAAGTTCGTCCGCCTTAGGTATCTGTTCGCCATCCATTCTGTCCAAAGTGCCCTCCTTGATGATTCTCCAGCCATCTTCACACCAGCTACCTTCCTGACCGCACGTAGAGGCCTTAGCCCCACTCCACCTTGCTCTCGAGGACGACATAGCTGGTCCCAAGAGATCGCATGCATCCCTCCCCTCCAGAAGAAGTCAGCACAGATGGACTCCACTTTCTAAATAGTGGCCATCAGGATCTGGATAGACTGGAGCCAGAACATCATGATACCAGCAATAACCGATATCAACAACTCAATACGACCGCCAAATGATAAACCCGCAGCCTGCCAGCCTTCCACTCTCCTATGAGCAAAATCTACCAAGCTGTGATAATCCTGCTCTCTGGCGTAGTTGATCGTCAGCGGGACCCCCAAGTATTTTACTGGGAGCTCACCTTTTTCCACTCCCAGAGCGAGGGCGCTCTCCTCCTTAAGCGTGCATCGGGAACTGAAGTAGACTTTGCTTTTCTTCCTATTTAACTGAAGCCTATATAGCCTCTCGAACTCCTCTATAATGTCTGAGAGCGCTCTCATGCCCCGCATGGAAGGCTGGAGGAGCACCAATAAGTCATCAGCATAGATCAGATGTGAAACTACCGGTCTCACCAACCGAAAGAGGGAAACGATCCTCTTGCTATGCACCGTCGTATCAATCATGCTTGTAAAATACTCTATCACCAAGGTAAACAAGTACGGTGAAAGGGGATCACCCTGCCTCAACCCCCTGTTGCTCCTGAAGTAGCCATGTGGCGTGTCCTTCCTTCCGGAGCAAGGCCGTAGAGCGGAGCAGGCCACCGGGATGGGGCGGGGGCGAAGAAACGAAGACGGAGGGGGGGAAGGGCTCCAAATACAGCATGACACAACCTATTGGTATCCATTTGTGGATGCTATACTAGCCTCACACACTCCCCATATGTCCATTTAGCCTATGGTGTAATATAAAAAACACTTGGGGTGCCATCCTCGGATTTCTTCCAAAAGTGGCTCAAAATCTATTCTAACTTTCAAATGAGGACTTACTAGAGCCTCAATACTCTTCCTATGGGTGGCCCTTATACATGGGTGAGTTTCTAAGGGTCCAATATCAAAATTAAAATCTAAATAACAAGGTTAGAGGGTGTTATACCTATTGGAAGATGGATTCCCAATGAACAATCCAATGGACACGATCACGACATGAAACTCCTTAGCAAATGGACTCTCCTCCTTGTTTCTAGCCCCAAGCTCCTTGTAGGCACTTTCTTCTAAAGAGAATGAGAGGATTGGTGGAGAAATGAGTGGGATTTGGGAGAAATTATTGATGGAATGGCTCCTTCTTTGGGAAGAACTCAAAATTAGGAAGATGGAGGCTAAAGATGAAATGAATGAAGTGAGAAGAGGCTCCTCAAGTGGTCGAATTTATACTCTAGGTTAGGGATAAGGCATAAAGTCCACTTAGCCTTCTAAAGTTGTCATTTGGGTAATTAATTACACGTAAAGGTTTGGGACCATTTTGGACAATAGCTTAATCTCTAAATGAACTAATTGGTCGTGAATAATGAGTATAATGGAAATAGTCTAATGAGTTGGTTTATGAGTCATGCTATGCTAATTATTTGGGCTCTAGTTTAGTGTCTAGGCTAATCGGTCCACTAACACAAGTCTATAATTAGGCTAGCCTCTAACCATATCAAGTAACGCAAACAGATTAAATAAATACACAAAATATTCCTAAATAAATATTCATATTATATAATAATTATGAAATGACAAATTTACCCCAATTTAGAAAATTGGTAGTGACAACCCATGCTACTGCTACTGTTATACAATTGTAAGTCCCCCTATGGTATACCCAAACCAAACTCGCTCACTAGAACACCTACATAGACCCTATATTCATGTGTGTTTACCCTAATACTGGCTGCATGTGCCTTTACAGGAGTCTTGCTGCCTATAGTAGTCTGCCATCTATTAGGTCTGCTGTCAATTGGATAATTCATATCCCTGTATCTACCCTAATCATCAGATACATCCATGTGTATCTGCACATAACTTGAAGCAGGGATTCACACATTTGCATCATTAAAACCTCTGAACAATGGTGTATAACCCATGTAGGGCTGACATGTTCGGATGTGTATAGATATGGGTTGAGACGGTCCCTTTTTAAGTGACTACTACCACTGATATTATAACTATTTCTATGTATCACACAATTTTACCAATTCTTCTACTACCAAACAATCAGTTCCTATACCTATTGGTATAAAACTACCTATAGGCCACCACTACCCTTAGGTATCTGTACACATATTCACCAAAAAAAACCCTCTACACTACTCCTCACTAAACACACTGGTATGCTCATACTCGACACAAAAACATCGGAAACTGTTGTTCCTAGGCTTACACCCTTATAACAGGTTATGTACACTGCAGTCATCCTTCCTGTATAAAAATTAATTACCCATAGCTTGCATATAGATTGAATTGATTACAAGTGCTACCCTTTTCTATAAACATAAGTGTCTATTGTAACACCCACTTTTCCAAAATAAGGGTAAATTTGAACTTTTGTATTTTAAATCATTAAAATATTTGATTTTAGTCATGACATGATTTTTGGTGATTTTTAGTTATTTTAAAACTATTTGATTGAGTGAAATGTGAATTGGTGTTTTGCTAGTGTAACATTAGTCATACATGACCTAGAAGACTAATCATGACCAATGAGACCTAATCATGTGTTTAGGATTTCAATTTCTACTTTTAAGCCAAGGGGTATTTTAGTCATTTTGACACTTTTGTGAAATTGTGAATTATATTAATTAAATATGTGCTAGTTGAATTGTTGAGTCTTGACCTAGAAGTTAGCCTAATCTATATTGTTAATCATGACCCTAGAGACTAAGTTAGAAGGTTTCATTAAAGTAATGACATTAGTGAAATATCTAGATATTTGTAGATAGATATTTTAGACTAAAAGTTAAAGGAGGCTACTTTGATTGTGAACCATTGATTTAGCTAGAAATTGTTGGAGGAACCATAGCCCCTCATCCTAAACCCTAACCCTAACCTAATGACAGCCATCCTATCCTTTCCCCCACTATAAAACCCCTCCCAAAATTAGGGCAAGCCTCTTTTCTTTAGGGTTCATCAAGTTTAGGAAAGAGGTAATGTTCCAACTTCACAAATTCATAGAGAATCCAAATTAGCTCCTTTTCCCTTCAAACAAATTCCTATAGTCTCTAATTAATGTTTTCCTGCTGTTGGGATTGAGTTTTGACAGGGGGCACTCATTTTGAGGAGCTTTGGTGGTTGAAAGGACCTCTTGCTTTGGTGTGTTTTTGAAGCTTGGGAAACCAATAGGTATAATCCTAATCTCAGCCCCTAAATTCCATTAAAATTCATTTTTAAGGTCCCCTAGCCCTCACCCAACTGATAGGGAAACTAACCCTAGGATTCGAGCTCGTTTCGTGTCCGTATCGGACACGTATCTGAGTATAGCACAAGGTGCTCGACGAAATGTCCAAGTGGACTGTTCGAGATAGTTTTCCAAATGTTTTTGATTGAAAACCTAGATCTAGGTGTCGTCTAGGTATTTCCAGTGTCCTAGGCTAGTTTGTGTGTCGTGTCGTGTCGTGGGGACATGCGAACCCGTGTGTGCAGCCGTGTGCGCGCGGCACTGTTCATCCCCTGCTACTCGGGGTTGATTGCGCGCAGCACACGCCACGTGGCCACGAGATATTTGGCATACGTGTTGGGGCGTTGACTGACACGAGGCTCGTCAAATTTCACGAGTCCTCGTGTCGTGTCGGACACGTTATTGGGTGTGCACGGGGAAAGGGCTGTTGTGCGCGTGTGCTGTCTGTGTGTTTTATCTGTTAAATCGATTTTTATGGTTGTTAAAATGTTGTTTAATGCTCATTAGATCCTAAAGATCATGTTTAAACCTCTATGCACTGTGCTAATTAATTTGATTGGGGTTGAGTGATGTTTGGTTCGATTTTTGGTGAGAACAGTGTGTTCTCTGATACATTAAGATACATTGTGTTTCCAGTTTTGTTTGGACAATTAAAAACCATTTTCTGTTATGTTTTCTCTTTTAAATTGAACCCACATGTCACATTATATGTTAACATAGTCTTGGCAATCGAAAATCGAACTTGGGTTGTGTGTAGAGAAATCTGGTAAATGGGTTGAGTTCCTTATTCACTGTTTTGTGTCAAAACTGAGAATAGGATTTGTGATGATGTAAGTTATATTACTATTAATTGATTTCCCTTCCATATATTTTTCCCATGATCATTTTGTTAACTGCTATGTGTTAGACTGGATTGATTTCCATTTTCAAAAACCTGGAAATTGGTGTTGGCTAGATAAGGTTGTTCTCATTGTTGTTCTCAGTTTTTTTTTTCCAACTAAAATGAAGTTCATGTTAACTGATTCTGATTCCAGATGGAAAAACTAAGTTTTAGCAATCACTTGGACCCTCTTAACACTGCTAATTACCTATAATTAGATGCCTAATAGGTTCACATATGCATATTCTAAATTGTATGTTGAATTGGACTGTTTGGGTGGCCTGTGTGATTAACAAACCTGAGATTGTTCTCAGTTTCCAACTGAGAACGAAGTCTCAGACTTCATTAATTGTTTTCCCTTCTATTTGGTTCATGATGCAATATTGTTAACTGCTAATGAGATGTGGACTGAAATTAGTTTCTCATTGTTGAAAATCTGAGATTTGTTTGAATGATTGATTCCTAAAAACTGTCAATTACATCCCAGTTCATTGCTAGTTGCATTTAAGTGATTTCCTTCCCTTGTATTAAACTGTAAACTTAGTATAGGATTTCATTCCCATTTTTCTTGTCATTCAATCTGGAAATTCCTTTTGTATAGGACTGTTCTTGATGTGTTTTTGAATGACTGTTGAACTGTTTTGGAAATTTATGTGCAACCTGGGAATTATTGCCTGGGAATGAAGTGTCCAGTTTTGAACTGAAATAGAGTTGGTTCCAGTTTCATTTTTGAACTGTGCATTTAATCTATGTAACCTGGTAGCAGTCCCCTGTTCTTGGACTGTCCTGGGTTGTTCCTTTTCCTTGTTCCTGCATAATGTGTTAAACTAGATAACATTTTGCACTAGTGTATTGATCACTAAATATCCTTCCTGTAATACATTGTTAACTGTTAACTTCTTCCTTAGGACTGAATGTATATTCACTGTAAAACTGGAAATGTTAAGTTCAAACTGAAACTGCCATCACTGTTTTCCTGCACTCCCATTTACCACTCACTGTTTCACTATTGTGCACACACACCACTATATTTCCCTTTCTCTTCTCTATGTGTTTATATATATAATAGATATATATGTAATAATGTATGTGTATATATAATGTATATATAGAATATGTGATAATGTGTATGTGTACATGATATATGTGTGAAATGTGTGTGGGGTTGGATTGGGTCATAGACTATGGGATTTAGAGGCTATAGGTTATATGCCCTATATTAGATTATAACCCACATACCAATGTGTGTATGGGTAGGCTTGACATGGTGTTACCTAGACTAGTCTAGAAAGCCTAGAATAGTCTTGCTAGACATAGTTTAGACTAGATTGACCTAGAATCATGTAGAATGCATAGTAGGACTTCATTATATCATTTTAGACTTGTTGTGACTTGTGCTGTTCTGATTAGGAGCCAGACACCACTCCTCGGGCAGTACTTTTCATATTGGACATTCAGATACAGGCGAGTACATTCTCTGATCGTTTCATACTTGTCACGATTTATATTCTCGCTCTAGATTACTGTTACTTGATGCTGTCACGTTATCATCACGGATTAGTACTATACGGATCTCTTCTTGGGATGTTATCCCCCTTAGCGGGAGCATCGGATACTTTATGACATGTGTTTCATGTACATCATGTATTCTTCGCTTCTGCGTTATTCATGTACACTCATGTTCTCTCATGTTCTTACATGTACGTTCATGTACTTTCATGTTCTTTCATGTACGCTCATGTTTCCACATGTGTTTCCTGTATAACCAAAACATCATGTACGTAACGTAACTTGACTAGATCCTTGTGTATTAATTGTGGGTAGGGGTGAGTATAAATGGTCATGTGATTTACCCATCATGTTCACTCTGTTACTTTTCATGTTTTATCATGTTCGCATCAGTCTTATGGGCTGATGTCCCACATGTTCACTCATGTACATCATGTTCAACCTAAGCCAATTACATGCCATCTCGTACTCTAAATCACTAGTCACTTACTGTTCTTACTTATCATGTATATATTTCCAGTTATTAAATATCTCTCCTGTTTTATGTACATCTTCTTACAGCGTTTCATGTATCTTACTCTATTGCCTGCTTTATATTTCCTGCCTTGATATGAACTGCATGAGATGTACTGTGCTCGCTCCTGTCCTGACTGGACCTGTTGAAAATATTACAGAGGATGAGGATGAGGCTCTTTACACCACCTATTACGGAGCAGGCTTAGACGATACCTGCGATCTGGCTCCTCTGGAGGACCCAGCTGCAGATCAGGATGTTACTCCCATAGTCAAGGCTAGTCAGCTAGGCTTTATCTTTCTTTTCAGCATTGTTTTTGGCTTTCAGTTGTTGTTTTGAGATGTATATATTCTTTCATGTTCTGTAGTTGAGACTTGTACTTGGAATATTTTCTGAGATGTTATCTTAGACTCTAGACTCTTCTGATTATCTGTACTTCACTTTTGAGTTCTATATCATATCGTACTTTTCTTCCTTAGTTGTGATTGAGTATAAACTGCCTGGTATTATATTGTTAGATGTTGTGACCTAGGACAGCGTTCTACCGCCGATACTGCGGCGTAGGCTGGACGTACCCACTTCTCGTGCCCTTACTCTAGGGTGCGGGTCGTGACATCTATAGTTGATACGCTCAACCATTTTACTTGTACGCTGCCCAGGCTGTTGCTTGCAAGCATTGCCGCTTATATATCCCTTGCATACAGATACCTGCCTATCTATTGAATCCTATGCACATACCTGATATCCCATATATCCTGCTTCACCCGTTTATTTTGCTAACAATGAGTAATGCATAAACTGCACTTTTATTGGCTGATATATGATACAATGCTCATGTTCGATAGGCACACGAGTGCTCAGCCTTTAACACCAATTAATGTCAAGGTTTTCCCTTGTACATATGTATCTACTTGTGGGTTCTCTAATACACATGAGACAACCACAAAATAGACCCTTGTTCTTACTAACTTACCTATTAATGATACATCTAATGCACACACCCACTTCCAATTAACTGATTCATAACTACTATGTCCAGACTATTCCTAGTGTTATCTACCCATGTATTCCTTATTTTTCTGACTCAACTGCATCCTAACAACATCAGTACATGCCCAACCTAGATGTCCTGGCATCTACCCCTACACCACATTGCTGCTGTTACTATACAAAGCATACAAAGTTTGCAGGGCATTGCTACTCATGTCCAGGTGACTCCTCACCCTTTCTTCTTACTTACCTGGCATGTACACCCAATACTCAGGAACTGATACTCCTATGAGATCAAATACACCCCCAAGATCTATGTATCTATGATGTGTCTAGATGTGTAAACAGTTTGGAGTCTAGGTTTCCTTCTATGACAAATTCACAAACAGTTTATGACCTATAAACCTTATTGACCAAGAAAATCTCAATAGAGTACTTACCTGCTATAAGAGGCTCTGATAAAGATCTCTACTCTGATTTTAATAATTGATCATGATCGAACCTGATTTTAATAATTGATTAAACTTTGTCTTGGTATAAGGGCTACTTGGACTATTTGGACAACTTGGAAAACTGCTAAAGAACTACAACCTATCTGTTCAAGACCGAAGCCGATTTTGTCGTATGAGTCTGTATGCAATATAATTTTCACATTTATTGAGTCTAGAAATACTTTGTACACCGAGTCGTACTGACAAATAGGCTACCCAAAAAAGTTTTCAAAAATATCCTATATGTTTTGAAAAACAGCCCATTTTATAAAAGCTCATAACTGCATAAACTTTTCAAAAAGCCAAAACCAAAATCTGCTTTTTAAAATGATCAAAAATTCAAAATAACCCTAGAAGAATTTGGCCAGAGTTAAGCCCGAATTCGCCTAGTGTACGTTGGATTTTGAACTTGGTTTTCCAGCAGTTACGGATGCTACGACTATTTATCGAGATTCTCTCATAGAGTTTTGTCCGAATTTTGTCCGAATTCTGTCAGAATTCTGACTTTAGAAAACCTATAAATAGAGAAGGATTTCAATCATTTCAACTCACTCATTCACTTTCTCATCTTTTCTCTTTAAGCTTAAACGTCTTCCAAAGTGCTCTAAAGCTTTTATTTTCAAATCCCAAGCCAGTTACAATCCTCTAGTCGATTTGCCAGTGCGATACGGTCTAGAAGCTTCAAAGTATTGTAATCAGAGGCTTGATTGAAGAGATACACTTCACAATTGAAGTTGGTCGAGTACATCGTATCAAAGCTCGCGTTGTAGAAGTTGCAAGAACTTCGTATAAAAACTTGTGATATTTTCTAATAGTGGATTCAACTGGAAGCTAGAGTTTTTCCTACTAAAATAGTCCTCACAAGAGAAAAACCAGTATACATCGCCGTCTTTGCATTTGCTTTCTGATCTTTGCCTTTACATTTATTTACTTGTGATATATACATTCTCTGTGATCTTATTGCTAACTTTTTAATTAGCTAAATTCTGCTGCCTACTCTATTCACACTCCTTTAGAGTATTGCACTTTATGATTCGTTCCTACAATTGGTATCAGAATGGGTTATACAAGTAAAGCGAGGTAACACTGCATTTATATTTCTTATTATTTTAGCTATTATATATATTACAGTATTACACATGGCAACTGTAAAATTCACAAGTGAAGGCCAAGCTACAAACAGACCTCCGAATTTTGTCCGAATTCTGTCAGAATTCCGACTTTAGAAAACCTATAAATAGAGAAGGATTTCAATCATTTCAACTCACTCATTCACTTTCTCATCTTTTCTCTTTAAGCTTAAACGTCTTCTAAAGTGCTCTAGAGCTTTCATTTTCAAATCTCAAGCCAGTTACAATCCTCTAGTCGATTTGCCAGTACGGTACGGTCTAGAAGCTTCAAAGTGTTGTAATCAGAGGCTTGATTGAAGAAATACACTTCACAATTGAAGTTGGTCGAGTACTTCGTATCAAAGCTCGCGTTGTAGAAGTTGCAAGAACTTCGTATAAAAACTTGTGATATTTTCTAATAGTGGATTCAACTGGAAGCTAGAGTTCTTCCTACTAAAATAGTCCTCACAAGAGAAAAACCAGTATACATCGCCGTCTTTGCATTTGCTTTCTGATCTTTGCCTTTACATTTATTTACTTGTGATATATACATTCTCTGTGATCTTATTGCTAACTTTTTAATTAGCTAAATTCTGCTGCCTACTCTATTCACACTCCTTTAGAGTATTGCACTTTATGATTCGTTCCTACAATTGGTATCATAACGGGTTATACAAGTAAAGCAAGGTAACACTGCATTTATATTTCTTATTATTTTAGCTATTATATATATCACAGTATTACACATGGCAACTGTAAAATTCACAAGTGAAGGCCAAGCTACAAACAGACCTCCACTGTTTAACGGTACAAATTATACTTACTGGAAAACATGGATGAGTTTCTTCTCAAAATCTCTAGACTTTGACTTATCGTCTATTATTATTTATGGCTATAAAAAGCCTGCTCATATTCTTGTTGAAGGAGAATTGGCTGAAAAACCCCATGACAAGTATATTAAAGTTGAAAAAACAGGCCAGTCTTGACGTACGTGCTATTGATGCTTTGTTTTATGCTTTAGACAGGACTGAATTTAATATGAGGCCTACTTGCACAATATCAAGTGAAGTGTGAAAACTTCTTGAAGTAACCCACGAAGGCACGACGCAAATTAAGGAGTCAAAGATCAGCAGACTTACTCAGGAGTATGAGGCGTTCAAGATGAAGCCAAACGAATCTGTCAATCAGATGTTTATGGGATTCCTGGATATTGTAAATCCTCTGTCATCATTAGGTAAGGAGTACAGTAACAATGAGAAGATTCGCAAACTTCTACGAGTTCTTACGAAGAACTGGATTCCGAAGGCTACAACAATCATTGAAGGGAACGACCTCTCAACTATGTCTCTGAAACACTCATAGGTAAGCTACTCACTCACAAGCTAGAACTTCAAGACTTCAAAGATGTTGCACCAAAGGAAAAGTTGATCTCTTTTAAGGCTTAACACAGAAAAACTGTCGAAGATAATTTCGATGACAGTGACTCTGTGTCACGATCCGCACCCACTGTGAGGGTACGAATACGTAACGACGCCCAGCCTACGCCGCAGTGTCGGCGGTAGAGCGCTGTCCTAGGTTACTATCTAACCAGTAACTCACGCAATTATAATGTACTCATCATGATCAACTCCGAACGGAGGACAAGTATAAGATATTGAACTCAATCACAGTCTAAGCACGATAAGATAAACACAGAAGAATTAACTAAGAATAAAAGAACAACTACTAAAATAATAACAACTCTCAACAAATCTCAAATACTACACAAGTCTCAAAACTTCTATAACAAGTTCAATCAATGAAACAAATGCTAGTCTACTAAACTAAATCCCGATCACTCCTGAGTGTCGTGGCCAAAGGTAGTCATCCCATCTCCGGGTCCATAATATGTAGGGCATGTGTCCTCACGGTAATCATCTGTAAAATTTCAACAGGTCCAGTCAGGACAGGAACGAGTACAACTCATCAAGAAATCCCAATTAAATGACAGAGAACTATAAAGCAGTTATAAACAGTTTTATTGATGAAATATGGTAGTTTGTATACAGGTGATGGTATAGAGAAATAGTTAAGATGCAAGGAAAGTAAGGTAAGTAAAAACAAGAGAAGAATCATATCAATAAAGACTGTAATTAGAAACTAGCTGAACTAGAGCAACATGTGTAAGCCCCCTAATTTTCTACTACGGTTTTCTTTATTTTAAATATTTTTCGTATCTATTTTGTACTTCGTACGTCGCATTCAAGTTCGTATTTTTATTTGCGTGGCGAGCGAGATTGCATTTCATATTCGCTCGACGAGTGCGAATATGCGTCGAGGTACATATTTTAAAAAAACATTTTTATTATAAATTTTATTTTATATAGAAAAAGTATATATGTGATAAATATGTTTATTTTGGATAAAAGAATTATTTTATTTGTCACTTAAAAACAAGTAGTAAGTTGGAAATTTTGGTTTATATAAAATATACTCCGAATATTTTGCGAAATAGGAAATTTGTTTATTTTGCTATGATTTAAGTATTTACCTTAATTTTAGAAATTAATTAATATTATATTTTAATGTTTATGAAAAAGATATTTGGAATCTTGTTTTATTCAATATTTGATTAAATAAGGTAAATTAAATTGCAAAAGAATTTATTGGCTTTATTTAAAATATTTTAAATTAAGTATAGAATTTATCTAGATTGGATTTGAATTAAATTAAGTATTTTTAAATCGATTTAAATTAATAGTGGATTTACCTAATTGGGATTTAAATCATTCCAATCTTTATCCAACTGGGAATTCCCACATCCTATAAATAGGCAGGTACTCCTCCATTTTTCCATCCATAGATGTGCATTGTGTCTATGTCCTCTTTTTCTCCACTATGTATTATATTTTACAAATACAATTTTTATCCGTGTCCGACAGCCCCGGACACCGATTCGTCCCGTGTCTCGTAGGACACGTTTACAGACTCCATCCTCTCCCAACAACAACACTCCCACCATCTTCCGTCTCTACACCCGACCAACATGACTATCATCTCCACCACCTCATCGCCGCTGCGGACGGTCTCCGTCGTCGTCATCATCTCCACCACACCCCTTCACAGCCACCACCGCCACCTATACCAAATCCCCGTCGACACCACCACAGTGGCCGACCCGACATCCACAACCCCCAACTCCGATCTACCATGGCCATCATCGTCGTCGTCCCCAAACCCCACCGCGGCGACTCCCGGCCAGCGTCGCCATGGCCACGCCACCAGCACACCCAAGGCTCCAAAGCATTCAAATAAAAGTAAAAAGGAGAAATCCCAAGACCCTCACCTCGACATGATCGACGAGCCACGACCGCCGAAACTCTGTGCGGCCACCCACCGGTGAGCTTCCACCCAACGTGGCCCCAAAACCCTGTCGCTCGGCGCCAGACTCTCGACCCTCCGAAGCGTGCCGAAAACCCCCATCGCCGTGCCTGAACCGGCGCCCACCCGCCGGAGCCACCGCGCTCACTCCCGATCCAGCCGCCCCTTCCGCACGCCACCGCGCGTGGGGTCACCGCCGCTGCCGTCTTCGCTTGGCTTCCCCGATTCTTCTCCGTGCTCCCTCCGACGTCTCCGACGAGCGACGCCTCTCCACATATCCCGACCGCCGCTGCCTTCGTTGAACCCTCTGGAACCCTAGCTTCCCCGCACCTCCGGCCAGGCACGCAGCTCCCCGGCGCCGATCGCCGCCGCCGCCCCCAAGCTCGGTCCTCCGCTTCTTTCGTGCCGCCTATCTCCTCTCCGCCGGCCACCGGCGCCAACAACCCCCGGTAAGACCCCCTTCTTCCTCCCATCTCTCTTTCTTTCTCTCCCTCACGATATTTGGGGAAGAAGTGTTTTGTTTCTGTGGATTATGATCACCAGTATTATTATTACTATTATTATCATTTTATTATATTATTACTATTATTATTATTATTATTATTATTATTATTTAAAAAGGAATAAGTTATTATTTATTATTATTACTGATTATTATTATTTTTATTATTTTTATCATCATATTTATCATTATTATCATTATTATTATCACTAATTAATATCTATTAATTTTCATCATTATTATCATTATTTTTATGATTATCATTATTATTATTATTAGTTGTATACATAAGTTTAGATATTTTGGTATCATGGGATTTATATAGGTAATATATATATATATATATATATATATATATATATATATATATATATATATATATATATATATATATAAAATATTTTTGGTAAAGGGTTTAAATATTTATATTATGGGCTATAAGATATTTGATCAAAGTGGGTTCCAAATTATTTACAAGTATTATCTAGACATATATTTGACATAAAAATATATTTCTCCAAATTGTATATTTTAAGTATTTATGTAAAATTTTATAAAATAATTTTTCTAAAAAGTAATATAAGTATTCGCTTACACCAAAATTCTCAATTATCACCATTAACCATGACTAATCCGATACTCATATCTCCTTGGGGAACCAGACTCTCCATATCAGCCAAGGCTACTGGACACCTCAGAACTTGTCGAAACATTGCACCAACATCAGGCGAAACACTAGGCAAGATACCTTGCCACAATTTACTGTTTATAAATTAGTTGCATTTTATTTATTAGATATCATCATTCATTTCTAGTTCTTGATTACTGCCTGCTCAGTGATATTAATTGTACCTTGTTATTCATCCTTTGATTGCATATGGACTTAAAGTTAAGGGACTACCACTAGCTTAGTGCATTGCATAAACTTTGACACTGTTGTGACCACGAGATGTGTAAGTTATGAGTAGCATATAGACTATGGACTTGCGTGTTGGCTGATCACTGATGCGTGCAGGACGTGCGTTAGGTCGAACTGTCAATAGTTGTATGTTAGAAGACTTGACAGTTAGTAGTGTTACATGGTCGTGGATACGACATGATAGGTACATTGGGTGGGGAGAACATTTCCTTATCGTATGGGCTTCTATTGCACTTCCCTTGTAACCCGGAAGCTCCGCTGGAGATACGGGTATGAGCCTCTCAGATTGGCCACTGTCTTTTTTGAACGTCATGCTCTCGGTCACTGGTGCCTAATTGGGGACTATACCAGATCCCATTTACAGCCAGGGCCCATGCAATGAAAGGTTTGTTCTCACTGCATGTTCACTTTAGTTGGTTATATTACCTTATAGTGTCTTGTCACTTTCTTTGATTGTGGCATATTTTATATTCAGTATTATATGGCATGTTGATGTATCTTGTTACATCCCTCTGAGGACCTGGTTATCTCGCCAGGTGTGTGTTTCGTGATTTCTTGTAGGTGCTCTAGCTAAGGCCATTCCCTCCTTCGTGGTGATTGCTCTTGGACTCGCCATTGCTCTTGCTTGCTAAATTCTTTCCTTGTATATTTTTTCATATTTAATTTGGTTGGTAGTGGACTTTGTCTCCGTCCAACTATTTTGTACATGACAAATTCAAGGTTGATTTTATATCATTATTTATCTTGTGGATGAGATTTAGTACCTTGGTTACTGCATTTTACAGCTTATGTAAATATACGAGGGTCCATATACTTCGTATGTATACAGCTGGCATGATTACGTTCTAGTCCTACGTATTTTGGGACTGGGGCGTTACAACATGATATAAGTCCAAAACGTAAATGTAAACAAGTGCAAAACCCAAGTAAATCCAGACAACATGAATCTGATACCAGGTGGTTCCAGTACAAGATGAGTCCGGTATAAGGTGAGTCCAGTTGGTGATCAAAGGTTACAGGGTGAGTCCAGCCTATACTCTAATAGTGTGTTTTAAAATATTAGGATCGACATGTGAACGGCTATAGGTAATACGGCACATCACACACCTGGCCGGGTGTGAGATGACTATCATTCCAGTATAATTCCAAGGGACTGGTTCCAGTATTTGGGTATGTTCACATGCCTATTCCAATATTTTCCCGCCCAGCAAGTACAAGTAAATCCAGAAAATGACACGAGAAATCGGGATGAGTCCAGCCAAACATAATGATACCAGCAAAAGATTCCAGAGTGATTCCAGTAGGTGGTTCCAGTAGTGATTCCAGAAGGTGATGCCAGTAGTGGTTCCAGAAAATAGAGGCTAGAAAGATGGTAGATGTGTCGCATACATGAATCCAGAAATATCCATACGTGTTGTAAGAATCACATAAAACTATCTAGAACTGAAGTACAGTAATTGACAAGTAAATGGAAGAACTATCAGATAAAGTACTCGCCTGATACTCTGAAAAGAGTAGTATAATATCAGATGTCTGCACCGGAGTCACAATGTCCTAAACAGAGTAATATGGGTTATAATATGTTTAAAATGAGACAGATGATGTTTATGATGCAATCTACATAATTTCTAGGTCAGTCTGGGTCAAAGTCAACTCCAAGTCAACCCTGGTCAACTGTCTAGGTCAAACTAGGTCCAAGTCAAACTTGGCCAACTCTGGGTCAACCCCAATCAAGTACACTAGTCAAACTAGGTTAATCCTAGTCTAGTCAAGTCTCACTAGGCCTATCCCAAGTCTATACTAGCAATCCAGCACAATTACAAGCCAACTAGGCTATACAAGTCAACCACACACCTTAACTAGGCATCCATGCCATAAACATAGGTTATGAGCCATAGGCTAGAGGCCATAGGCTAATTACACATATATATGTCTATACCACATTACTATTTATCAAGTATATAGAATATGGATTTCCTATGATTTTAGAAAGATGGAGACTCACCTCTTCCAAAACTTGCACAAATCCCAATGGAGGCTAGCCCTAAATTCTAGGAAGGGATTAAATAGGGGGAAAGGATCAATAGTGGCTGCCATGGGATGATTAGGGTTAGGTTTGGTTCATGGTGTGGGCCTATGGGCTATAAGTCAAGTCATTAATCATGACTTATGAAGTCATAAGCCATATTAGTCCAATCAACTCCAAATCTCTCCAAACAAGTTCCAATGACTTAAACTTCACTAAATTAGGTCAAACCAAGTTTACTTAACCTAACCAAGGGGTCTTAACCTAGGTTAGTCACTAGGTTAGTCTTCTAGTCAACACTAGTCAAAGTCAACTATTGGCCCAAAATCAATTCTACTAAAAATCACTAAAAATCATAATATAAAATAAATACCCTTAAATAATAATTATAACTACAAAATTTCAAAAATACCCTCATCTGGAAAACTGGGTGTTACAATCCTACCCACCTTATAAAAATTTCGTCCTCGAAATTAAAATGGTCGCACCCCTTCTAGGTCAAACCCAAACAATCAAGGTCAAGAGATAATCATGCAAACAAAATCTTACTGGTCGTGATTCCACAGTCTCGAACATGGTAGCTATACTATCTAGTAATCATAAACAATATCCTGGCAGGTACTAAGGGAATCACACAGGAAAGTAGGGAGGAAGAATGAGAAGGACAAACCTGCTAACCCATCACCTGCAGCGTCGGTCTCCTCGACTGCCATCGCAAAAGCTCTACCCCTCTGGTGCTGAGCTACAGGTGGCCTAGCTCCCTTATAAGGAGGTGCAGCGGGACAATCTATCATCTTGTGAGCACCAGACCCACAAAATAGACAAACCTTCAGCCTCCTCCTACAAGACTCCCAAACATGCCCTGCCTTCCTGCAGTAGGCACAAGTCGGCACCTCGCGGTCCTGTCCTCTTTGCTGATGCTGTGCCTGCTGCACTCTCACTGGTGCCTGTGCCTGCTGAGCCTGCACATGGGGCCTCTTGGCCTGACCCCCGCTGCTGCTACCACCCTGGGAGTCTCGCCCCCTCTTGAGCCTAAGCTCAAGATCATCCTCTGCAGCTAGTACGTCCAACAGGATCTCCTCAAATGTAGCGCTGTGGGCATTCTTGGTGTAGGACTTGACCTCCTTTACCAAGTCCTTTCGGAACCTCCGGGCCTTCGTCGTCTCCGACAAGTCCTCCATAAATCTGCTCAGGCGGAAGAACTCTCCTGCGTACTCCTCCACGGACTGGGTCCCCTGAACTAGGGCGTCGAACTGGGTCTCGAGGGCTCCCAGTGCTGCGTCTGGAAAGAACTTCTCCTTGAACAGCTTCTTGAATGCTGCCCAAGTCTGTCCTGCTGTGCCAACCCTCGAGTCAGTCTGGTACCACGTACGGGCCAGATCCTGCATTATACTGGCCGCTGCCTCTATCTGGAGCCTCGTTGGATCTCAGCCAGCCTGAAGATCTCCTCCATATGCTCGATCCACTCATCGGGATACAGGATCCCCTCTGTCCCTCGGAAGTCTCTCGGGTGCATCTTCTGGAAGTCCTGGATGCCCTTCTCCCGTAGCTGGTACGGCTGCGGGGCTGCGGCTGGCTGAGCTACGACTCTCTCCACTGCCGTCACTGCCAGGTCAATGCCTCTGCTGAGCTCTGCCGTGTGCCTCTGCTGCTGAGTCTGCTGACCCTCCATATACTGCCTGAAGAAGGCCAACAGCTGAACGGCATCAATTGTCCCTGCAGGTGGCTGCTGAAATATCTCAGAAATGACTGGGGTCATCATCTGAACAAGTGGAGGCATACCCCCAATGGCTGCAGCAGCTCCTGTCTGATCAGAAACAGAAGGTGCTACAGTCTCAACAGGCTACTACAATGGGCGAGAAGTGGCAGACCCCTCTCCAGCGGCTACTGTACCAGAGCGATGTGATCGTGTCTCCACCATCCTGAAGACAGATCGAAAAGGAAGTCAATACTGAGCAGGAATCGATAAAATCAAAGGAGGACAGTTTATTGCAAAGAAGACAAGTCAGTAAGATATGTACATGGCATGAATTGAAGCAGAATTTTCCTAACTGTGATTGAGTACCTCTCCGTTAAAGTCTCTCTCTCAATCCTATCGCAGGCACGCAACATTACAACTAAGTCGTCGTACTACCACGATATCGCACTAATGCGACTCTCGACCTGTATGGGCCACCACTAAAAATGTGTCACAACCGCACCTACTGTGAGGGTACGAATACGTAACGACGCCCAGCCTACGCCGCAGTGTCGGCTGTAGAGCGCTGTCCTAAGTTACTATATAACCAGTAACTCACACAATTATAATGTACTCATCATGATCAACTCCGAACGGAGGACAAGTATAAGATATTGAACTCAATCACAGTCTAAGCACGATAAGATAAACACAGAAGAACTAACTAAGAATAGAAGAACAACTACTAAAATAATAACAACTCTCAATAAATCTCAAATACTGCACAAGTCTCAAAACTTCTATAACAAGTTCAATCATGGAAACAAATGCTAGTCTACTAAACTAAATCCCGATCACTCCTGAGTGTCGGGGCCAAAGGTAGTCATCCCATCTCCGGGTCCATAATATGTAGGGCATGTGTCCTCATGGTAATCATCTGTAAAATTTCAACAGGTCCGGTCAGAACAGGAATGAGTACAACTCATCAAGAAATCCCAATTAAATGACAGAAAAATATAAAGCAGTTATAAACAGTTTTATTGATAAAATATGGCAGTTTGTATACAGGTGATGGTATAGAGAAACAGTTAAGATGCAAGGAAAGTAAGGTAAGTAAAAACAAGAGAAGAATCATAGCAATAAAGACTGTAATTAGAAACTAGCTGAACTAGAGCAACATGATATAAGTCCAGAATGTAAATGTAAACAAGTGCAAAACCCAAGTAAATCCAGACAACATGAATCTGATACCAGGTGGTTCAAGTACAAGATGAGTCCGGTATAAGGTGAGTCCAGTTGGTGATCAAAGGTTCCAGGGTGAGTCCAGCCTATACTCTAACAGTGTGTTTTAAAATATTGGGATCGACATGTGAACGGCTGTAGGTAATACGGCACATCACACACCTGGCCGGGTGTGAGATGGCTATCATTCCAGTATAATTCCAAGGGAGTGGTTCTAGTATTTGGGTATGTTCACATGCCTATTCCAATATTTCTCCGCCCAGCAAGTACAAGTCAATCCAGAAAATGACACAAGAAATCGGGATAAGTCCAGCCAAACGTAATGATACCAGCAAAAGATTCTAGAGTGATTCCAGTAGGTGGTTCCAGTAGTGATTCCAGAAGGTGATGCCAGTAGTGGTTCCAGAAAATAGAGGCCAGACAGATGGTAGGTGTGTCGCATACATGAATCCAGAAATATCCATACGTGTTGTAGGAATCACATAAAACTATCTAGAAATGAAGTACAGTAATTGACAAGTAAATGGAAGAACTATCAGAGAATGTACTCGCCTGATACTCTGAAAAGAGTAGTGTAATATCAGATGTCTGCACCGGAGTCACAATATCCTAAACAGAGTAATATGGGTTATAATATGTTTAAAATGAGACAGATGATGTTTATGATACAATCTACATGATTTCTAGGTCAGTCTGGGTCAAAGTCAACTCCAAGTCAACCCTGGTCATCTGTCTAGGTCAAACTAGGTCCAAGTCAAACTTGGTCAACTCTGGGTCAACCCCAATCAAGTACACTAGTCAAACTAGGTCAATCCTAGTCTAGTCAAGTCTCACTAGGCCTATCCCAAGTCTATACTAGCAATCCAGCATAATTACAAGCCAACTAGGCTATACAAGTCAACCACACACCTTAACTAGGCATCCATGCCATAAACATAGGTTATGAGCCATAGGCTAGAGGCCATAGGCTAATTACACATATATATGTCTATACCACATTACTATTTATCAAGTATATAGAATATGGATTTCCTATGATTTTAGAAAGATGGAGACTCACCTCTTCCAAAACTTGCACAAATTCCAATGGAGGCTAGCCCTAAATTCTAGGAGGGGATTAAATAGGGAAAAGGATCAATAGTGCCTGCCATGGGCTGATTAGGGTTAGGTTTGGTTCATGGTGTGGGACTATGGGCTATAAGTCAAGTCATTAATCATGACTTATGAAGTCATAAGCCATATTAGTCAAATCAACTCCAAATCTCTCCAAACAAGTTCCAATGACTTAAACTTCACTAAATTAGGTCAAACCAAGTTTACTTAACCTAACCAAGGGGTCTTAACCTAGGTTAGCACTAGGTTAGTCTTCTAGTCAACACTAGTCAAAGTCAACTATAGGCCCAAAATCAATTCTACTAAAAAATCACTAAAAATCACTAAAAATCATAATATGAAATAAATACCCTTAAATAATTATTATTATTACAAAATTTCAAAAATATCCTCGTCTGAAAAACTGGGTGTTACACTCTGACTTTGAAGATCAAGATCTCCTCGTAAGAAAGTTTAAGAAGTTCATGAGATTCAATAGAAAAACAAAGGATCACAACAGCAATAGCAACAACAACGAAGAAGATTCTATTTGCTATGGCTGTAAGAAGAAAGGACATATGAAGAAGGACTGTCCAACAACATCATCATCAACTACGACAAAGGCTACCCGAAGAAATCAACATCCAGAAAGTATGCCAATACAAGTATATGGCATGAAAGTAAAGCCAGCGACTCAGAAGTGAACAATCAGATGACGCTGCAAATGTGTACTTGATGGCATTTGATCAGGTAACTACTAACCCCCTATTTGATATATATGATGATTTTACCTTTGAGCAATTAGGTGAAGCCTTTAGTGACCCCTTAGGTGATTACAGAAAACTTTATAGTAAATACCAAAACTCTAAGAAGGTACTCAAGGAGTACAAAGGTGAAATAGAAAGACTTACAGACCTGCTAGCTGAGGTTAGAAGTAATGATAATTCTAGTGAGGTAGGTAAGCTCTCTTCTGTTAAGCTTTTACTATACGAGACTACAAGACTATCCGAAGAGGAAGACAAGATCATTACTCAATTAGAGGAAGACCTAATCAAAGAGAAGAAGAGTATTCAGCAAGCACTTATCAGGAATGATACACTTACTGCTGATTATACTGCATTGTATGACACTTCCAAAAAAGATGAAAATTAGGTTAGGAAAACAGCCTGAAGTTGCTGCTTTCTGCCCTAACACGTGTCACTTACCGAAACATCGGAACACTGTCAAACCCAACACTGGCAAATCAAACCAAACCATTGCCCAAGAAGACCAATAGGCATGCATTCTTTTATACTAGAAAACCAAGACCTACCAATTATGCACAGCATACTGCTTCTAACACTCAATATGTTAAATATTATTATTGTGACCTCATTGGTCATCTCTCTCCTGCATGTAGTATAAGGAAGCTTGTTGATTTAAAGATATATGCATAAATACTGAAAACTAACATTCCAGGACCCTACAAACTAAAGTTTTCATCTACAAATTCTTTTGTAGGTGGAACACCCTTCACATGCTAGAAGCAAATGGATCCTCGACAGCGGTTGCCTACGGCACATGATCGGTGATGCTTCATTATTCGCAACATTGTCGAAGAAGAAACAAGGATACGTCTCCTTCGGTAATATTCTTAAAGGGTATATAATTTATATCGATAATATTGGTAAGGCCCCCTACCCTGTGATTAAAGATGTCTGTCTAGTTATCGAGTTAAAATATAACCTACTCAGCATAAGCCTTTTAGCTGATCATGGTTATGGTATTAACTTCGTCAAAGACAAATGTACTATAGTTGATAGCTCAACTAGTAGTACTATCTTTGAAGGTATCAGGGAAGAAAATATATATATATTTTCTATTTGTTAGAAGATGCTAACAAAGCAGGTAGATGCTTAATGGCCAAAAGTGATGAGAGTCAACTATGGCATATGAGACTCGGTCATGCAAATATGGACACAATCTCAAGATAATCCACAAAGAAGCTGGTACGAAGTTAACGGATATTACATTCAAGAAGGATATGGTATGTAGTGAATGTGAAAAAAACAAAGCTACTCGATCCGCATTTAACTCCAAGAATGCTGTAAGTACCACTAGACCTCTACAATTACTGCATATGGATTTATTTGTACCTAGTAAAATTGCTAGCCTAGGTGGTAAGTTATATGCTTTTGTAATAGTAGATGATTTCCCTATAGACACGTGGGTATATTTTGTTGCACTGCATTATCAGAATTCGTCACTTTTTGCAAAAAAGTTCAAAATAAGAAAGGTTTCATGATCACTCGTATTCAAAGCGATCATGGCGACAAATTTGAGAATGCAGAGTTCAAGCAATTTATGACACACACAGTTATCTGCATGAGTTCTCTTGCCCTAGGACTCCATAACAAAATGGAGTTGTGGAACGTAAGAACGGGACTCTATCCAAAATGTCTAGGGTAATGTTAAACAAGTTTAGTTTACCGAAATACTTTTGGTCCGAAGCTGTCAATACAGCTTGCTATGTTCTCAATAGGGTTCTAATTCGACCTATACCGAAGAAGACTCCCTATGAGCTATGGTTTGATAGAACACCCATTATTTCTGTCACGACCTGCACACAGTGTGAGGGTACGAGTGCGTAACAACTCCCAGCCTATACCGCAGTGTCGATGGTAGAACGCTGTTCTTGGTCACTATATAACCAGCAACTCATGCAATTATATAATGTACTTGTTAAAATCTTAATCACAGTCTAAGCATGATATGATAGCACAGAAGATTATAACTAAGAATAATAACAGATTTAAAACCAACAACTACATAATATAATCTCAGACAATCTCAACTACAAAACTCAACTTATATACAACTCCAGTTCTAAAACATGAAAGCTAAACAAAACAACTAGCTAATCTCCCGATCACTCCTGAGTGTCGGGACCATAGGTAGCTAAGCCATCTCCTGGTTAGTAATATGTAGGGCATGTGTCCTCAGGGCAATCATCTGTAAAATTTACAACAGGTCCAGTCAGGACAGGAACGAGTACAACTCATCAAGAAAACCCAAGTAATGACAGAGAACTATAAAGCAGTTATAGACAGTTTTATTGATGAATATGGCAGTTTATATTTAGGTGATAGTATAGAGAAGTAGTAAGATACAAGAAAAGTAAAGTAACTAAGACAAGAGAAGAATGATGGCAATGAAGACTGTAAATAAATCTAGCTGAACTAAGGTAACATAATAAGTCCAGAAGTAAATGCAAAACAAGTATAAAACTACTATAAATCCAGTATGAGATGAATCTAATACAAGATGAATCCAATACAAGATGATTCTATGTAGTGATCAAGAATCCAAGTGAGTCCAGCTATTCTAACAGTGTGTTTTAAAATACCGAGATCGACATGTAAACGGCTGTAGGTAATACGGCACATCGTACACCTGGCCGGGTGTGAGATGGCTATCATTCCAGTAGATTCCAGTAGATTCCAGTTAGGAGATTCCAGATTGGAGTATGTCTATATGTCTTACTCAAGTATTTTCCCGTCCTACAATACAAATGAATCCAGAATTCGACATGAGAATCGAGATGAGTCCAGCCAAAATATGATGATTCCAGAAATAGATTCCGGAATGATTCCAGTTATTCCAGTAATAGAGGCAAGATAAGTAAGGTATGTGTGTCGCAAACATGAATCCAAAAATATCCATACGTGTTGTAACAGAGAATCACATAAACTAACTATAACTGAAGTATAGTAATTGACGATTAAATGAGAGAACTATCAGAGAATGTACTCGTCTGATACTCTGAAAAGAGTAATGTAATATCAGATGTCTGCACCGGAGTCACAATGTCCTAAACAGAGGAATACAGGTTATAATATGTTTAAATAAGACAAATGAAGTTTATGATGCAATCTACAAGATTTCTAGGCCAATCTAGGTCAAGTCAACTCTAAGTCAAACCTGGTTAACTGTCTAGGTCAAACTAGGTCAATTCAACTCTAAGTCAAACTTGGTCAACTGTCTAGGCCAAACTAGGTCAATTGGTCACATCTAGACTCAATGTTGATTTTTGGTCAACTCCAGTCAATCTTAGACTATTAGGTCACTATCTAGGTCAATCTCTATAAGGTTAACTCAATTCTAACTCCAAGCCATAATTAACCTATACTAAGATATTAATTAACCTATATCATTATATATATATACCACACAACTATATATCTATATATATATATTAAGTATCACTCAAACCTTCCTTAAGACAACCACTTCTATATCAACAATATATATATATATCCTTATATATATGCATCCTATGTGATCTATCAAACAAGCCACATATATATACATACATGCATATCTACCCTAGGCTATAGAGTATGATACCAAATCCCCAACCAACCCTATATATGCACATAGCTATAATAACTATAGAGTATATAACAAACCCTCTACTACTAATGGCACATCCTACCTATACCATGGTTATACCTAAGATACCAAGAAAGGAAGAAACTGGAATGGGTGAGTAAGGACACTGCTAGTTCAGTATGGACTGAACTCAATTCTTGCTGCCACTCACTCTAAACACATGATCCCTTACACTCTATGAACACCCTCACCAACTGAACCCTCTTCCTCTCACTGGTCCCTGTACAAGAGGAGTACATAATCAATATCCTGCCCCTAAACACAGGACATACCCAGGTTAAATGAGAATCGCCAAATGCAGGTCACCCAGGCATCTAACTGGGGTTTCTAAACATCAAGTGGTCTAATCTAATACTCCTACCAAGCTACTGCTGCTACTGTATTACAGCAATACAATATACCACATCTCACTGCCCTGTAATTGTAAGCCAGGCCAAGCCAAAGCTACTGCTGCCATGCAATTGCAAGCCAAGGCAAGGCAAGCCAAGGCAAGGCATTGCCTGCTGCTGCAATGCAATGCTAACCACTGCTGATACATGCCTTACTCTCAATTACACCCTATACAAAAATGACCTAACCATTCCACAACCCAACAACAACCAAGATACCCACATCACAAACATCCTAAACTCCAGTGTCATGCCAAATAAGGCTTGGGCAACTCCCGGTCAACTGATACCAGTCATAGAGGACTGACATACTAAGGTATATAGGGCTGAACACTAGGAAGGGCAGAACACTTCTAATACAATTAAAGAGAATGGAAGTGTGGACTGAAACATACATGGTTGAATGCAATTAAGCAGGGGACATCACTTAAGGTAATGAGGACTGAAAATCAAGGTCCAAGACTGAATAATGAGCCATATAGGACTGCTATTGAACCATCATTTAACCAATGCAGTTAACATGTATCAATTTCTGAAGTTTGAAAACAACTCATCCATATTGCACATGTGAAACACAATGAAATCTAACCCAAAACATGCAGTATGCTTTATACTGACATCTGAAGATTAATTCACATTAATTAGCATAAAAACACAGTAAATTTGAACTCAGTGTCATCTTTTTCCCGATTTTGAAAGTGTGTGTGTGGGGGTTCAGTTTAGGTATGCACAACTCAGTGTCATGTGTGCAGAGTAACAGTGATGTGTGTGTTTGAGCAATGTGTGTGTATGCAAGTAGGGAGTGTCCCAGATTTTGGTTTACATGGATTAAACATAGGAAATTAACACATTGAAATCAGTTTAAAGAAGAAGGGAAGTTCAGGAATGGATTTCCAGGACTGTATCAGTCCAGTCCCTTTGAACAGCCCCAATCCAACATCGAAATCCATTCTTGGCATCCTCAACCAATCATATACCCATTCCTCAATCAGTAACTAACACATGATTTGAATCTAGCGTACATTTGAATCATCAAAATCAGTTTAAATAGAATTTATTTTTTTAGAAATGTAAAAACTGGAACGTGTATCAGGAATTGGGAAGAAATACAATTTGGCAATCAAAATCATGTTAATAAGTCAATTAAATGGTTGACAGAGGTGTGTGAACATAATATGGTTTTATACAGGTTGATTCGTGTCCAACAAAAGTGGACACGACGTGTCCAAAATATGAATCATACAGTGTGTCAAAAATTAACGCAGGGCAGCCTCGTGCCTGCGTGTGGGTCACCCTAGGACACGACACAGGACGACCCTTGTCTCGTGATCATGCATCTGGGTTCGCCCATAGTAGGGCTATGTGTCTAGGTATCTGTATCGTGTCTAATGTGAGTCGTGTCGTGTCAATCAGTGCGTATCAGTGGGGGTTTTACCCGCGCGTACAGTGCGCACGCGCGACCAGTACGACCAGTGCGAGGAGGAGAACTCCTTGCACACTGCACCATATGGTCCCAACTTTTGAGAGGATAATGTCAGTCTATGCTTCATCATCCTCGCCAAAAATGGCGTGTCCAAGTGTCCGACACAGTGAGAAATTCAGCCCGTGATGCAGGACAGTACAAGTGTACAGTGCGTGCGTGTCCAACACAAAATCCGACATAATAAGACACCAAAACATAAAACACTCTTCACAAAAATTAATGTACATATTTAGATCTACAAATTCATGTAATTAGATTTACAAAAATCAAAAATAAATTCCTAAGTGGCATTCTATCAAACACCTACACATACACTATGACACGTGTCCGATACAGACACGAAACGGATACGAAATTGACCCAAACTTCAGGGACATCTAGGAGACTCCTAGATCTAGCCCTAAATGCAAAGAAAACAGAAATTTAGATCAATTTGTGGAGTTTTACCTATAGGTGCAAAAGCATAAAAAAGCTCCAAATGGGGGATTCCTCCTTGCTAGCCAAATGCTCCCAAATTGTCCCAAAGCTGGGATTAAACTCCACAAACAGAAAATAGGAGGGTACTAGGCTCTAATGAAAGAAACTAGAGTAGAAAAGGATTTAAAATGAAGATTTTATGGAATGGGGAAGAATTAACAAACATTTCCTTCTCTAAGTGCTCCTTCAATGCAAAAGAGGCAAGAACTAATTAGGAGAATACTTATAGGGAAGGGGGAAGCCCTAAGTGGCTAGCCATGGGCTGATTTCTAAGGTTAGGGTTTAGTTATTTGGGCTATGGGCTTAAGTCACAAGTCATTAAGTCATGAAATCGTAAGTCATTACATTAAACCAAAGTCATGACTAGTTTACTCTAAACTTAATCCTCTCATTCTAAAACTAACTTCTAATGACTAAAATGGGTTAACTCAAGTTAGACTAGGGTTACCATAGCTAGGGTTAGGTTCTAGGCTAGTCCACTATGTCTCAACAAGTCAAAGTCAAACTAGAATTCACAAATTCAATAAATAATCAAATAAGTCAAATAAGTCAAAATGACCAAATTATCCCTAGGCTAAAAATGATAAATAAATCATCCTAATGACATGGTTAGGCTCTAGGTCATGCAGTCTCTCAGGTTACACTAGCAAGGCATCAAAATCACAAGCCATGACTTAAAACAGTTTTTAAATAGTTTAAAAATTATTAAAGATCACCAAAAATTATAATGTGAGATAATTATCAATAAATAATAATTATAATTATAAAATTTTAAAAATACCCTCATCTGGAAAATTGGGTGTTACAATCCTACCCCCTTAGAGAAATTTTATCCTCGAAATTTAAGTCGGCCGTACTCCTTCTAGGTCAACCACCCACTATCAAAGTCTCTAAGCAATTTCTAACTCATACAATTTGAAGAATAATATATAGAGTCATGGTAAACCATAGCAGTTGAAGGTCTCATCTAGATGGACTAGCCATATTAGATCAAAACAGTCCTATGGTATCAACATGCAAGCAATGTAGGGTGTTCTGCTGGAAGATAAAGAAGCAACAATCATTAAGGTGTAGGACAGTCTATCATCCTATATAAAACTGGTAAGGACAGCTAGGAATTAATTATGAAGGGTTACCATTCCAAAGATGATCAAAATCGAAAGTTTAAAGCACGAGTGTCAATAGCATTGAAATCCAATAACACAATATATATAAAAGAAGATTTAGTCCTGGTATGATCTAAGTTGATCAATTTCATGATAAATTGAAGTTTGGGCAAGATGGAGAACGAAGCCATTGAAGTCTGAGCACGAGTATCCAAGATTTGATATCCATGTCACAATTGAATTAATTTAAATAAGACTCCAAACACTGGATGATAAGGAGGATGACCCGGTCGACTGGTCACGATCAAGGAATTAGAATTTAAGGGATGATGCAAGGATATAGAAATAAGTCAATTTCCTCCTTTGGATAGGGAAACTAAACGTGATACCTTGGGTTGATCTATCAAGTACAGTGCCTTTTCTTTCTGAAATATACGAAAGGCAAAACAATAAAGAGTTCAAAGACGATGCTATTAAGTACAATACGTGGTTCATAGGCGATGGAAATAATTCAAAAGAGAATTGCCAAAGCTGTCGTGGATGAGACTCTAGGGCAAATTTAACTATCTCCCTCCACATAGAATAACATATAAAATACAAACCAAAGTGCAATAGGTTGATCAGACAATCATGCACCGGTTCTGATTAGACAATATGTTAGTGGGTGCCAGCCTCCAATAAAATATGTCATGATCAAGCTCGAAAAAGATAAGCTTGCAAACTGGTGCTAAATTAGCAACATAAGATAGACAAAATATAAGTAAGGATAATGTTGAAGGAAGTTAATAGTCTAAGATCCTTTAAACATCAAGGAGTGAGAGTGAATCAAAACAAGAGGAAAAGTATTTTTAAATCGAAGTTCATAATGAGATTCTCAAGGGTCATCCAGGAATCTCTCAAGTAGTCCTAACTGTGATTGAGTAACCTCTCTACTAAAGCTTATTCCTTAGTTCCTATCGCAGGCTGTAATGATACTCTAGTTCGAATACCACTACATAAACTCGACCTGCATGGGCCACCACTATAAACGTATCACGACCCGCACCCACTGTGAGGGTACGAGTGCGTAACAACGCCCAGCCTACGTCGCAGTGTCGGCAGTAGAACGCTGTTCTAGGTCACTATATAACCAGCAACTCACGCAATTATATAATGTACTTGTCAAAATCTCAATCACAGTCTAAGCACGATATGATATCACAGAAGATTATAACTAAGACTAATAACAGAATTAAAACCAACAACTAAATAATATAATCTCAGACAATCTCAACTACAAAACTCAACTTATATACAACTCCAGTTCTAAAACATGAAAGCTAAAAAAATAACTAGCTAATCTCCCGATCACTCCTGAGTGTCGAGACCATAGGTAGCTAAGCCATCTCCTGGTCAGTAATATGTAGGGCATGTGTCCTTAGGATAATTATCTGTAAAATTTACAACAGGTTCAGTCAGGACAGGAACGAGTACAACTCATCAAGAAAACCCTAGTAATGACAGAGAACTATAAAGCAGTTATAGACAGTTTTATTGATGAATATGGCAGTTTATATTTAGGTGATAGTATAGAGAAGCTGTAAGATACAAGGAAAGTAAAGTAACTAAGACAAGAGAAGAATGATGGCAATGAAGACCGTAAATAAATCTAGCTGAACAAAGGTAACATAATAAGTCCAGAAGTAAATGCAAAACAAGTGTAAAACTACTATAAATCCAGTACAAGATGAATCTAATACAAGATGAATCCAGTACAAGATGATTCTATGTAGTGATCAAGAATCCAGGTGAGTCCAGCTATTCTAACAGGGTGTTTTAAAATACCGAGATCGACATGTAAACGGCTGTAGGTAATACGGCACATCACACACCTGGCCGGGTGTGAGATGGCTATCATTCCAGTAGATTCTAGTTGGGAGATTCCAGATTGGGGTATGTCTACATGTCTTACTCAAGTATTTCTCCGTCCCGCAACACAAATAAATCCAAAATTCGACACGAGAATCGAGATGAGTCCAGCCAAAATATGATGATTCCATAAATAGATTCCGGAATGATTCCAGTGATTCCAATAATAGAGACCAGATAAGTAAGGTATTTGTGTCGTATACATGAATCCAGAAATATCCATACGTATTGTAATAGAGAATCACATAAAACTAACTATAACTGCAGTACAGTAATTGATGATTAAATGAGAGAACTATCAGAGAATGTACTCGCCTGATACTCTGAAAAGAGTAATGTAATATCAGATGTCTGCACCGGAGTCACAATGTCCTAAACAGAGAAATACAGGTTATAATATGTTTAAATAAGACAAATAAAGTTTATGATGCAATCTACATGATTTCTAGGCCAATCAAGGTCAAGTCAACTCTAAGTCAAACCTGGTCAACTGTCTAGGACAAACTAGGTCAATTCAACTCTAAGTCAAACCTGGTCAACTGTCTAGGTCAAACTAGGTCAATGGGTCACATCTAGACTCAATTTTGACTTTTGGTCAACTCCAGTCAATCTTAGACTATTGGGTCACTATCTAGGTCAATCTCTATAAGGTTAACTCAATTCTAATTGCAAGCCATAATTAACCTATTCTAAGATATTAATTAACCTATATCATTATATATATACTACACAACTATATATCTATATATTAAGTATCACTCTAACCTTCCTTAAGACAACCACCTCTATATCAACAATATATATATCCTTATATATATATGCATCCTATGTGAACTATCAAACAAGCCACATATATATACATACATGCATATCTACCCTAGGCTATAGAGTATGATACCAAATCACCAACCAACCCTATATATGCACATATCTATAATAACTATAGAGTATATAACAAACCGTCTGCTACTAATGGCACATCCTACCTATACCATGGTTATACCTAAGATACCAAGAAAGGGAGAAACTGGAATGGGTGAGCAAGGACACTACTAGTTCAGTATGGACTGAACTCAATTCTTGCTGCCACTCACTCTAAATACATGATCCCTTATACTCTATGAACACCCTCACCAACTGAACCCTCTCCCTCTCACTGGTCCCTGTACAAGAGGAGTACATAATCAATATCCTGTCCCTAAACACAGGACATACCCAGGTCAAATGAGAATCTCCAAATGTAGGTCACCCATGCATCTAACTGGGGTTTCTAAACATCAAGTGGTCTAATCTAACACTCCTACCAAGCTACTGCTGCTACTGTATTGCAGCAATGCAATACACCACATCTCACTGCCGTGCAATTGCAAGCCAGGCCAAGCCAAAGCTACTGCTACCATACAATTGCAAGCCAAGGCAGGGCAAGCCAAGGCAAGGCATTGCCTGCTGCTGCAATACAATGCTAACTACTGCTGATACATGCCTTACTCTCAACTACACCCTATACAGAAATGACCTAACCATTCCACAACCCAACAACAACCAAGATACCCACATCACTAACATCCTAAACTCCAGTGTCATGCCAAACAAGGCTTAGGCAACTCCCTGTCAACTGATACCAGTCATAGAGGACTTACACACTAAGGTGTATAGGGCTGAACACTAGGAAGGGCAGAACACTTCTAATACAATTAAAGAGAATGGAAGTATGGACTGAAACATACATGGTTGAATGCAATTAAGCAGGGGACTGCACTTAAGGTAATGAGGATTGAAAATCAAGGTCCAGGACTGAATAATGAGCCATAGAGTACTGCTATTGAACCATCATTTAACCAATGCAGTTAACATGTATCAATTTCTGAAGTTTGAAAACAACTCATCCATATTGCACATATAAAACACTATGAAATCCAACCAAAAACATGCAGTATGCTTCATACTGACATCTGAAGATTAATTCACATTAATTAGCATAAAAATATGGCAAATTTAAACTCAGTGTCATATTTTTTCCGATTTTGAAAGTGTGTGTGGGGGGGTTCAGTTTAGGTGTGCACAACTCAGTGTCATGTGTGCAGAGTAACAGTGATGTGTGTGTTTGAGCAATGTATGTGTATGCAAGTAGGGAGTGTCCCAGATTTTGGTTTACATGGATTAACATGGGAAATTAACACATTGAAATCAGTTTAAAGAAGAAGGGAAGTTCAGGAATGGATTTCCAGGACTGTATCAGTCCAGTCCCTTTGAACAGCCCCAATCCCACATCGAAATCCATTCTTGGCATCCTCAACCAATCATGTACCCATTCCTCAATCAGTAACTAACACATGATTTGAATCTAACATACATTTGAATAATCAAAATTAGTTTAAATAGAATTTAGTTTTTCAGAAATGTAAAAACTGGAACGTGTATCAGAAATTAGAAAGAAATACAATTTGGCAATCAAAATCATGTTAATAAGTCAATTAAATGGTTGACAGAGGTGTGTGAACATAATGTGGTATTATACAGGTCGATTTATGTCCACAAAAGTGGACACGACGTGTCCAAAATATGAATCATATAGTGTGTCAAAAATTAACACAGGGCAGCCTCGTGCCTGCATGTGAGTCGTCCTAGGACACGACACAGGGCGACCCATGTCTCGTGATCATGCATCTGGGTTCGCCCATAGTAGGGCTAGGTGTCTAGGTATCAATACCGTGTCTAATGTGCGTCATATCGTGTCAATTAGCGCGTATCAGTGGGGGTTTTACCCGCGCGTAAAGTGCGCACGTGCGGCCAGTACGACCAGTGCGAGAAGGAGAACTCCTCGCACACTGCACCATATGGTCCCATCTTTTGGGAGGATGATGTCAGTCTATGCCCCATCATCCTCACCAAAATGGCGTGTCCAAGTGTCTGACACTGTAAAAAATTCAGCCCGTGATGCAGGACAGTGCACGTATCCAGTGCGTGCATGTCCAACGCAAAATCCGACACAACAAGACACCAAAACAAAAAACACTCTTCACAAAAATTAATTTACATACTTAGATCTACAAATTCATGTAATTAGATTTACAAAAATTGAAAATAAATTTCTAAGTGGCATTCTATCAGACACCTACACATACACTATAACACGTATCCGATACGGACACCAAACGGACACAAAATTGACCCAAATTTCAAGGACATCTAGGGGACTCCTAGATCTAGCCCTAAACGTAAAGAAAACAGAAATTTAGATCAATTTGTGGTATTTTACCGATAGGTGCAAGAGCATAAAAAAGCTTCAAATGGAGGATTCCTCCTTGCTAGCCAAATGCTCCCAAATTGTCCCAAAGCTGGGATTAAACTCCACAATCAGAAAATAGGAGGGTATTAGGCTCTAATGGAAGAAACTAGAGTAGAAAAGGATTTAAAATGAAGATTTTATGGAATGGGGAAGAATTAACAAACCTTTCCTTCTCTAAGTGCTCCTTCAATACAAAAGAGGCAAGAACTAATTGGGAGAATACTTATAGGGAAGGGGGAAGCCCTATAAGTGGCTGGCCATGGGGTGATTTCTAGGGTTAGGGTTTAGTTATTTGGGCTATGGGCTTAAGTCACAAGTTATCAAGTCATAAAATCGTAAGTCATTGCATTAAACCATAAGTCATGACTAGTTTACTCTAAACTTAATCCTCTCATTCTAAAACTAACTTCTAATGACTAAAATGGGTTAACTCAAGTTAGACTAGGGTTACCATAGCTAGGGTTTGGTTCTAGGCTAGTCCACTAGGTCTCAACAAGTCAAAGTCAAACTAGAATTCACCAATTCAATAAATAATCAAATAATTCAAATAAGTCAAAATGACCAAATTATCCCTAGGCTAAAAATGATAATTAAATCATCCTAATGACATGGTTAGGCTCTAGGTCATGCAGTCTCTCAGGTTACACTAGCAAGGCATCAAAATCACAAGCCATGACTTAAAACAGTTTTTAAATAGTTTAAAAATTATTAAAAATCACCAAAAATCATAATGTGAAATAATTATCAATAAATAATCATTATAATTATAAAATTTCAAAAATACCCTCATTTGGAAAATTGGGTGTTATAATTTCTTATTTCAAAATATTTGGTTGTAAATGCTTTATTCTTAATACTAAAGACAATCTGGGAAAGTTTAACAAAAAGGCCGATGAAGGTATCTTTTTAGGTTATGTGGCGAATAGCAAAGGATATCGAGTCTTTAACAAGAGAACCATGATCATCGAAGAATCGATAAATGTTACATATGAAGAAATAAATCAACATTATGTCGATGATGGTGATAAAGATATCAGTACAACAAATACAGCACCTACAGAACCTACAAGCACAACACCAGCTGATCCTCCAGGCAGATTACGTACAAAACGAGAAGCCGGACCTAGCTACCTTGAGAATTTGCTAAAAAGAATAAAGTTTTTGACAGACCATCCCAAGGACTTGGTTATAGGTGAGATTACCAGGGGTGTAAGTACTCATTCCTCCAGTAAAGATATAGTTTCCTGTATTGCATTTATTTCATAACTTGAACCCAAAACTATTGAAGAAGCATGTAGTGATACTTTTTGGTTAGATGCTATACAAGAGGAATTGAACCAATTTGAACGAAATCAAGTTTGGAAACTTGTTCCCAAGCCCATTGATCATCCGGTCATTGGCACCCGATGGGTATTCCGAAATAAACTGAATGAGAATGGTTTAGTGACTCGTAATAAGGCTCGACTCGTAGCTCAAGGATACAATCAAGCGGAATGTATCAACTACTATGAAACTTATGCCCCAGTTGCGAGATTAGAATCAATTTGCATGTTATGTGCATTTGCATATTTTCATAACTTTAAATTATTTCAAATGGATGTCAAGAGTCCATTTTTGAACAATTTTATAAAAAAAGAAGTTTATGTAGCTCAACCTCCAAGTTTTATTGATTTTAAAAACCCTGATTATGTTTTCAAGTTAAAGAAAGCCTTATACGGTTTGAAACAAGCCCCTCGTGCTTGGTATGACCGTCTAAGCTCTTTTTTACTTGACAACAGTTTTACAAAAACTAAGGTTGATACTATATTTTTTATAATTCTTTTAATAGAAATTTCCTTTTAGTTGAAATTTATGTAGATGACATTTTCTTTGGATCTACTGGTGAATCTCTTTGTCAAGAATTTTTAAAGTGTATGCAGAATGAGTTTGAGATGAGCATGATGGGAGAACTGAAATTCTTCCTCGGACTGCAAATCAAACAAATCAACAATGGGACGTTCATTAATCAAGCCAAGTACACAAAAGATTTATTGAAGAAGTTTGATCTGGAAACAGTCAAACCACTTGGCACTCTGATGGCAACTTCAACCAAGCTTGATATTTATGAACAAGGAAAACTGGTCGACATACGTAAGTATCGAGGTATGATTGGTAGTTTACTTTATTTAACTGCTAGTTGTCCAGATATAATGTTTAGCGTTTGCTTGTGTGCACGTTTTCAAGCTAACCCTAAGGAATTACATTTGTGTGCGGTTAAGTATATCTTCCGATACCTTAAAGGCACTTCTTCTGTCGGCTTATGGTATCCCAAAGTCACTTCCTTTGATCTAACCGGTTACTCGGATACTAATTTTACTGGATGCAAAGTCGATAAAAAAGTACCAGCAGCACGTGTCATCTCCTAGGCAAGGCTCAGTCTCTTAGTTTAGCAAAAAAAAGTTCTGTCGCATTATCAATAACTAATGCTGAGTATATCGCCGCAGGACGTTATTGTGCACAAATTTTGTGGATGAAGCAAACCCTAGAAGACTTTGGTTTACTTTACACACACATACCCATTTTCTGTGATGACACTAGTTCTATTAATTTGACTAAGAATCGAGTATGTACTCTCGCACTAAGCATATTGAGATTTGACATCATTTTCTTAGAGAACATCAACAAAATAGAGATATAAACCTTGTATATGTAGACACTAGAATCAACTAGCTGATATCTTTAGAAAACTATTAGCAGAAGATCGTTTCAATTATTTACGTCAAGAAGTAGGAATTTTATATATCAATAATATTAATTAATTTTATTTTATCGATTATTTTTCACTACACAAAAACTGTTTTTAAGATAAGCCTACAAAGGGTCTGTCTGTCACTACGACTACGGTCGAAACGAAGCGGTATTTAATTGTTCCCCGGTGAACTTACGTTAGCTGGGACAGTACCCCTACAGCTAATTTGAAACAGTCGCTATGTTATAAAATTTAATTTGTAAAATAATATTAATTATATTAATTTAAATCTAAAATAACTAAATTTGGAATTAAATAATTAAAAATAGTTGATGAAAAAAAGTGGCCTGCAAATTTCTGTTTGAAAAATTACCTCACCAGAACCTCTGGCAAACTCGGCCCGAATTCGGCCAGTGTTCGACCAGAGTTCGGTTGGTGGTATATGTTTTAAGTCAGAACCGAGGGCCCCCTTCTTCTCATCATCTCCAAAACTCTTCAAACACAACAGCAGCTTCCTGAGCCCCCTTCAAACCCTAGAACTTCTCCAAGTCCATTCTTCCAATCTACTTGGAGATTTCTATCTAAAATTTGGATTCGTGCAGAGATTCTCATCCTTTACCACATACTCCAATCTTAGAATGTATAACCATCTCCTTCCCTCTCTTTCAAGTTCTTAGTATTTCATCTTTTTGGACACAATGCCTTTGCATTTCAATCCAACCAAGAGAAAGAAGACCACGGGTAGTGAAGAAGCTTCGTCTTCAAATCCTCAAGTGGATTTATTCTTTTTCCGGTCCAATTGGTCAACGGTGCATATAATGAGTTTTACTTTGAAACTCATGATCAATCCTTACTATGGTACGCGAATTTTTCGATGTGTAACATATGTACCGGAGCCCCGATTAAATAGACTATATTTCCTGAGCACCGTCCACTCTTTGAAGCATTAGGGCTACATCATTTTGTCACCAAATAATTCCCTATCGCCACTAATGCTATTAAACTTTTTATTACAACTTTATATTGGACACTTTTGATGTTAGAACTCGTGTCAGTAGAATTAGTATCGAGTTCAATGATATCCTTTTAGCGAAAATCCTTGGTATCCCTAATGAAGGCATCCCGCTTGATGATATCACTGAATTTGATTCCCCGTAGGCACGACTCTAAGTAGTTTCAAGAACAAACTCTGTTCTCCTGCCCGCATTTGTTCTGGAAAGTTCAAGGCTCTTAACTTGAACTTATTCAACTATGAGTTGCACTGCATCATCTACTCCACTATCTTACCCAAATCTACCTCAAAAGATGATGTTGCCACCATTAAACTATCTGCCCTCTATCATATTCTTAAGGGTATTCAATTTTCTTTCCCCAAGACTATTATTCAAATGATGGATCGTTGTCGCGAAAGGAATCGCAACCTTGCTTTTGTAATGATTATCCCCCTCATTTTCTAGCAATTCGATATTGACTTATCCACTTGTGCTCTTGAGTCTGAGCACAAGTATCTTTCGCTGTCACGTCGCAGCACAGCCGTCCCTCGTGCTCCTCCTACTGCCCCTGCTCTACATCCTCAGGATTACCCTATGTTATTTGAGGGTGTCCATCAGCATCTCTCAGATTTATGAGTATTTATCACTGATGATGCCAGTCGGTTTTAGGCTCTCGCCAATTCTTTTGCCGACCTCCAATTCGCTCAGACTGGACATTCTGTCAGTTCTCTTCCCAGAGATCTAGCTGTTTTGGGATACCGCTATGAGGATGAGGTGGTACGTTCTTTTTTTCATTCCGGTAACACATATGATTGGTACCGTGGTTCTGGTGCTACTCCACACCCTTCTGGAGCTGGCACTTCTGGAGATGGTCCATCCGGACATGGTGGCACTACCGGCGCTGCTGCTGATGATGACTCTGAAGATATATGATCTAGACGTGATGTATTTTGTCTAGATATCATTTAGTGAGACTTTTACTTTTGTCTATGTTTACTTGGAAATGCTCCGACATTCCAAGATATCATTTAGTACTTTATCTTTTTATTTTGCACTAAGACTGTATTTGCTGAGTTGATGTACTGAACATCTTTATGCTTTTCTTAGCATGTTTATATTTTCAGCTTAGCATTATTCTTCATTTCATGTTATAGCACTATATTCTTTTTATGCTTCAACATATGAACTGCCTGTGAAATACATGTTTATCCCTATATTTTTGTATTTCCTCAACGTTTGTTTCTTATGCATGAATTACGGGAGAGCTTCTCTACTTGCAATTATTTTGCTAAGTGACAACGGAGGAGAAATATGATCTAACATCTTTTGCAGGATATAGAAATTTTTTTAGGACACAGTACAATATTTTTATTCTTTTTAAATCTCAAACAATTGAAACGTTATATCGGTCAAGGTTTGTCAATTATCAAAATGGGGGAGATTATTGGCTCATTGGACATGGCCGAACCTGATTTTAATAATTGATCAAACTTTGTCTCGATATAAGGGCTACTTGGACTATTTGGACAACTTGGACAATTGCTAAAGAACTGCTACCTATCTGTTCAAGATCGAAGCCGATTTGTCGTATGAGTCTGTATGCAATGTAATTTTCATATTTATTAAGTCTAGGAATACTTTGTACACCGAGTCGTACTGGCAAATAGGCTACCCAAAAAATGTTTTGAAAAATATCCTATGTTTTGAAATACAACCCATTTTACAAAAGCTCCTAACTGCTTAAACTTTTCAAAAAGCCAAAACCAAAATCTGCTTTTTAAAATGACCAAAAATTCAAAATAATCCTAGAAGAATTTGGCCAGAGGTCGGCCCGAATTCGCCTAGTGTACGTTGGATTTTGAACTTGGTCTTCCTGCAGTTACGGATGCAACGGCTATTGCCGAGATTCTCTCATAGAGTTCTGCCCGAATTCTGTCAGAGTTCTGACTTTGGAAAACCTATAAATAGAGAAGGATTTCAAACATTTCAACTCACTCATTCACTTTCTCATCTCTTCTCTCTAAGCCTAAACGTCTTCCAAAGTGCTCTAAAGCTGTCATTTTTAAATTCTAAGCCAGTTACAATCCTCTAGTCAATTTACCAGTGTGGTACGGTCTAGAAACTTCAGAATGATTGTAATCAGAGGCTTGATTGAAGAAAGACACTTCACAATTGAAGTTGGTCGTATACTTTGTATCAAAGCTCGCATTGTAGAAGTTGCAAGGACTTTGTGTTAAAGCTTAGTATTTTCTAATAGTCGATTCAAATGGAAGCTAGAGTTCTTCCGACTGGAATGGTCCTCACAAGAGGAAAACCAGTATACATCGTCGTCTTTGCGTTTGCTTTCTGATCTCTGTCTTTACATTTATTTACTTGTGATATATACATTCTCTGTGATCTTGTTGCTAACTTTTTAATTAGCTAAATTCTGCTGCCTACTCTATTCACCCCTCCTCTAGAGTATTGTGCTTTAAGATTCGTTCCTACAGCATGTTCACGAAAAATTCGACCTCGTATTCGTAAAAAAATAACGTATCGGCCTTTCCAAAAATTTCTCAATTACTTTGTGCACGCTCCTCAACTCGCAACGAAACTTACGTCATTTGGGTTACAGCATTACACTGTCCTGTGATCCAAATTTGGTCTAATTCTAAGACAGTTGACCGGATTTTGCATGCCCCACGATTTGATTTAATGGATAATTTTGTGCACAGCTTATCAGAATTCAAAATTAGACATACCTTTGAGTTTGTATCAAAAAACTAGACTTGTAGACATATAGTTTGTTGACTTTAGAGACCATAGAATTTGGTACACTTTTCGATACAAAATAGGTCCAATAGTAGATACTATTTTGACCCAAAATTATCGTTTTGTCCCTGTGTCCAGAAGTAGACTTATGAGTAGTCTATCTTAGCTATTTTTCTTATTCAAAAAATATTGTGACGTATGTTTCAGCATCCGAAGATGTTTGTGACAGTCCCAATGTTTATGCTTCTATTGCTTTGTCATGTTTGCCTTATAAACCTTGTTAGATCATCGCACAACCTCCAGGAAAGTGTACCTTGCTATAATTACTGTTTATTTACATTTATTTCAGCATGTTGCATTTATGTTATTTATTACTAAAACTAATAAAATATGCGTCCGAGTCATACTTGGGTGCAAATTAATGTGTTACTTATGTTCTCATTACTTATATTTATTTTTATGCATATTAACCTAGATTTAAGAGACTATCCTATGTTTGTAGGGTATTCATTGACCTTGACATATGTGTGCCACGAGTCACAATTCGCATGTAGATTTTGGACTTGCATATCAATTTATCATCTTTACGTACATGCCATATGATAGGTTATAACTGTTAATAGATATACATACTAGAAGACTTAGCAGTTATTAGGGATAAGCTGTATTGTGAAAATGACGCAGGTTTGTGTGTTGTGGAGATTGTTTGCCATTAAAATCTTTGATTGTAATTTCAATTACAAACAAAACAGTGTTACAATGTAGGACTTCGATGTAGTCCTAGGAGTACACTTTTGTTTTTATCTGGGTCCTGTGTCGCTAGAGCGAGTGGTAATGCGTTGACTCCGTTGACGATCTGACGACGGTTTTTGGTTCTCTGAAGGTCTGGATTGCTCTGGATGTCGAAGCTTGCGGAGGAGAAGAAGACGTTGAGTGTCTCTTCCAATCTCTGTGGGTGATAACTCTGATGCTCTGGTTACGTCTGTCTTTGACTGTACATCTCTGTATGTCTGTATGTGTGTGTGGAAGAAAGAAATGTTCCCTCTAATTATAAGCAGCAGGTTGGGCTGCTCATGCGCGCACATGTAGAATGTGCTTTGTCGGTGGGAATGCCACGTGGCTGATGCTGATAGAAGGAGGGCGCATAGATGATGCACCATGATTTGTGGGTTGAATCTTTCATGCTGCATTTGTGGCTGGCATGTGGCAGTGAAGAGGATCTTTCGGTTACTGAGATCTTGGGTGGTTAGCACCCTTTCATAGGCTGAACTGAGTCAAAGAACACGTGGCGCATGTCCGTAGCTCAAAGATCTCGAATTTGGTAGAGAGCGATCTGACAGGATGCGCCTGGGATTGGGCACATGCAAAGACTTTTGCTCGTAACCTTCAGGAGTCACGAACCGGTCTAGGCGCACGGCTTTTGAGGCACATGCGAGTCTTCGGGCGCATGACTGCGGAGGTGCATGTGAATGGTCGATCGGCTACGTGGCTTGTAACCGCCAGAGGAGAGTAATGATGACATTGACATCAGCGGCACTTTGTTTTTTGTAAAAGCTGTTACTGCTCTGTTATCGAGGCATGACTGCTGTCGCGTCAGACTTTAGCATTTAATGTTCTTGACGGGTGATGGGCCTTTGAGTGGACGCATTGATCTGTATTCCACTAGGTGCATGGGGACGCGTAGGGCACATCCCTATGAGGCGCTTGGTACTGATAGGCCCATCTGTATGATGCACGGTCTGACCGGCTCATCTGTTTGCATGACGCATCTTCATTGGTCTGACTGTTGAGTTCTTCGAGTGCTTTAAATAGCCGTTTGACTTGGCTAAATTTGAAGAGGCAAATTCATCATCGTAAATACAAGTTCATTACACTAACTTTGGGAAGGTTGCCACTTGGTGCATGGGTTTGATTTGCCCTGGCCTATAAATAGCAACAATTTGAGAGAGTTTTGTTGTCTCTCCCTTGACTTCTCGACGAAGATGAATTCCTTTGCCCGAGTGCATTCTGTTGCCAAGACGTTCCCCAGGGTGAAGATGCGTCGAGTCGTCTTCATATGCACTCGTGAAGGTGACTGTTACATCCAAAAGTCGAGATTGCGGGCTCCCGAAGCAGGCCAAAGGTGCCTGTTGCATCCAAAGATCGGGATGCACGAGTCCCGTCTCCGTTATGCCAGAAGAGCCGCAGATCAGAATTACGGTGCTCTCCACTTCCTTGGGCTTTGGAGAGCTCTTCCTCCAGCTAGAGTGGGGTTGATCGCCCACTCTTGTTATGTTCAAAGCTGCTCCTATAGCCGCAGCACTTGATCGGGTCGAAGTGGAGCGCATATGCTGAGACTTCACGATGCGCCTGACTGAGACCCTGAAGAGACGCGCCTGACTGAGATCTTGAAAAGACGCGCCTGACTGAGACGATGAAGGGACGCACATGACTGATGATGCGTCTGGCATGGGGCACATGGCCCTTGCTGCGCCTGGCTGTAGTCTTAGGATCTTCCTTTTTATAAAAGTTTTCCTTTGTAAAGCCTTTCCTTTAGACATGTAATAGACTTTTATATGAAATAAAAATCTTCTTTTGATGTCTATACTTTTGTTATCCTTTGTTGTGCCAAATACTTCGTTTGAGCTCCCTGGCGCTTGTTGTGTTAAGCACATAGGAATTCTGGCCTGTAGGTGCACCTAAAATTTTATGCTTCTACAAGACCCCCTTCAAAGTTTTTAAAACTTTTCGTCAAGTTTTGGAATACTTTGAATAAGAAGCATGGTGGTGTCTTCAATGGGGTGCATGATTGTTCGGGGCGCATGGTTGCTCCGCGCATCTGTAATGAGGTACATCCTCTCAGTTTTAAATGCAAATGATAACGCTTCGAAATAAACAAAAAGATTAATGATGATCTTTTTTGGATTATTTGCAGTCATCATTTTGTAGAACCCCAAGCGGTGGCTGTCGTCACTCTTCATCGGTTCCTGCGTATGCCCAAGCCTAAAAATAGGCATCTGATAGAGAGAGAGAGTTCTTCTTCTCTTCGCTTTCTTCTTCTTTAGAGTTCTTCTTTCAGAAAACCCTAACTTCTTTTTACGAGATGGCTCCCAAAACTCCTCGCGGTGGTGCTGGCCGAGGACAAGGCCGGGGTAAGGAGCCGATGGAGTTTGATGAGGAGGATGCTCATATCGTCACTGTGACTCCCGTCGACGTTCGGCCAGCGATGACGGGTGGGTGTCTTCTGACTTTGTGGTTCCCAACTCTTTAGACGGGTTTGGAGCATACTAATGAGTTGTATCTTGTTGCTGTGCCCTAACTCCTTGTCGTCGACGCGTATGGACTTCTGTCCTGATGATGTGCTGAGGCTATTCTGCTGACGCGCATGGGTTTAGGCCCTGATTATGCGCTGAGGCTATTCCGCTGACGTGCATGGGTTTAGGCCCTGATTATGTGCCGAGGCTATTCCGTTGATGCACATGGGTTTAGGCCCTGATTATCTACCGAAGCTTCACTGTTGACGCGCATGGGTTTAGCCCCTGATTATGCGCCAAAGCTTTATTGTTGACGCGCATGGGCTTGGGCCCTGATTATGCGCCAGGCTGCTGATGCGCCCCAAATGTTTTGTTTTTGAATCCTCTAAATTTTTCTTGCTGTCTGACTTGTTTTTGTTGCATCAGTGTCGATGACTATCCCCTTGCTGAACGATGTCCTTCTGGATGCTTTCCTTTGCTAGATGGGGGTTGACTTCAACGAGGAAGTTATTAACCCAACGAAGGCTGCCATCATGCTGGTTCAGCCTCCCAAGAGGATATTGCAAATCCGGGATCAGTCGTCTATTTTTCTCTACAGTATGTTGGAGAGCGACAAACTGAAATATGCTGAATCCGAGAATGTTACTTTCTTGAAACCGGCCTTTCTGTTTGGTAACCGCTTGATCTTTACTGAGGCGAAGATACTGAAGATCAAGGAAGACTGGTTCTTCACGATGAAGGGTGTGGCCCTGTACATGCGGTAGTCTGAGCGTCAATTGCCACTGACGTCTTTCTACCGTTTGGCCTCCAAGAGGAGGATGCATGGGAACTTACTCCTTCTCAAGGAGGGACAGTAGGGGGTACCCTTCGTACTGATATTACTTCGAATCAAAGAGATACCTTGGCCACCTCGCGAGCAGGGATCTCATACCATTGCCGAACTTTGTGCCCTGGGAGCATTTATAGTGATGTTCCCCCCGACACTTTCGTCTTTGGTGCTTCGACCTTTGAAAATCGGATGCTAACATCGAAGGTTATATATCCGAAAGGAGGTTTTCTGGTTGAGGGCTGGTGTCACCACGTGTCAAAGTGGGGCCAGCTGACCTTTTGGGTTTTGACGAAGTTCAAGACTGAGCGGAAACTGATTGGGCTGACCGCTGCTCTCCGCGCCACCCAAGCAGGTGTCGACCTTAATCGAGATATGTTTCTTTCTCTCCTGGAAATGTTCGACACCCAGACTGGCACCTTTTTTACTCCGGTAGAGGAGTTGGGATTGGCCCTCCATGAGATGTATGAGGTATCCAAGCTTCCCTGGGGCTTGGAGCAATATGAGGAATATTTCCCGACAAATGAAGAGATCCAAGTTCTGCAAGACAAGGACTCAAAAATGGTAGCTGTTTTCAAGGAGGTGGTGAGCCACCATTATCTGATGCAACAAAGGGAGAAGGGCGGGTCACAGCCCCATATGACTGCTTGGAGGGATTATGTCTTTGAGCAAGACAAGGAGGATACCTCTCGGTTCACGACTCCGCCAGCTCTCTCCAGTACTGCTGTGCTCTCTGAAATGAGCAGGCTAAATGAGAAGAGGCCCCGGGAAAATGAGGACCGGGATTCCGACGAGCATTCTTACAGCTGTTTCTGGAACCTCACTCATCGAATGTCGTCCAAAGCAGTGTTGGCTGCTTATCTGATGATCTGGCTCTGGGATTACGTCTTTTCAGGCGGGTCAGGCTCAGTGGAGAGGGTGACCCGGAACCTGATCCTGCCAGCTGTAAAGTTGGTTTTTGGCCATCCCTTGGCTCTACTCCCCGCGATGGTATGCAACCTGCTGCAAGGTTTACGAGAATTCGCGAGTGACATCGTTCATGAACGAGATAAAAATGGCAATTTTTCCCGTGTTGAACTGCCGTTTCATTATCTGATGGGGTGGTTGATTTTGCACCATCCTACTGTGATGAGTCCGGACCAGGAAGAAGACTACGTAGCCAAAGGCGCATTCCTCCGCCGCTTCTACCAGAGGAAATGGCTGCATATGGGCGTTCCTGTTTGTAGGAAGGTTTTGTCCTACCTTCAGGGATGGAAGATCACTAAAGTTGGTCCCATTTTTACCTGCTTTAAAGCAAATAAAGATTTAGCTGATTCGGGTGAAGATGCAACAACTCTGTCTCCGTGGGGATTCCGTTGGTTGTAAAGCATCCGGCCATCCCATTTGGTGTACAGGAATAAAAACCAGTGTTACTTAGAGCCGTATTTGTTGAGCCGTTTTGCACGTCAATTCGGCTATGCCTAGTTGATGTTGGGGAACCCCAGTACTAGCCTGGCGTATATTGGGAGTCTGTTGTACGGGGCACGAGCTTGGCATTACTACAATGCCGGATGCACCAGAGCTTGTTTTACCATTCCAGTTCACAACCCTCGGCCGCAAATCTTGTATTCGGCTGTGAAGCTGTATTGCGCCATGAACACCGTGTCACCAGATTCTGACAGGGAGACTAGTTTCATTGTTGGCACTCACCTAGAGGCAATGAAAAACATGCTGGCGGTGGCCTAATCATATTGTCTACCGGAGGTTGCAGGTTATCGGGCTGCTGCTGCAGCATCAACAGGCGGTACTCAGGAAGAGCCCCCACCTGAAAAGAGGCGGGCTGACGCGGAGGCCGGTTCGTCTGCGCCGAAGAGGTCGAGGAAGGCGACGACTCCGAAGGTGGGAGCTCCGGGAGTGTCACATGTAGTACCAGCGGAGTCAGCTCCCGCAGAGGTAAAGACGGCCCACATAGTCTGGTTTATTCTTTGATTTCTGTGACTTATGTCCTGCTTTTTTGTAGAAGGTGCCGAAGAAGAAATCTCGGGTTTCGAAACCGAGTATTAGTAGGTCGAAGGAGGTGGCGAGCTCTTCCGACGAGCACATTCCTCCGATTATAGCATCTCCCAGGGAGGGGAGCGTTGATGATGTTGCTTCTGTGGAGATTTCAGTGTCTCCATATTATGTTGGAAAAGAAGCTGAAGATGAATTAGCACCTCAGGTTGCTGAGGTCTCTCGGTCGGTCCAACCGGAGGGCGGCATGAAGCCTCGACCGGGAGTAGAGCCGACTGTTAAGGGGGGTGGCTGAAAGCGTCGGGGCCCTAAAGGAAGTTATGAAAAAAGTCCTTCCAGACGAAGAGAAAGTGTGGAGCTCGTCTTCTTCTGACGCTGGCTCTCAAGAAGATGTTGATCCAGCTACCAGAGAGATCGCATTTAGCGGAGACGTAGGAATTTGTCGGTCGGGGTTCTTCCCAGCTGTGGTACCGAGGCGCTGGTCATACACGAGGCCTCGTGGCCAAGCCCAACCTCTGCCCCGAAAGTAGAGGTTGATGTGGAAGGGTCGACGTCACTACCGAGCCCTACACCCGTCCCTGTAGGGAGGCTGATGTAGGTGATGAGATTCATTTTTCGAGCCCAACTCCGAGGGAGGTTGAACTGTCAGGGACGGACCTTGTTGCTTCGAACGAAAGGGAGAGCCCTCCTGCTCCGGCCGGGGATAATACCATCAACCCGGATGTCGGGGGACCATCCGTCGTCGATTCTGATAAGGGCAAGGACCTGTGATGGAGGACACTCCTCCTGCTCCTTCCACTTGGGGGACAGTATTGCATGCCTCCCTAGCTTCCTCGGCTGGAGATAGAATCTGTACAGCCGGTAGGGAAAAATCTACTGACATTGAGGTTCCGGCCCCTCGGCTTGTCGGGGGATCTTCCTCAACCTCTACAATAGTTTCTCCAATGCCTGTTATGACGCCTCAGGTGTTGGCAGAGGCAGATGAATATGTGCAGTTTGCCGTTGAGACATTATATAAAATGCTGCAGAAGGGCGTATCGATAGTGCTGAATGCAAATAGGAGTTTCGCGATGGCGAAAGCTATAACGCTCCCTTACATTGGTCTGATACATTCCCACCAGGGCCAAGATCATATGGCTGAGATTCTGGAGGCGTCGGTAGCTGAGCTTGACCAGTACCTTTCTAAACTTCAGAGTATTCGACGAAATGACTTTTCTACTCTGATAGAAGTTGAGTCATCTTATCAGGCTACAGTGGCCGTCTGGGACCACGAGGTGGCCGAAGTTGAGGCTGCGGAGAAGAGACTGTCACAGTCTATGCAGGAGAAGGTGGAGTTGCGGGCCTCGTTGGATGCTAGTATAGCGGAGGTCACTGCCAAGATTTGCCTCCTCGAAGACCAGCGAGCCCAACTTTTACTAGATGCTGAGCAAGCCCAGGCTGAGCATGTATCGTCCAAGGAGGAAGAAGCAGCTGTTACTCGCCATATTCTTTCTCTGACTCACCAACGGCAAGAGTTGGACGCCAAGTATGAGAATGATACTGCTCCTGAGGCTGTGGAAGTGATGCATCAAGAAGCTGAACGCCGAGTCTTGGCGACTGCGGGGACTCGGGCTTAAGACTTGAAGCGTCGGGTCGAAGAGCTTTCTGCCAATCCCAATGATGCCTAGGGATTGTAGTCTCTCTTCTTTTTTGTTATTTTGCTGGGGATGTAATTCTTTTACTTTTGAATAAAAAATAAAGAATTTTCTGGTGTGTTTATTTTTAATGTCATTAACTGGTGATTTGTGTGGACCTATTATCTTCGGTTCAGCATTCAACCCCGATGCACCCTCAGCAGCAGAAGCAGAAGCAATCTTCCACAGTGGGATGTTCACACTGCGGGAAGCCAGGGCATGTGGTATCAGAGTGTCACAGAGCACAGGGTTTGTGCTTGGTTAGTGGTGCCCCGGACCACAGGGTTAGGAATTTCCCGAACATGAGGAGTTCATCGGCCTACTATAGTCCTTCAGTTAGAGGACCAGCACCAGTCCAGCAGCAGCAGCTGCAGTACCTGCTTCCGAGGCCATTGCCGACGTAGGCCCAGGCATTCCAGCAGCAGAGACCGCAGCAGTATGCCCAAGCCCAAGCCCAAGCCCTGATCCAGAGCAGGCAGAGGAATTTTCAACAGAGGGGACCCGTACCCAGAGGACATGGTCAAGTGCTGGCTTTGACCATGGGAGAAGAAGGAATAGCACCAGATGAGGTAGTGGCAGGTACTATTCTCGTCAACACCTTTCCAGCTTCAGTATTATTTGATTCTGGTACCTCGCATTCATTTATGTCTACACGATTTACGACACGAATAGGATTGGAGCCCGAGTCATTATCAGTGAGGCTCAATATACTTACTGTTAACGGACTTGTGGGAGTAGATAGAGTGTTTTCCTCGTGTCGGATCGTAGTTAGCGGTAGGGAATTCCCCGCCAGATTGATAGAGTTCCCGATGGCCGATTATGATATGGTATTAGGGATGGATTGGTTGAGGGACCAGTACGCTAGGATAGACTGACACATTGGCAGGGTTATTTTTAGCATTCCAGGCAAGCCAGAGTTTTTCTTTTCCCGAGGCGAAGTTGAACCTTCTCCTCCAGTGTTGCGGATGGCAGTAGCAGCAGTACAGTTACCTCGGATAGTCGAAGAGTTTCTAGACGTTTTCCCAGAAGAGCTTCCATGGATGCCGCCAGAACGGAAGATCGAATTCACCATCGACTTGATTCCCGAAACAGCCCCAGTGTCAGAGAGAGTCTACAGGATGGCGCCGTCAGAACTAGAGATATTGTATAAGATGATTAAAGAAGTCAGAACCAAAGGATTCATTCGTGCTAGTGGATCGTCTTGGGGAGCCCCGATGCTTCTTGTGAAAAAGAAGGATGGTACGTCCAGATTATGTGTTGACTATCGTACCTTGAACTCAGTGACAATCAAGAACAGATATCCTCTCCCGAGGATAGATGACTTATTTGATCAACTCCAGGGGGCAGCAGTGTTCTCGAAGATTGACTTGCGGTCAGGATACCATCATATCAGAGTAAGAGAGCAGGACATCCCGAAGACACCTTTCAGATCTAGGTATGGGCATTGGGAGTTCCTTGTTATGCCCTTTGGAGCAACCAATGCGCCGGCTGTGGACCTCATGAATCGCATCTTCATGCCTTATTTGGATCAGTTTGTGATTGTGTTCCTAGATGACATCCTGGTCTACAGCAAGAGTAAAACGGAGCATGAGCAGCACCTCAGAGTTGTTCTTCAGATTCTCAGAGAGCACCAGTTGTATGCCAAGTTCAGTAAATGCGAGTTCTGGCTCGATCGTATTTCGTACTTGGGTCATATCATCACCCGAGGAGGAGTTGAAGTGGATCCCCAGAAGATCATGGCCATTGAAACATGGCCAGTGCTCAGCATAGTTGCAGAAGTCCATAGTTTTCTTGGCTTGGCCGGCTACTACCGGCGATTTGTTTCAGACTTTGCTCGAATTTTAGCGCCATCGACCCAGTTGACCCGCAAGGATGTACAGTTTGCTTGGACAGCAGAGTGCCAGGATTCTTTTGAGAAGTTGAAGCGAGGCTTGATGGCGGCACCCATTCTCACGCTTCTAGATGGAATCGGAGGATTTTCAGTGTATTATGATGCTTCAGGCAGAGGCTTAGGATGTGTTCTAATGCAGCATGGGAAGGTAATAGCTTATGCGTCACGACAACTTCGTGATCATGAGAGAAATTACCCAACCCATGACTTGGAGTTGGCCGCAGTAGTGTTTGCACTTAAGTTGTGGAGGCACTACTTGTACGGAGATAGGGTGAAGATTTTCACCGACCACAAGAGCCTGAAGTATGTGTTCACCCAAAAGGATCTCAACATATGTCAGAGGAGGTGGCTGGAGCTACTTGTGGATTATGATGTCAACCTGCAGTATCACCCAGGGAAGGCCAACGTTGTTGTAGATGCATTGAGCAGGAGAGCCGGAGTTTATTTCCTAACAGCGCAACCAGAGCTGTTAGCCGATCTTCAGAAGATGGGTATAGAAGTTGTTCTTCCTTTTAGTGTGGCATTGATGGCCAGCATGCAAGTTCAGTCCACTATAGTCAAGAGGATCTGGATGGCACAGTCAGCAAATTCCAAGCTTCAGCGACTCCGAGCAGAGTGTGAGGCAGGACGAAGACCAGAGTTATGTATCCATGAAGACGGTACACTTCGACATGGAAGGCGTCTTTGTGTACCCAGTGGAGATATCAGACAGGAGATCATGACAGAGGCCCACAGTTCACAGTATTCTATTCATCCCGACGGCACGAAGATGTACCGTGATATCCGTCAACACTTTTGGTGGAATAGCATGAAGAGGGAGATAGCCCGGTTTGTCTCTCGATGTTTGGTTTGTCAACAAGTTAAAGCCGAACATCAGAGGACAGCTGGACTACTTTAGCCCTTGCCAATTCCAGAATGGAAGTGGGAGCATATAACCATGGATTTCGTGACTGGATTACCTAGATCCCCGGCTGGCAGAGATGCTATTTGGGTTATAGTTGACCAGCTCGCGAAGGTGGCCCACTTTCTCCCGTTCAGAGTTGGTCAGTCGATGGCTCAGCTAGCAGAGATGTACCCCAGGTAAATCGTCAGACTTTACGGTGTACCAGTCAGTATCACCTCGGATAGAGATTCAAGATTTACATCACACTTTTGGCGTAGCCTGCAAGAGAGTTTGGGAACTCGCCTCCAGTTCAGCTCAGCATATCACCCACAGACAGATGGCCAGTCGGAACGCACGATCCAGACTCTTGAAGATATGTTGCGATCATGTACACTCGACTTCGGTGGTTCGTGGGAAGATCACCTGCACCTGGTGGAGTTCTCGTACAACAACAGTTTTTAAGCTAGTATTCAGATGGCACCGTTCGAGGCACTATATGGTAGGAAGTTTCGATCCCCGCTAGCATGGGATGATGTCGGAGAGAGACAGATGCTTGGTCCGGAAATGATTGCTCAGACCGTTGAAGTGGTCAGAAGAGTCAGGGATCATCTTCAAGTTGCCCAAGATCGCCAGCGTCATTGGGCCGATTCTCATCGGCGCCCTCTTGAGTTTTCTGTCGGCGACCATGTATTCCTGAGGATTTTGCCTAACCGCGGCGTCATTCTTTTCAGCGTACGAGGAAAGCTTAGTCCTAGGTATATAGGGCCGTTCGATATTCTAGAGCGAGTAGGTGATGTGTCCTATCGTCTTGCTCATCCGCCATCGCTACGTGAGGTACATGACGTGTTCCATGTATCCCAACTGCGACGGTATATCCCGGACCCGAGCCACATCACGGATCATTCGAAATTGGTTGTTGGTACCAACCTTTCGTATGAGGAGAGGCCCGTGTCTATATTGGACCGAAGAGAGAAGGCACTCAAGAACAAGACTATTAAGTTAGTCCGAGTTGCTTGGGGTCATCACTCTTTGGGTGAGTCAACGTGGGAGCGTGAGGATGAAATCCGATCGCGATATCCCGACCTGTTTGACTCGTAAGGTATAATATCTTCCTTATGCCTTATGCTTTCAATTTCTTGCTTGAATAAATAACTGCATGATAGACTGCTTATTATAGAATACGATTATTATAGTATGTCCTTACAATTCTAGCCTCTTGATTAAATTCCGAGGACGGAATTCTTTTAAGGAGGATAGAGTTGTAATTCCTGTAGTTAGTATTACGTATCTTGGAATAAGTGTATGTATTTCATCTTGTATTACATATCTCTTGGCTTGGCTCGGTTTAGTTTGGGTTATCTTGGTTCGGGTTGGGTTGCTTGGTTCATCATGGACCAAGAGAAAACCCCTACCTACCACCCCCATCATCCTTTATTAACCCATTCCTTCATTCTCTCTCTTCATTACTCTTCTTCTTCTCCACATTTACTTCTACACCTACCAGGAAGAGAGAGAGAGAGAGAGAGCTTAGGCAAGTGCAAACTTGCTTCATGATGGATCTCAAAGTTTTATTGTTCCATTCTCTTCCTTACTTGATTCTAAGATACTTTAGAACTTCATATTTTCCATTTTTATGGTTATAATTTTGTAGATCTAAGTTTTAAGTTCCTTCTTGTTTAGTTTTTCTTAGTTTTGATCTCTAAAAACTTGGTATTTCCAAAAACTAATGGTTCTATGTTGTAGAGAATTCAATTTCCTTCAGTTTTGGCTTTTGTTTTGCTTGATTTCGACTCCGGATGAAGAAGTTGTGGCCATGGCAAGTTTTCGGAACTTTCATGGTTGAACTTGTTGTTTGGGGACGATGAACCACATGCGCCTGGAGGCCATGCGTCGTGAGGCCATGCGTCGATTTGTGCAGGAATCCCATGCGCCAATTGTGCAGGAATCTCATGCGCCGATTGCGCAGGAATCCTATGCGCCGATTGCGCAGGAATCCCATGCGCCGATTGCACAGGAATCCCATGCGCCGATTGTGCAGGAATCCCATGCGTCGATTGCGCAGGAATCCCATGCACCGATTTGGGCGGGAATCCTATGCACCGATTTGTGCAGGAATTCCATGCGCCGATCTGAGCAGGAATCCCATGCGCCGATTGCGCAGGAATCCCATGCGCCGATTGTGTAGGAATCCCATGCGCCGGAATTGCTCTATTTCGCTATTTTTGCCTGTTTAAGTTGTTTTGTAGCTAGAATCTCGAAAAACTCAAAACATAAAAGTTGTAGATCTTTTCCTTGGCTTCAAGAATATGTCACTAGTTGTTTTATGCAAGTTTCTCTCATTCATGATAAGGTAAGAATAGAACACGATAGTGGCCCGCTGTGGTGCACTCTTGACAAGTAAACTGACATGATATATCTCGGTATGCTGTTACGACAGCTAGCCTGATATGACAAGTATGAAAGATCTGGACACCGTGGGCGATTGTGTTTGTACAAGTAAACTGGTACCGTCTTGCATCATGTCTAGGATGGGGATCCCTAAGTACCACGGTCAGGGATACCTACTGCAATTGACTAAGGCTAATAAACTAGAATAATTCAGTAGACATGAAGAGATTCCCAGCTACAGGCAATCCCATTATCTAGGCGCATTAAGTCGACTTGTAGCCTACCGACGAGTAGGGCACATTTCCAGCACACAGTCACGTATTACATTCTTCATAAACGGACATTCGACCTGGATAACCGGATGGTCTGCAGGGCTTACGGCTGTTGGGATATTCTCATTGCATCTTGCTAGTAACTAGGCTTGTGATAACCCTAGTTAGTTAAAAGTATCAAGCCGTACTCTTGATTGGCCGTAATTGATTGGATGGAGTTTATTCCCGCTTGGTCTTATCCTGATCCTGTGTAAGATTGTGACATGACATGATTATTGATGCTTGCCTTAACAATAACGATCGGGGGTCCAGTTCTGTTCAGGCGAAGGGTTACAACCCCGGTCCTTCTTTGGTTTAAGGGTTGTAACCTGGCTCCCGGAGCAGTTCTATGTCCTCTTTTCGTTTATTATCTTATTGCAACCCCATGCCATGTTCGTCATGTTTTACCTTACCTTAATACCATGATTAATTATGCTGGCCTTAGCAATAAAGATCAGGGGTCCAGTTTTGTTCAGGCGAAGGGTTACAACCTCGGTCCTTGTTTGGTTTAAGGGTTGTAACCTGGCTCCCAGAGCAGTTCTGTGTCCTCTTTTCGTTTATTGTCTTCACTATACCAATAGTATTTGAGACGGATTTCTATTCAGGTGAAGGGTTACAACCTCGGTCCTTATTTGGTTTAAGGGTTGTGACCTGGCTACTTGAATGGTTTCCTTGTAGTCAGTTTACTGTTGTTATCTCTATTATTATCAGTTCTTTATTTATTATCTTTAATATTCTATTGTGATATGCTGGTTTTAGTTCCTAAGTGAAGCCTCCTTTGTGGCACTTGGTCTTTCTGGGTCTGACCCAGCTGGTTTTGTATGGCCAGATATCGGAGAAGCACCAGAGGATCTACCTACCTTCCAGCCAGATGGTGAACATCAGGCGTAACCCTGGCAATGAGTAGGTTTCTTTTGTTCTCCCACTTTATTTTAAAATTATTCTTTTGAGGCGTTTAGCCGGCGAGCACGTGTTAGCTCGTATTGCACCTTTATTTACTGTCTGCCTACGGGCTGTAACATGATTGACAGATCCTAGGGTTGATCATGTATGACTGAAACTCTTGCTAGTCCTGACATTTTGTACGACTAGCTTCATGATCATCCGAATATGTAATGTATGGGACACCTTGCTATTATATATTTGGTGCTCTGACATCTTGTATACTGTTACTACTTGCTTGAGATTGAGACAATAGGCTTGTTCATGACCATAGGCGACTGATAGATTGTAGTTAAACCCTAATGTATCTAGACAGCCGTGACCGTATAGCGAGATAGGTTCCATCTCTATATACGTAGCTGGCAATGTCTGCCCCCGCTCTCCAGTATTCTGGTTCTGGGGCGTGACACTCTTGTGATCGGTGAAAATCTCCACCCTATCTCCATACAAGTAGTGTCTCCAAAGCTTTAGTGCAAACACCACGGCTGCCAACTCCAAGTCGTGGGTTGGGTAATTTCTCTTATGATCACGAAGTTGTCGTGACGCATAAGCTATTACCTTCCCATGTTGCATCAAAACACATCCTAAACCTCGGTCTGAAGTATCACAATACACTAAGAATCCTCCGATCCCATCTGGAAGTGTGAGAATGGGTGCCGTCATCAAGCCTCGCTTCAACTTCTCAAAAGAATCCTTGCATTCTGTTGTTCAAGCAAACTGCATATCCTTGCGGGTCAACTGCGTCAGTGGTGCTGAAATTCGAGCAAAGTCCGAAACAAATCGTCGATAGTATCCGGCCAATCCAAGAAAACTGCGAACTTCTGCAACTGTGCTAGGCACTGGCCACGTCTCAATAGCCACGATCTTCTGGGGATTCACTTCTACTCCTCCTCTGGTGATAATATGACCCAAATATGAAATGCGATCAAGCCAAAACTCGTATTTACTGAACTTGGCATACAACTGGTGCTCTCGAAGAATCTGAAGGACAACTCTGAGGTGCTGCTCATGCTCCGCTTCACTCTTGCTATAGACCAGGATGTTGTCTATGAACACAATCACGAACTAATCTAAATAAGGCATGAAGATGCGATTCATGAGGTCCATAAATACAGTCGGTGCATTGGTTGCTCCAAATGGCATCACAAGGAACTCCCAATGCCCATATCTAGACCTGAAAGCTATCTTCGGGATGTCCTGCTCTATGACTCTAATCTGATGATATCCTGAGCATAAGTCGATCATCGAGAATACTGCTGCCCCCTTGAGTTGATCAAACAAGTCATCTATCCTCGGGAGAGGGTATATGTTCTTGATTGTCACTGAGTTCAAGCTACGATAGTGAATACATAATTTGGACGTACCATCCTTCTTTTTCACAAGAAGCATCGGGGCTCCCCAAGGCGATCCACTAGCACGAATGAATCCCTTGGTCCTGAGTTCTTCAATCATTTTGTACAATATCTCCAATTCTGACGGCGTCATCCTGTAGACTCTTTCTGACACAGGTGCGGTCCCAGGGATCAAGTCTATGGTGAACTCAATCTCTCGCTCTGGCAGCATTCCTGGAAGCTCTTCTGGGAAAACATCTGGAAACTCCTCGACGATCTGGGGTAACTGCACAGCTGCTACTGCCATCCGTAATACGGGAGGAGAAGGTTCAACTTTGCCTCGGGAAAAGGAAAACTCTGGCTCGCCTGGGATGCTAAAAACAACTCTGCCAATATGGCAATCTATCCTGGCATACTGGTCCCTCAACTAATCCATCCCTAAGACCACATCATAATCAGCCATCGGGAATTATATCAACCTAGCGGGAAACTCTCTATCGCTAACTACGACCCGACACGAGGAAAATACTATATCTACTCCCACAAGACCGTTACTAGTAAGTATATTGACCCTTACTGATAATGACTCAGGCTCCAGTCCTATCTGTGTCGCGAATCGTACAGATATAAATAAATGCGAGGCACCAGAATCAAATAATACTGAAGATGGAAAGGTGTTGACTAGAATAGTACCTGCCACTACTTCACCGGGTGCTATTCCTTTCTCTCCCATGGTCAGGGCCAGCACTTGACCATGCCCTCCGGGTGCGGGTTCCCTCTGCTGAAAATTTCTCTGCCTACTCTGGATCAGGGCTTGGGCTTGGGCATACAGCTGCGGTCTCTGCTGCTAGAATGCTTAGGCCTGCGTCGGTAATGGCCTCGGGAACTGGTATTGCAGCTGCTGCTGCTGCTGGACTGGTGATGGTCCTCTAACTGAAGGACTAGAGAAGGCCGATGAACTCTCCATGTTCGGGCAGTTTCCAACCCTGTGGTCCGGGGCACCACAAACCAAGCGCAAACCCTGTGCTCTGCGACACTCAGATACCACATGCCCTGGCTTCGTGCAGTGTGAACATCCCACTAGCGGAAGACTGCTTCTGCTTCTGCTTCCGCTGCTGAGGGTACGTCGGGGTGGAATGCTGAACCGACGTCACTGAGGCCGCCCGCCGCGGAGCTCCAATGGTCAAAGCCCTGGCTGCCGGGGCTGGTGCTGATGACTGATTCATCTGACCGTGGGATCGCTTTCGACCTCCGATCCTATCTACGATCCTCTGGGAGGTATACTCATGCCTCCTAGCTGCTCTCAATACTGCATCAAAAGTCTGATGCTCAAACTGTTCTACTGCCAATAAAATCTCCAGGTGAAGCCCCTGCTGGAACCGCTGGGCCCTATCGAACTCGGTCGCTACCAAGGTGGGAGCAAATCGACTGAGTCTCAAAAACTCGATTGTATATCCGTCGACCGTCTTGCCTATCTGCTTCAGATTGGTGAACCTCGTCTGTAGATCGTATCGAGCTACAGCATCGAAATACTTTGTCTAGAATCTCTCTCTGAATACCGCCCAAGCAATAGGTGCCAATAATCCAACGGCCTGCGCCGTCCACCAGCTGCAGGTAAGATCCAATAGTTGTAGGCGCACCACGGCCACCTTCTCATTCTCTAGTCTTAGCTGCTTCTAGAATCACCTCTGTGTCCTGCAGCCATGCATCTGCAGCGATCGCATGCCCACTATCGTCGAAGAAGGGAGGGTTCAAGCGCTTGAAGCTATTCGACGCGCTATTACCCTGATGACCTTCTCTGATCAAAGCGTCTGCCACCGCCTGGTGCAAGGCATCTCCTCGATAATCCTGAGAGGCTAATAGTGACCTGATGAGACCCACCAAAGTGCCATCACCAGGCTCTGCAGGCTGGACGGGCTGAACCGGTAGCTCTCCTCCAGTAGGCATGACTCTGGAGGCTACTCCTGAATGTTGGACTTGATCTCCAGGTTGCTACTGGTCCACGGGAGGTGCTTTGCCTTGCTGATCGGCAGGTCCAGGAACAATGCAGCTGAAGAAGACAACATAGAGAATAATAAGAAAGGACCAGGACAAATCAACAATACAAGCATGTAATCAGGTCAATATTACAGGGATTCAGAAGATACAAACAGAGATCAAGGGCGAGTGCTGATTGAGACTTCTATTCGGTAAAACCTCACATATTTTGATTTATAAGACCTGCATGGGCCACCACTTAAACCATGTCACGCCCCAGAACCAGAATACTGGATAGCGGGGGCATACATAGCCAGCTACGTATATTGATGTGCAACCCACCTCGCTATATGGTCACGACTGTCTAGATACATGAGGGTTTAACTACAAGCCATCAGTCTCCTATGGTCATAAACAAGCCTATTATCTCAATCTCAAGCAAGGAATAACAGTTACAAGATGTCAGAGCACCAAATATACAATAGTAAGGCGTCTCATATATTACATATTCGGTGATCATGAAGCTAGTCGTACAAAATGTCAAGACTAGCAAGAGTTCTGGTCATACATGATCAACCCTAGGATTTGTCAATCATGTTACAGCCCGTAGGCAGACAGTAAATAAAGGTGCAATACGAGCTAACACGTGCTCGCCGGCTAAACGCCTCAAAAGAATAATTTTTACAATAAAGTAGAAGGACAAAAGAAACCCACTCGTTGCCAAGATTACGCCTAGTGGTCACCATCTAGCTGGAAGACAGGTGGATCCTGTGGTGCTGCTCCGATATCTGGCCACACAAAACCAGCTGGGTCAGACCCCAGAAAGGGCAGTGCCATAAAGGAGGCTTCGCTTAGAAACTAAAACCAGCATATCACAATAGAATATTAAAGGTAATAAATAAAGAACTGATAATAATAGAGATAACAACAGTAAAATGAGTACGAGGAAACCATTCAAGTAGCCAGGTTACAACCCTTAAACCAAACAAGGACCGGGGTTGCAGCCCTTCACCTGAATAGAAACCCGTCTCAAATACTATTGGTACAATAAAGACAATAAACGAAGAGGGGACACAGAACTGTCCCGGGAGCCAGGTTACAACCCTTAAACCAAACAAGGACCGGGATTGTAATCCTTCGCCTGAACAGAACTGGACCCCCGATCTTTATCGCTAAGGCCAGTATAAATAATTAAGGTATTAAGGTAAGGTAAAATATGACGAACATGGCATGGGATTGCAATAAGACAATAAATAAAGAAAGGACACAGAACTGCTTCGGGAGCCAGGTTATAACCCTTAAACCAAACAAGGACCGGGGTTATAACCCTTCGCCTGAACATAACTGGACCCCCGATCGTTATTATTAAGGCAAGCATCAATAAGCATGTCATGTCACAATCTTGCAGAGGATCAGGATAAGACTATGCTGGAATAAACTCCATCCAATTAATCACGGCCAATCAAGAGTACGGCTTGATACTTTTAACTAACTAGGGTTATCACAGGCCTAGTTATTAGCAAGATGCAATAAGATTATCCCAATAGCCATAAGCCATCCGGTTATCCAGGTCGAATGTCCGTTTATGAAGAATACAACATGTGACTGTGTGCTGAAAATATGCCCTACTTGTCGGTAGGCTACAAGTCCACTTAATGCGCCCAGATAACGGGATTGCCTGTAGCTGGAAATCTCTTCATGTCTACTGAATTATTTTAGTTTATTAGCCTTAGTCAATTACTGTAGGTATCCCTGACCGTGGTACTCAGGGATCCCTATCCTAGACATGATGCAAGACAGTACTGGTTTATTTGTACAAACACAATCGCCCATGGTGTCCAGGTCATTCAATTCCGTGATGACATGCTAGCCGTCACAATAGCATTCGAGATATATGTCAAATTCACTGTCAAAAGTGCGCCACGACGGGCCACTATCATGTCATGTCATTCGTCAAAAGTGTACTACAACGGGTCACCATCGTGTCATGGAACATATTTAAAATTAACATTTAACCTGGTATAAGCATATGCAATAACTAATATAAACAGGTGCAAGAGCTGTGGAAGAATCGTATGGCTCAGGGGAGACGGGGCATAACTTCCACATACGAACCCAAAATGAGGTGCTCCAGAGATATTCGGAAAGGCAAGACAAAGATCTAAAACTTTCATGTTTTAAGTTTTTTGAAATTTTGGCTAAAAAAAAGCTAAACTAGGCAAAAACAGTCATTCTGTGCACTTTTTACGCCAAAAATTTAATTCTGCGTAAAATACACAAAAGGGGAGGGTTCCAGCGTAAAATTTCACATTATGGGTAGCATCCAGCATAAAATACACAATTTCAGGGTTCTCTGCGTAAAATATTACATTCTGCATGCTATCCAGTGTAAAATACACAATTTCAGGGTTTTCTGCGTAAAATCATACATTTTGGATGCTATCCAGCGTAAAATATGCAATTTCAGGATTCCCTGCGTAAAATTTTACTCTGCCGACATGAAAAATTCAGAAAACTTGTTTTGGCCATAAAAACTTAATTTTAATTCGAAATGAGGTGAATCAAAAACCAAATTCATACGAAATTTCGTGCTCTTGCTCATGGAACTATTAATTTTTGAAAAAAACAAGTTTTAGTTGATCAAAACCAAAAAACCTCCATGAACTCATGAAACACCAAGTTACAACGTAGATCTAGAATAATCTATCCATAAAAATTAAAAACACCAAGTTCTAAAGAGGCTTATAATCATGTAAAGAAGAGAATAGAACAATAAAACTTGAGATCCATCATGAAGCAAGTTGCACTTGCCTAGGGCTCTTGGGTGTAGGTGGAGAGTAATGGTGAGGAAGAAAAAGAGTGAATGAGGAGAGAAAGAGTGTTGGGTTAATAAATGGGGATGGTGGTAGTAGGTAAGGGTTCTCCCCTTGGTTCATGATGAACCAATAAGCAACCCAAGCCGAACCAAGCCAACCCAAACAAGTCGAACCAAGCCAGGAGACATGCAATACGAGTCAGATACGTACATGTATCCCAAAATACGTAATACGAACTATGGTCATCACAGGTTGACATTTCCCGGAAAGGTTTGATATAAACCTTCGGATGTAGACAAGACGCCCTTGTAGGCCTCGAATTTCTCGGAGGTTCTTCGGAGGGTCCATGTCAAGGATGGCCTTGGCTTTCTCGGGATCGACATGAATGCCTTTTGCCGTGATAATGAAGCCCAAGAACTTTCTGCTAGAAACCCCGAAGAAGGATTTAGCGGGGTTCATTTTGAGTTGATGTGCTCGTATGAGATCGAAGACTGACTTTAGGTCTTGTAAGTGATCACCTTTGAGATGGCTCTTGACTACGATATCGTCAATATAGCATTCAACTATTTTGCGAAGATGTTGACGGAAGATGGAACTCATAGCTCGTTGGTATGTAGCACCAGCATTCTTCAAGCCAAAGGGCATCACTGTGTAGCAGAAAACCCCCTTCGGTGTCCTGAATGACGTGTGTTTTGCATCATCAGGGAACATTTTGATCTGGTTGTAGCCCGAGTACCCATCCATAAAAGACATGCGTTCAAAGCCACATGTATTGTCGATCATCACGTCAGTGATTGGAAGCGAGAATTCATCCTTCGGGCAAGCAGTATTGAGATCTCTGAAGTCGATGCAGACTCGTATCTTCCCATTCATCTTGGTGACAGGGACGACATTGGCCACCCAATCCGGATGCTGCTCTTTCTTAATCAACCCACTGCTCAAGAGTTTGTCCACCTCTTGATCAATAGCGTTCATGATGTCTGGACGAAAATGTCGTTGTTGTTGCTTTATAGGCTTAGCATCAGGTAATATGTTAAGCCTATGCATCATGATCTGGAGATCAAGTCCCGGCATATCTTCGTAGCTCCAGGGGAAGACGTCGATGTATTCTTTGGCCAATTGGACTAAAGACTTCCGATCTTTTTCCTTTAGGCTCTTGCTGATGAAGATAGGTTTGGAAGGAGATCCATCCCCAAGGTCGATCTGCTCGACTTCGTATTCGGTAGGGGGTTCACGTAATTCAAAATGAGACTCCCACTGCGCTCATAGGCGTTGCGCCAAGGTTCTTCCTCGAAGAATTCTGGCGTTTGGTCTTCACCTTCAACCTCTCGAGATTATACAGATGCCATGTTGACTGATAGCACCTTCCTGAAGACTGAGCCGATACTGGTATCGGAATCCCAAGTTGATGCTTCGGACGAATAAGAGTGTTCCACTTCTTCTGCCTCCAAACTTTCTGGAGTTGCCGGTGGTGTGACATAGCCCACCCCCCATCGAGTATGATGATAGTAGTCTTGCGGCTTTCCTTTAGGTGTTGGGAGTCGGAGGGGAAGATGCCGACCTTTTCTGTAGTTCAGGCCTTTGTTGCTTTTCAGATCGTAACCCATCTTTTGGATGAGGTACTTTGCCTTGTCCGTGTACCGATAGACTTGTATTCTACCGGTATCCGGCTCGGGCTCGATTGGAGGGAGGTCTTGATGACGCTCGACTTTGCCGAAGATGATGGGTTCTTCGTCCCGGTTCCGCGGTAGGACTATAAAACAGGCTCCTTGGGACGGGACTACTCGATTTACATGATCGACGGTCGTTATTTGTGTTTGTAACGACCATAGAATGTTATTTAATGTATATATGGCATTCCAATATGGAAGACTAGAATAATTGAAAGACACTCTATTATTGATAAAATATGAGATTTTGTCCCACGGGATTACATTGTCAAGAGAAGGTGCATCTATGTCAGCAGAGATGTATTCTCCTAACTCTTCATCAGTGAGCACTGGGGCTGGTTCGGGAGAACTCATCACAGGCTTGACCTTGGGGTCCGAGAGGGCTATATGGGCCTTCTCTTGCGGCTTGAGTGAGGCAGACGATTGTGCAGGCTTGCCTTTAGGACGCACATTCAGGGGTGCCTCAACTGTTCCTTCGATGACAAGTGCCTTCCCCTGTAGTTTTGCCACTAGAGGAGCCGACGTTTGAGGAGGTCTTCCCTTGGGCCGTATCTTCAAGGGAGCTTCAGTGGGTGTTCTACCTAGAGAAGTCGGTGCTTTTCTAGGTAGATTGATCGCCATGGGAGGCAGCATCTGGGGCAGTTTTCCCTTGAGACAAATTTTCAAGGGAGCATCGGGAATCATCCCTGGCTCCATGTCCGGCTCTGCCATCATTTCTGCTTCATCGTCAGCATCATTGGCTTCGCCTTCGCCGAGCGACTTATATAAGCTTGTATTGGTGAAGTAGGCTTTGACCCCCTTGAAAGGGTCGATGTCCGTAAACTCTGTCCGGATGATGTCGTTTACTTCATACATTGGTAGAGTATAGATGGCACCACCATGTACTCGTGCAGCCATGGGCGACCCAGCAGGAGGTTGTAGTTGACGTCGGTGTCCAAGACATAGCAAGTCATTTCGGTTTGGAGATTACCGATATGACATTGTAGTCGGATTTTGCCCAGCGGTTCACTCTTGCTGGCATTAAAACTGCTAATTGTAGTGTTGAAAGGCACCAAACGGTACATCGAGATTCCCAGTATTGAGAGTAGAGTCCTAGGGATGATGCTAAGAGAAGACCCTAGATCAATCTGAATTTGCTTCACCTTGACGGAACCCATATACCCTATGTAATACAGTGGCCTGTTGTGCCGGTTGTGCTTGAGTAGCATGTCTTGTTGGATGAAAGTTGTGTTAGGGATGACCTCATCCGCACAATGGCAGTGTGCACATGTGGTCGGGATATCCTCAGGCTGCTTGACTTGACTGATGAAGGACTCAGCATCCTTCAAGGCTTCACAGAGAGCTTCGTGGGTGTCTTGGAAAAGACAAAGAAGCTCGAACAGAGATCAGCGGACAGGAGTACCGATAAGTTGTGCCAGTATGTCGAAGTTGTGGGGCTTGGCTATCCCCGAAGCATTTTCTCTTCGTAAAGGCTTGTCGAAACGGGCCTCTACGTGCTTCTGTTTATTGGCTGCTGGAGGTCTAGATAGACCCTCTTCCTGGGTAGTAGGGGCAGTGCAGGGAGGCACCACCTCGACGGAAGCTTCGTCGGGTTGGGCGTTCTGCTGCGAACGCATTTATACAGGAAGTGCCTCTTCCGTGGAGGAAGAGACCATGTAGCAAGACTTGGTCTTCTTACCTTTGGTTTTGGAGGTAGAGCGTACCCTCGGTTGAGTAATTCAGAGACGAGGTCTGGGTGAACCCATAAGATCTCTTCCCTGTTTATGGTGAGTGGGATGAGTCCACTCACGTTGTCGCGGGTAGGTGGTAGGTTGACCACCTCCATTGTCGCCTTTGGGATGGGGACGACGCCATCTTATGCTGTGGTTGACGATAAGGTGCCGAATTGGAGCGACACCAGGTTGGCCGAGACTGTCTTCTTCTCATAATCGACAGAGATGACATTCGCATTGATCATACGCTGGATGTAGTTCTTGAGGACGTAGCAGTCCTGAGTTGGATGTCCGACAAGCTGATGGTAGTGACAGTACCTTGGATTGTCAACTCTTCCAACCTCGTCGGGACGCTTCGGGTTTAGTAACTTAATCTTGTCATCCTGCTTCAGCATCTCGAAGAGTTGTAAGGTGTCTTCATCATTGAAAGAATAGACCTCCTTTGGCCTTGGTGCAAGTGAAGGCTTCTGAGTAGGTGCTTGTACGCCTTTAGAGGCATTGACAGTCAATGCCTACTTCCCCTTCGTCTCGTGTCTAGGATTGCTGACAGCAGGCCGTTTTCCCTTGTCTTCAAAGACAGGGAAACCGACTCCCAGAAGGCGAGCATTGCATGGCTTCATTTCAGCTGCTTCTGCCTCAATAATCAATAAACTCCAGTCGGGAGAAGGAGTGGAGTTGAGCCAGAGCTTAACTGTAGGAAGCATGTTCATGCTGCAGGAGGAGAGAAGTGTATGTTCTGGCATGCCCGGGGGCAGTCTGAAGCAGGCTTGTCGGAACCGTTCGATGAATGCTCGAACCGTCTCTTTCTTTTTCTGACGTACCTCTATGAGAGACGCCATCGTCATGTCTTTCCTTCTGTCGTAAAAATGATCGAGACAGAGGCATGTCAAGTCATCAAAGGAGGATATGGAGTTATCAGGGAGACTACAGTACCGGTCGTAAGCCACTCCTTTCAATGCCCCAACAAACAGGCTGGTGAGTAACGCGTCTTCCTTCGGGAGATGTCCCGTTTGAGACTGGAAGTACATTAGATAGCAGAATGGAGAGTCATTTCCGTTATATGGCGTCAATGTTTATGGTTTATACTTGGGAGATATACCACTTTGTTCCATTCGAGGGGGTATGGTTATGGGATCCCCATCTTCTGGCGCTCCTCCTATCTGTTCTTTAACTCGAAGCGCTCACGCAAGTCCCTGATCATCTTAACCACGTCTTCCATGGAGCTGGGATTCGAAGAAGGTGGTACAGTCTGGAGTTGTACATTCGAAGGTTAGGACACTCACGGTGCTTCGCGGCAATCGGTATTCAAGGATGCCCGTTGAAGGGGCATACTTGATTCTCCGTTGACTCCTGGGTCAAGATTAGTGGAAGGTGCCTAGCCAAGGCTGACTGTATCTCAAATACTGCTTGAGTCAGTGTTTGCATGGAGGCAGAGAGGGTTTTGAATCTCCCCTCTAAAGTATCCATGCGCTGAACGAGGTCTGCTGGTGGAGCATCTGACTCCGTATCACCACCTCCTGTCATGTATATTGTCTTGACGTGACTGGAAGTGGATGGATCAGTTGAAGCTTCACTTTCAGCCTCGCTCTCTTGTGGAAGAGGAACTTCTCCTGGAGCTTCATCCTGGCTATCCCCAGCTATGCTCTGGAGGATATCTTCGTCTTCGGGATGAAGATCAACAAGGGCTTGACTACCCCCAGCTTCCTCCGAGATCTTCTTTCTCCTCTGGGTGCCTTCAAACACTCCTGAGGACGGGACAGTCGTCTTAGTTTTCCTCGGCGGGCTCTTAGATGAGGACGAGGTCAAGGAATTTCCAGTCGCCTTTCGGATTGACGAGGAGTTAAAGATTACGTTGCAAGAAGCAACCTTTAGTTCTGGCTCCTCTTCAATCGACACCTTCTTCCCGAGATGACATTGGAGGGGTGTTAATGATTGCAGTCACTGGAACACAGACTGCCTTTGTGGTAGGACTGCTGTCCTGCAACAATAGTTGATGGTGACTACAGCACAGGTGTGCCCTGTGAGGGACGTATTGTGCTTGTCAGTCGACTCTCCTGATCGGCGTTTGTGAATGATCACATTACGCAAATCATCAAAGGAGAATGCCACCTTCACACCCCCATCAGGTGCATGGCAAGACCAAGCGCCGGGGTGGTCAAGTGAATGCTGTACCCCCTGATCCGGCACAAAAATGTGCCCAGATCAATAGTAGGGGAGCAACATTTAGAGTGGCTTGAACCAGCCTCAGACGCAGAACCAATGTAGGCACGGGGCTTCAAGACCACAGAGTTTGCCTCGAACGGCTTGGTTGAAAGTGCAGCAGATGCGCCCAAACGGAACGAGGTCCTTGAAGGTTGGCCCATTTACGGTGCAAAAGCACCCTAGTCAACCTTGTACAGTTTACCATCGGTAGCGCGCATGATTGTGAGCGCATGTCTCTGACTTACTGTTGGCATAGCACGTTCGAGGTGCATGGACCGTGCTGCCTTGGACTTCATCGTACCAGCCCGCTGGGGTGCATAGTACTCAGAGTCCAAATTCTCCTCGCCACGACAGTGAGTGAGTCTGTCAAAGACAGAAGCCTTCTGCGGCGCATCAGAGTCAATGTGCAGGGCGTTAGGTGCGCCCCTGCTCCGTCGACGTATCTTCTTTATCTAAGAAGGAGATGGTTGGAGAATATGGTCAGCCCTACGTTTCCCTAAGAGATGTGCTGCACCCGCAGGCGCATCCTGGCTGTTGAGGACGTCAGCGGGAAGGGTAGGCTGCATCGGCGCATCCCCTTCGGTGATGGTGCCAGGGGCCTCGACCTTGCGCACCCAGACTTGGCGAGTCTTCTTCGGCTTTGGCAGCCGCTTTGAAGGACTTGTGCTGCCTTCAGAGATGAACTCCTCATACGCCTGTTGATTGAGACGTACGACCAGTGTCTTGTGGAAGGAGCCCACCTTCACGTCGTCAGATTACGACACAGCTTTCTCAGCGGAGAAGAAAAAGGTCCCCAGCAGAGTCGCCAGGTTTGTTTGCCATTAAAATCTTTGATTGCAATTTCAATTACAAATAGAACAGTGTTACAATCACTACACCAAAAGAGTAATTTTCCAACACCCCTTTTTTTTTATCACCAACAGTTTTTACCATTATCGATTACTAACGGTTAAAAGTGTTAGAAACATAACAAAACCGTTAGTATAAATATTAAAACATGATATTTCATATTTATATTTAGTTTTTAAAGCTACTAACAGTAGGCAACCGTTAGTAAATAAGTTAAACACTTTTTAATATTCAAACATTTGCCAATCACGTGAGTGAAAAAGTGTTAGAGGGGGAAACACTTTTTTATTCCCTCCTATTTTTCCCGTGAGGAGTATTTTGTGGGGCGGGGGGGAGGTTCCATTCACGAGCCCTAGCCTTGTTCTCCTTCTTCATGTACATAACTCTTCTCCTTCAAGCCCTAGCCTCGTTCTCCTTCTTCAGGTTCCATTCACGAGCCCTAAATTAAATCCTAGGGATATTTCATCGGATCCTTCAAGCCCTAATTAAACCCTCAAGCCCTTAAAATCTCTTATCCTTCTCCATTCAGGATTCGTGGACGTCGGCTCTGTAAGCGAACCGCCGGTTGTGTACAAGTGGGCGGCGGCTGCTTCTTCTACCGTGGAAAGGAACAACCGTTGGTTAGTAAAATTGTTACTCCATTCTGTACAAGATGGCTTCTTCTTCCTCTTCTTTCTATAATTGGTTCTTTTTTTTGTGAAAATAGTTCCATTTTGTTCTAAAAATCAAGAGAGATCCGAGAAGAGGGACAACACGAGCTCACCGACTGCTGTCAGTTTGATTTTTTTACTAAAAATGCATTTTGTGTCCTGCAGTTGTTGGATTCGTAGGAAGAGGGATCCGAGACCAAGAAAGACTGGGTTTAGGTATTATTATTTACATCTTTATTTTATATTTTTGTTTGTGAGATTTTATATGATCTGATGTTTGTTTCTTTGTTCTGGATCTGGTGTTTGTTGCTTTATTTAGGTATTATTATGTTTTTTGCTTTGTTTAGGTATTATTATTTGCTCTATGATGATTTTGTTTGTATTCATTTAGCGTTGATGAGATTTTATGAAACCAAGTTTTCCATGAAAGTAACAAATATGTGCAGTAGCTAACACACAATTTGTTGAGGCTAGATTTCCCCTAGTCACAATAATGTCCATTGCCATGGGTCAAAGTTCAGGATGCCACCATAGTATAAGCTTCTATAGTCGAACAATGCGTAGCGTTGGTTGCTCGCAGCACGTGGAGTCGCACAATATGTGTCTGAACTGTTAGTTTTTTAACCGTATTCACCATTATTTGTCTTAAGCATTGGTTGCTCGCAGCACGTGGAGTCGAACAATACGTGTCTGAACTGTTAGTTTTTTAACCGTATTCATCATTATTTGTCTTAAACATAAACACAAAGGTAAATATCTATTTACGTTCTAATTTGGTTCTGCTCAATGTGTTTTCTTATGAATATGATTAGAACATGCAACTATTTTGTGCAATTATTTTGTATGAAAGATGGTTTTCTCTTTTTCATCTAATAAATAGAAAGTTTATGAATTTATCCATTTAATTTCCATTTTATGTGTTGACGAATTTGGTAAAAGAAGGTAGGTTTGGCTTATTCCTGGAGGCACACACAATTTCACTTGTCTTCAAACCGTTGTCTTGAAATTTTGCACCTTATTTTGTCTTGAAACGAAGGTAGGTACAGAATAAACTTGAATAAACCAAGACAGGAATGAACAAAATAAACTTGAATAAACTTATGACAAAATAAACTTGTGTGTGCAAAGTTTATGCTCAACTTGAATAAACTTGCAACTTATTTTGTCTTGAAATGAAGGTAGGTTTGGTTTATCTTCAAACCAAGACAGGAATAAACAAGGTGCACGGTTTGTCTTGAAATGAAGGTCTTCAAGGACATGTGTCTATGTAATTTGTCATATACTTGGCTTCATGATCTAATTTAATTATCTTAATCTTACTTGTTTATTAGGTTCACGGTTGAGAAAGGGGTAAACGTGCTTGCTATTATGTCTTCAAGAGAGTGGATTAAAAATCCACGCAGAAATGATGTCGTATATATAGAAGGTGTTCAATATTTCATGAACTTTGTGAAGAACCACTCTCCACCTGGGATCGGCACATGTCCTTGTCCTTGTATGAAGTGCAAAAATTCGAACAGATTTATTTTTGAAAGAGTTGAGAAACACTTGATCGTGTTTGGTATGGATCCAACATATGATGACTGGTACTTTCACGGAAAGAGGAATGACATGAATGTAGTGGTAGATCCTATGCCACAGGTTACTGAAGAGGATAAAATCCAAGAAGAACATTTTGAGGATGCCGGGGGTGGGCTCGAAAACTTTGTCGATGATGCTTATGGAGTACATGATATGGCCCAAGCTACTTGTGAAGGGAATCACGGCGAGCCCTCTGTAGTTTCTGGTAATCCATTTGTCCATGGTAATAAGTACCATGAATATAAGAGAAAAGCAAACAAGAAACTTTATCCTTCATGTGAAGATAGTCTTACAACTTTATGTGCAATTATAGAGCTTTATAACTTGAAGAAAGAGTTCAATTGATCTGGAAATAGCGTGACTGAGTTGTTGAAGCGGCTGAGACGGTGGCTTCCAAAGGGAAATACACTACCTGACAAGTACCCCATAATGAAACAAATGCTAAAAGATTTGGGAATGAAGGCCAAGTGCATCCATGCTTGTGAGAATGGTTGCATATTGTACTGGAAAGAAAATGCGGACGAGGTAGAATGCCCTCGTTGTCAGACTCTCCGATTTAAAGTTAAGGAGACAAAGTCTGGAAAAATTATCACAAAACAACCAAGAAAGGTTTTGAGGCACTTTCCTCTAATTCCAAGATTAACTAGATTGTACACTATACCATTGATAGCTCGGCAAATGCAGTGGCACAAGGAAGCAAAATCTTCTTGGCAATTCATGCGTCATCCTATCGATTCGGCTGAATAGAGATCTCTTAAAAGCAAGTGGCTAGAGTTTTCTATAGAGGGACGTAATGTTTGGCTTGGCATTGCTACCGATGGATTCAATCCACATGGAGTTCTTTCTAGTGGTTACAGTTGTTGGCTAGTATACCTGATACCTTATAATCTTCCACCCTCATTATGCATCAAATCACAGTTCCAGATGATGTGTTTGTTAATTCCTGGCCCAAAAGCCCCGAGCCAGGACATTGATATTTACTTAGAACCCCTTGTAGACGAGTTGAAGCAACTTTGGGCAGAAGGAGTGACAATATTTGATATGGACAAGGGGAACTTTTCACCTTGAGAGCAATGTTATTGTAGGTAATTCATGATTTTCCAGCATTCGGTAACTTATATGGTTGTGTGACACATGGTTACAAAGCATGTCCTATTTGTGCTATTGGGACAGAGTCTGAGCATGTTGCTAATAAGAATGTTTTCACAAAGTATAGGAGATTTTTGAAGGATGGGCACCCATATAGGGAAGTGAAACACGGATGGTACAAGGATGTAGAGCACAAGGAACCTCCAACACGACTGACAGGACCATCCCTTTTAGAGAGGCTTGATCGTATCAAATATATACCATGTAAAATAACGAAAGCTACTTCTAAGAAACGAATGGCAGTTGAGGTAGACGGCAGTGAAGATTGCACTGCAAATGAGGATAACAATGAAGGAAGACCAGCGTGGTATAAGAAGTCGATTCTTTTTTATTTAGAGTACTGGAGTGGTCATAAAGTACGACATATTATTGATGTGATACACACTGAGAAGAATGTGGCTGAACATTTTATTAACTTAATGTTTGATAAAGGAAAACAATCTTCTAAGTATGCACTGGATAAAGCTCAGAACCTAAAATTTTGTCAAGTTTTAAAAGATATAAAGCTTCCATCATGCCTTGCAACTAATTTGGGCAGCCTTGTAAGTGTTCAACCACCAAGTTTGCATATTAAGAAGTCATATGACTATCATGTCATTATCCAATATTTGCTTCCAGTTATGGTTCAACATGCATATCCAAAGTATCGTGAGTTAAAACGAGCTATTTTGCAAGTAAGCTTGTACTTCAACATATTATGCTCGAACGTCTTAGTTCGAGAGCATGTCCAAGCTGCGAAAGATATGATTGCTGAGGCATTATACGTGTTGGCACATTATTTTCTACCACACTTCTTCGATATTAGTATTCACTTAATGGTGCATCTAGCCGACCAAGCTTTACTTTGCGGACCTACGGGATATATATGGATGTATCCATTTGAAAGGTGATATATTCATCTTATATATTATTATTTCTTGCTAATTTATTAACACTATAAAATTTTTAACAAATGCATTTTATATTTGATTTAAGGGCCATGAAAGAGTGTAAAAATATACCAAGCAACAAACATTATGTGGAAGGGTCAATTTCGGAGGCATATCTTGTTTCAGAATCTGTTAGATATGCTATAGAATATATGCCAAATCCGTATGATGGTAATCATAGTTCTAGTCAAGCACTCTTTTTAGATGAGAATTGTGATGATATATGTAGGAGCGTAAAAAGTGTTTCAAAGAAAGAGTCATCCCATTCATAAGTGATCGATTTTTACACCAAGCAGAGCGGGTAATCTCTTTTACGCCCAAGACCAGGCTAATCAATTTACGCCTAAGTAGCCTGATCGTTTTACGCTTGGGTCTACACCTGTGTTTTTACGCCAAGGACAGAGCAGCCTCTTTTACGCTGGACAAAACTGTCAAATCTCACATTTAATGCAAACTCTGACATAAAGATATTAATGATGGCATTTACCACAGAATTCAATAGGATTTGTCTTATACAAAGACCATTGTTGTCGTTTATGGAGATCGAGCTACTTTACGCTCATTGAATGGTTTCTTTTACGCATAGAGTTTTACATGAGTTCTTACGCTCATAAAACAATGTGTGCGTAAAGTCTATTTGAACCATTTTACGCTCAAGGTTATTCAATAACCACTTTACGCAGGGAACCTATGACTGAGCTATTTTACGCTCATCTCACTGTTTTACGCTCAGAGGATGTTGGAGCTGTTTCTATGCCCTATTCTTTCTGGCCAGTTTGAAACGTGGTTTGCCTACATGGCCTTTATGCCACATATTTTGAAGAACGTGTGTACATGTATCCTATTCTTACTAAAATGATGGGACGCGTGTCAACATATGCAAAGGATGACTCTGATCATGGGTGGCAGTTGTTAGCGTAAAGACAGACTTTGATGCTCTTTTACGCACAGAAGCCCCAGTCTATAAATAGACTCATTTTTCTCAAACACAGGGGACAAAGAGAGAACAGGAGAGAATACAGAGATCAGGACTTCGAGATTTTGATTCTCCAGAGCATTCTTCTTCAACTTTTCTTCCAGAACAGTGTGAAGCAAAGCAGGAAAGCATTCGACCTTGCCATCAGTGCCGAAGTGCGTCGATACCTTTCTGGTGACTTAGTTCTTCCAAGTTGTTCTACTTCAAGCAGTGATCTTCATCATCATCATATGGTCCAAGGAACAAAGTGATCATTTACGAATCAGACTTCCATAGCAATATTTTTCCCAGAATCAAATTTGTACTTTTTGTACTTTTTTTGTTTTATTTTCAAAATCTAACCCTTTTATTTGGCAATTTTGTTAAGTGAAACAAAATGGCGACTCTGCTGGGGACTACCTTCTCCTCTGACGAGGAGGTGATTGCTCAATATGATGATGTTTCGGTCGGTTCGACTAAGAAGACTCTGGTTGTACACTTCGACCAGACTGCCTATGAAGAAATGCTCCGAACTGGGGGTGGTTCTCGCCACTGCAATGTTCAAAAGTCTCGCAAAGCACAAAAAGTTTGGATTCCCAAATCCAAAGTGGTTTCTGATCTCTCTGTGACTTCTGGTGAAAAGGGAATTCTTTCCACTCCTGTCGTAGGGGCTCACGTTCGTAACGAGGCAGTCCTTACTTCAGAGTTGCACTCAAAGTGTGATGATTTATCTCCCGTTTGTAACGGAGAAGATAATCTGGTTTCACGCCCACTGCGTAAGAATCAAGTTTTACGTTCAGTGGGTAAGAACCAAATTTTACGCTCAAAGCATAAGAATGAGTCTCCCATTTGTAATGTGGCAGATTCTAATGTTTCTGAGTGTAAGAACCCATCTCCCGTCGGTGACGTGGTAGACTCACACAAATTGCGCTCCTCGCGTAAAACAAAATCTCCCGTCTGCGATGTGGTAGATAATCAATTTTTATGTTTTACGCATAAAGGTAAGTCTCATGTCTGTGACAGTGTAGATAAAATTCACAACGATGTTTACACATCTAATGTGAATATACCTGAACGCATACAGCATAAAAGTGATGTTGGTAAAACTTCTGTCCTACACCAACAACCTTCTTATACTTCTTTACGCAAAGTACCAAACTTGCAAATCACATGCCATAAAAATGGGGTCCTTCGAGCTAAATCTCAAGGTTTACGCACACAACTCCAAACGCGTAAAAATGTACAGTTTGGTTCTGCGAATGAAGCCAGTAATCTTCTTTATACACAGGAGATTAAACGTTTTTCTACCCCAAATGTGATAAAGAAGAATACTCCATCTGTTCCTTCTGACTTACGTGAATTGCTAATGCAAAAGCGTAAGAATTCACAGTCTCCGGTGATGTTCCCCCAAGAAAAACATCATTGTGGATATCATCAGGTTGTGATCAATTGTTGTTGTTCAACTTCAAAACAGTCTGTTTTTGATCAACTGAGTTTTTCACTTCAACATCAAGCTGAAGACCAAGAAGATGAGTTGTCATATGCATCAGTCAATATGGCATCTCATACTAACAGAGGACGACGACCGAGACGGAACATGTCCCAAACTCCAGGTCAACAGCAGTTCAACAGACTTCTTGATTCCTTTGAAGGAGTATATCAGAATACTCGATCAAGAAGACAAAGACAATTGCAGATTTCTGATTCAGAAGCTGGGGGTACTCAATCTTTTGAGTCTGATACCGATAGTATGGATTCATACTTCTATACTAATCCCTCTATATCTTCAAGAGAGGTTGAATCCTACGCTGTTGGAGATGAACCAGAGACGTCATCTGCTAATACGGAACGGCGCCTCACTGCCGTTGAGCAATCATTGAAAGACATGATCAACATGGTGCAAAGCATGCATCAGATAATTTTGAATCAGCAAACTGCTCAACCCACAGTAATAACTCCGGCACCAGCAGCGACACAAACTCAAGATAGTCAAGGGGCTGATATACCTTCGAATATTCAAGAACCTGCTGTTAATCAAAATTTTGCATCTCCAGATCCCATCATTCCAGAAGATGTACCACCTCCAGTGGGGGTTACGGTACATCCAACGACTATTCAATCAAATGTGCTTCCTCAAACCAGTGAAGCCATTCAAGCAGTGCGTGAACTCAAAGTACAATTTGAGGTGTTGAGGCACAAAGATCAGCTCCAGAGATTAGGGATTAAGCAACCTTATCCTCCTCATTGGAATGATGTACCCTTCCCTCCGAAGTTCAAGCCACAATCCATAGTTTTATTCGATGGAAAAGCATCTCCCAGTCAATATATCAATTACTTTGATATTATGACTGTACACTTGCAAAAAAATGATGCTCTCCTCACTCGAGTGTTCATTGGGTGCTTGACGGGTTCAGCTTATGACTGGTATCGTAGCTTACCCGATAACTCTATTTCGTCTTTTGATGAATTCAAGGCAATATTTCTTTCCCGCTTCTATGAAGGAGGTATGGACATGAACATGTCCTCCTTATTAGAAATAAAACAAAAGGAGAAAGAAGATACTCGAACGTTCATTGAACATTTTAGACAGGCTACTCTCAAGATGCCTCCTGGTATGCCAGATTCAGCGTTGATTGATACATGCAAGATGAATCTGTGACCATCTATTGCTGTCTTCACAGGTTTCCAATTCTCAGATTGGGCTTCATTTATCATAGCAGCAGTTTCTGTCGAGACCAATGGTAGGTTGGCTCGGGAACACGGGATAATTTTCGCTTCAGAAGATAAAGAAAAGAAAAGTAATCCTGGTAATAATCCTGGCAGTCGTAATGTGAAAGGAAAAGATACTCTTATGGTCAATCTTTCCAAGAACAAAACGACGCCAAGTAATCAGGAATCCTCCAGGTCAAATAAAGAATACTCTTTTGACGAAAGTGATATCCCAGGGATATTTCAGTGTCTGGTGAAAAGTGGCAAACTTCAGATTCCAAAGCCAAAAAGGCCTAATGAGGTGAATCTGACTGACAATCCCAAATATTGTATCTATCATAGATATATTAATCATCTTACCAGTGCTTGCTACGTTTTGAAAAAGAAGATCCAAGACCTGATAAATGGTGGCGCTATCGCTTTAACCAATAATGACCATACGGTAACAACCAACATGGTCTCTCTTCAGTTTGGAGATTTTCCTCCACAGCAAGTCCCAGATGGAATTATCCCAATTCCGAAGGCGACGATAAAGATCGTAAATATTCCGCTCGCCATGAGAGAAAGTATAGGATTATTGCCGCTCACATTGAAAAATGGTAAAATCATGTGGGTACATCCTGATTTAGTGCCTGAGTTGGAAAGTGAAGATAAAACTTCAAAATCTAAGAAGGGTAAGAAAGTCAGAACCTGTAACATGATTTTCCATGTTATTCCAGATCCTGATGACTTGGATCATCTATGGGATGTCCTTCCTCTAGAAGATAGACTGAAAGGACTAAACATCTGTCCCCCAAGTCTAGCTCCTCCTACCAAGCTCAAGCTTACCCATCAGCAGTGGCTAGCCATGAATAGTGTTCCTTTATATTGGGCACAACAAGTCTTCGCTGCTTATAAAAAAGCTCCGACAGGGATTTTTCCTCATATCCCGAATCCTCCTCCTTCCGTAGCTACAGAGATATTTATTCTTCATTCTCCTGAGGTTACAGAAGGTCCTGCTTCTTCCTCTTCCTCTTTTGAAACACCTGTCAAAAGTCCGCTGCCCACTCACTTGTATAGTCAGCAATCTGTTCATCTCATGAAGAAGATGGGTTACGACTTTCAAAAGGCAGAAGGTTTGAATTATGATAAAGGAATACGTCTTCCTTTACAAATTCAAAATCAGAATTCCACTGCTGGATTGGGTTCTGAAATGCCTCATAACAACCCTCACAAGAAAAAGACTAGGGGAAGAAAGACTAAATCCTGTAATATGGTACTCTTCTCCTGAGTCTGAAAAAAAATTTTGCTGGTACAAGATCTGGAAAAGAGTACCATAAAGACTATGAGGGATCCTCCAAAGAAGCAGAAGATGTAGTGGAGACTCTACCAGTTCAACCTTCTCCTGTTCCTGCTAAACCTTCTGTGGTTGAAAAGGGGAAACAGAAGGCAGTACGCTTTGATATCCCATTGAAGCCTGCTTCCAATCAGGGGGTGGTGATGAAGCCTTACAAATTTGACATTCTAGCTCAATTAGCCAATACTCCGGCTAGACTTTCTATATTTGAACTGCTTCGCCTTTCCAGAGAAAGCAGAGAGACTTTGAGCGAGGCTTTACTTCAAGCAGATTCATGCTTGACACAACTCAAGACTCCTGATAATATACCAGTGTCATGTCCCCAATGCCATAGTATGATGGAAGCAATTCCCAACATCACCTTTACACAAGAGGATATGCTATTGAAATACAACAAGCATGATAGGCCTCTGTGTTACACTGGATATATCGGATCCACTGAAATCGATAGGATTTACATCGATCCTGGGTCTTCAATTAGTATAATTCTTCAGAGTATGCTAAGACCCCTGAGGATTCCTACTAGTGAGCTGACTTACACTAGTACTACGATAGTCGGTTTTAACTCTGGTAAGAGCAAACCACTGGGGAAGATTCGTCTGCAGATCCAGATTGGTGATCTTTGAACTATGGTAACTTTCTATGTTATCAATTCGGACGTATCCTATAATATTCTTCTTGGAAGACCGTGATTCATGAGCACAATATTGTGCCTTCAACTCTTCACCAATGTTTCAAATATGTGGACTCCCAAGGAGTTGTGAAAACAGAGTTTGCTGATATTAATCCATTCAAAGGTGTTGAAGCCTACTTCTCTGATTCAAGGCTTTATAAACAAGAGCATGTGAAAGATATATCAGACATGGCTGAAGATCAATCATCCTCTGAGGATCACTCTATTAATGAAGATCCGCCAGAGGAGCAACCTTTGAAGATCGTAGTCAGGGGACGAATCCAATCCCAACCTGTCAATGATCAACCTTTGATGATCAAGGTTAAAGGACGAACTCAAACTTTATCTGAGGAATCAATAAATATTTCTGCTAAGAGCCAAGTTCAACCTTTTATGATTAAGGTCAAAGGACGTACTTCTTGCACAAATGATCCAAAACTACCATTGATTGTCAATCTTGGCAAGTCTACGCAGAAGACGGATGATGGTCCATTGTTGACTAATCCGAAGCGTAGCAATCAGACTATAAATGATGTAAATATTGATCATTCTCTACTTTATAATATCAATGAAGATTTCCTGTTCGAGTATATGGTTGTCAAGTTTATTGAAAGAATGACTTTATCTTCTGATAATCAAAGTCATCGATATAAAGACAACATAGAACCAGAAGAAATTTGATTCATCGGATCCGATATTTCTCATTCCTCATATTGTGAATCTGGACAAGTACTCTCAGTCAATATGGTTCAAGCCGTTGATGAATCAGAGCCATTTAAAAATGATCCTTGGGCTCAACAGATGGATACTCAGTGGGAACTTTGTTTTGAACAACGACAACCACCTACAGAAGATGAGGTTATCCAGGTTGATATTGGAGATGGAGTTACGTCCAAACCAATATTCATCAGTAAGAATCTTTCTGAAGATGAAAAGGAAGAGCTAATAAAACTTATAAAAGATTATATTGGCATCTTCGCATGGAGTTATGAAGATATGCCAGGGCTAGATCCTACAATTGCTATCCATAAACTCAACATTTTGCCTAATGTCAAGCCTGTAAAACAACAGCAACGACGCTTTAGACCAGATATGATGGATGCAATTGAGGCAGAAGTCAAAAAGCTGATTACGTGTGGCTTTGTTCGTGAAGAACAACACCCAGATTGGGTGGCCAATATTGTTCCTGTTATGAAGAAGAACGAAAAAGTTCGAGTTTGTATAGATTACCGAGATCTTAATACGGCTTGTCCAAAAGATAAATTTCTACTTCCAATTACTGATATCATGATAGACAATACATGTGGTTTTGAACGCATGTCTTTCATGGACGGATTCTCAGGATACAATCAAATTAAGATGCATCCAGAAGATGAGAAGCACACCGCTTTTAGTACACTGTCACCCTCATTTCCCGTATTTCTCGTATTTCTTGTATTTTATATTTATACTCGTATCTGGATTTTTGGTATATATTTTTTTATTTTTCTCAACTTGTGGAATTTCAGTATTTCTCGTATTTGGGTTTGGCATGGCTCAGTTTTATTAGGTTGGTTTGGTTCGGTTTTATGTGAGTTGGATCACCTTAACCTATGCTACCCCTCAACCTACCACAACTCCCCCTCTTTATAACCCCCACCTACCACTCTCTCTCCTCATAACTTCCACCATTAATTTCCTTCTTCTTCTTCTTCTCCTTCCTCCACAACTCTCCTAACCCTAGGCAAGTGCACCTTGCCACTTCATGAGAGCCCTATTTTCTTGGTTCATTTGCTAGATTAGGACATGGTGATCAACATTAGAACTTGGTGTTTTGTGATTTGAAGTCTCCTTTGCTCTAGATCTAAGTTATTTCTATTTTCGGATTTTGCATGGTTTGATCTCTTTAAGTTGGATTTTCATAGGTTTTGGTGTTTCCAAGTGGAAAAGCATTCAATTCTACCCAAGTTGGAACTTTGGAAATCTGGATTTGGAGTTCGGATGGCCAAGTTATGATACTTTGAAGCCTTGGGTTCATCCATGGTGTTCTTGCTGTTTGGAGAAGACAGTGAGCAGTGTGCAGAGCTGTTTAGCTTACGCACCCTGAGCTACGTGCGCTCTTTAGCGCTGCGTACGCAGACTTGGGTACACTTCCTGTTGGAAGCGTGTCCCTTCAACGTGCGTGACTTTTCACCTACGCTGCTCTCTGTAGCGTGCGTGACTTTTCACCTACGCTGCTCTCTCAGCGTGAATGACTTTTCACCTACGCTGCTCTCTGTAGCGTGCGTGACTTTTCACCTACGTTGCTCTCTCAGCGTGCGTGACTTTTCACCTATGCTGCTCTCTGTAGCGTGCGTGACTTTTCACCTATGCTGCTCTCTGTAGCGTGCGTGACTTTTCACCTACGCTGCTCTCTCAGCGTGCGTGACTTTTTACCTACGCTGCTCTCTGTAGCGTGCATGACTTTTCACCTACGCTACTCTCTCAGCGTGCGTGACTTTTTATGTACGTTGCTCCCCTTGAGCGTACGTGACTTTTTATGTACGCTGCTCCCCTTGAGTGTGCCTTGGTACGCAGACTTGAGTGTGCCTTGGTACGCAGACTTGAGTGTGCCTTGGTACGCAGACTTGAGCGAGCCTTGCGTGCGTGCTTTTGTGCGTACGCAGCTTCCCTGCGTGCGTGCTTTTGCACGTATGCTGCCCCTTGACCCCTTGCTTAATCCATTGGCTCTTAGAGTTTTGGTTTTATATCTTTAAGCTTGGCTCTTCTATAACCCTGTACTTTGATATTTATTTAGATATTTTATGCCCATTTTATATCCTTACGCCTTTTGTCATGAACTTGATTTTACTTAATATGTTTGGAATGACTATTGTACATGGCTTGGTATGGCAAGGAACTTGCATAACACGACAGTGACCCGTAGTGGTGCACTCCTGACATGACCTACCTAACATAATAGTGGCCTGTTGTAGCGCACTCCTGACAAGTACCCTGACATAATTTATCTTGATAACTTGATAGTGGCCCGTAACGGCGCACTCCTGACTTGACATGACCTGATAACTTAGCTTGACCTGTCTTGACACCGTGGGTAGTTTTTTCTTACTTGCTTGTTAAATCCACTTGTCCAGTCTCGCATCATGTCTAGGATGGGACTCCTGAGTACCACGGTCAGGAGTACCTACTAAAATGGATTAAGGCTAACAACTAGAATAACACAGTAGTCATGAAGAGATGACACAGCTACAGGCAATCCCATTACCTGGGTGCTCCAGGGATTTGTAGCCTGCCGTCGAGTAGGGCATATTTCCAGCACACTGTTAGGTGTTGCACCCTCTAAGTCACCTAAGGGTACATGCGTCTCCTGGACGATGTACCCACCTGAATTCAACCCTAATCTTTCGTCCTGGGTAACCTGGATGGTCTGCAGGGCTTGTGGCTGTGGAACAATCTCACTGCATCTTGTTAGTAATTAGGCCTGTGATAACCCTAGTTAGTTAAAGTAGTAAGCCGTAGGATCTGCTTGGCCGTGATTGATTGAATGAGGTATAACCAGTCTAGTCATATCTTGATCCCATGCAAGATTGCTTCCTGTCTTGATTACTTATATTACTTATCTTGCCGATAAATGGTGGAAAACCAAGCTCTGTTCAGATGAAGGGTTACAACCCCGGTCCTTGTTTGGTTTACGGGTTGTAACCTGGCTATCGGAATAGTTCCATGGTTATCTCGTCGTATATCATCCTGACATATTTTCGTAATTTTAGTTTTAATATTAGATTTTTTGTGCTGATTGCTGGCTTTTGTTCTTATTTCGTGGCCCCCTTGTGGCACTTGCTCTTTCTGGGGTTGACCCAGCTGGTTTTGTGTGGCCAGATTTCGGAGCAACTCCCGAGGATCTACCAAGCTTCCAGCCCAATGGTGAACACTAGAAGGAACCCGGGCCAAGAGTGGGTTTTCTATTTTGTTTCGCTCACTCTATTGTAAAAAAATATTCTTTTGAGGCGTTTAGCCGACGAGCACCTGTTAGCTCGAAGCACTTTTACTTACTGTCTGCCTACGGGCTGTAAACATGATTGACAAATCCTAGGATTGATCATGTATGACTAAACACTTGCTAGTCCTAACATTTTGTAACGACTAGCTTCATGATCAGCTGAATATGTAATATTAGGGACGCCTTATTATTGTATATTTAATGATCATACATCTTGCGACTTTACTTACTTGTGGTGATTGAGACACTAGGCTTGTTCATGACCATAAGAGACTGTTGGCTTGTAGAAAATCCTCATATATCTAGACATCCGTGACCGTATATCGAGGTGGTTTCCATTTCAATATACGTAGCTGGCTATGTCTGCCCCCGCTCTCCAGTATTCTGGTTCTGGGGCGTGACATACACCTCTTGGGGTCTACTGCTATACAGTTATACCGTTTGGTCTTAAAAACGCAGGTGCCACATATCAACGGGCTATGAACAATATCTTTCAAGAACATCTACGGAAGATAGTTGAATGCTATGTAGATGACATCGCTGTTAAAAGTCGATCAAAGGATGATCACATTCAGGACTTGAGAACAGTATTTGAATTGATGCGTCAGCATCAATTGAAAATGAACCCTACTAAGTCTTTCTTAGGGGTTTCCAGTGGCAAGTTTCTAGGATTTGTCATTACCTCTCAAGGTATCCATGTTGATCCTGACAAGGTTAAAGCAATTCTTGAAATGCGTCCTCCTCGTAATCTGAAAGAACTCCGTGGCTTTCAGGGCCGTATTGCTTATATCAGAAGATTTATATCTAATCTTTCTGGAAGATGTCAACCTTTCTTCCGTCTATTAAAGAAAGGAGTATCTTTCATCTGGGATGAAGCGTGTCAAAAAGCCTTCAATGACATTAAGCAATATCTTACAAACCCACCTGTTCTGGTACCTCCGGTGGTAGGAAGACCATTTTTGCTATATGTTCGAGATTTAGATCATTTACTTGGCGCTATTCTGGAACAAAAAAGTGATATGGGTCATGAACAAGCAATATATTATCTGAGCAGAATGATGGTCGGAGCTGAACACAGATATACTCTTGTAGAAAAGGAATGTCTAGCTTTGGTTTTTGCCGTCCAAAAGACAAGACATTATGTCACCGGACAGACTATTCATGTCATCTCCAGAATAAATCCCATTCGGGTATTGATGAGGAAACCGAGCATTCTTAATTCCAGGTTAGCTACCTGGGCGATGTTGCTCACTCCTTATGATATGATTTATGTGCCTCAAAAATCAGTGAAGGGACAAGCGTTAGCTGATTTCTTAGCTGCTCATCCTATACCTGAAACTTCGAAGTTATATGAAGACATTCCAGACGAAGTAGTGGATTGTAACATGACTTTGAAGAATGATATATGGCAATTATATTTTGATGGAGCATCACGAATAGGACCTAAAGGCAATATTGTCTCTGGGGTAGGAATTGTCTTGGTTTCTCCTGACAAAATAGTCATATACCGTGCCTATTCTCTTAATGAGCCATGCTCTAACAATGTAGCAGAATATAATGCTCTATTGATTGGTCTCCAAGTAGCAAAGCAATTGGATATTGAATTCTTAGAGGCTTATAGAGATTCTCAATTGATCATTAATCAAGTTAGAGGGACTTACGAAGTCAGAAATCCTGATCTCATCCCCTATCATCAAGTGGTAGTTGAGTTGGTCCTATCATTCAAAGGATTCTTCATTGAATTTGTACCACGTTCTCAGAATGTGGAGGCTGATGCTCTTGCCAGTTTAGCTGCAGACTTGGCTGTCCCAATTAGAAGGCAAAATACAATTACTTTGTTGGACCGAGACTTGTTCTGTATGAAAAGTAATCTACATATTGAACAGAGTTATACTACAGAGTCAAGTTTCCAGCAGAAAGATTGGAGAACTCCATTCATTGATTATGCAGTTCATGGAATTTTGCCTGAAGATCCTACAGAAGCTGCATCAATTAAGAGACGATCATTTCGATTCTATTATGATTCGTCTTTACATATGTTATATCGTCGTTCATATGATAGACTCTTGCTGCGCTGCCTCTCAGAAAGTGAAGCCAAACAAACACTGCGTGAGGCTCATGATGGTGTCTGTGGTGCTCATCAACCGGGTCCAAAGTTGCAAGATCGCATTCGGAGAATGGGGTATTATTGGCCTTCTATGATAGCAGATGTTGTAGACTATGCCAGGAGATGTAAAGCATGTCAGATTCATGCTGATTTTATTCATCAATCGTCTGAATTTCTACATCCTACAGCAGCCTCTTGGCCCTTCGAAGCTTGGGGTATGGATATTATTGGCCCTATTAACCCTTCTTCTGTCAAAGGACATCGGTTTATACTAGCTATAAATGATTACTTTTCGAAGTGGGCAGAAGCAGTCCCCCTTGCGAAAGTAAAAACATCTAATGTGATCAGTTTCATTAAGCACCATGTCATTTATCGTTTCGGGATTCCTCGACGGATAATTCATGACAATGGTCCACAATTTGCCAGTCAAACATTTTATCGATTCTGTGACAAGAATCGAATTCAGAATTTGGCTTCTACGGCTTATAATCCAGCTGCTAATGGTTTAGCTGAAGCTTTCAATAAGACGATCATCAAACTTCTCAAAAAGTTTGTCTCTTCTAATAAACATGATTGGAATGAGAAACTTGGAGAATGTTTATGGGCTTATCGAACAACAGTCCGGACTCCTACTGGTTTTACACCATTCTCATTAGTTTACGGATGCGAAGCTGTTCTCCCATTGGAAATCCAGATCCCTTCTCTACGAATAGCCATTGCTAATGAGTTAACTACAGAGAATAATGATCGCTTACGACTCCAAAAGCTTGAAGGATTGGATGAGAAACGTCTTCAAGCACAACAACACATTGAACTGTACCAAGCCCGCATATCTCGAACTTTTAATCATAAAGTTAAGGAGAGAGTATTCAAAGTGGGCGAGCTCGTATTAGCTGTTCGGAGACCGATGGTAATGACTCATAAAAGTAAAGGGAAATTCCAAGCAAAATGGGAAGGCCCTTATGTAATTGAGTCTGTGTTTTCCAATGGCGCCTATCGATTGTCGAAACCCAATGGAGATCTACTCATGCTACCGATCAATGGCAAATTTCTTAAAAAATACTATGTATAAAAAGAGAAGACAGAACAAAAATAAAACTTCTTTTATTTATTTTTGTTCAAAATAAAAGACTAAGGACGAGGGCCACTCTCTTCCTTATTGAATACATAGTCGGCCAAGGCATAAAAGGCATCGTTTCCTGAACACATGAAAAATTTGCAGGCAGCCATCCTCGACGCTTCTTCTTCAGAAGTTTTCCTTGGCTCTACTAAAAAAGTAAGAATGTCTTCGGGCAGCTTGGGCGCAGAAGAACTTCCACCTATTTCGATCGAGTCTGATGAGCCTGATGCAGGAGACGTGACAGGGAACGTCTCAATGATGCCCTCGACTTTCTGGGGGACTTCATTCTTTCGTTGGGCATTCTCGGAAGATATTTCCAACAGAGGAGGAGAAATAAGAATGAAGGATTACAAGCAATTCTTACCTATTTATGGAGGATGATTACTAGCGACTTTTTCTGAAAAGGCTCATCCATTCATGTTACCAGGTTCATCCATTTAATTATGGAATTTGAATCGTCCTTTCTGTTCCAAAAAAACACGCTGATTCATCCACAGCCTTGACATTTATGCTCACAACATCCGTCTTCCTAATCCCCAGCTACCAAGGTTTGGTTAAGATGACTTCTTATTTCCAGGGAAAGGGGTTTTATATCTTATATTTTTTCAATTGATTAGAAAGTAGGATTCACTATTTCTCATGTTTCCATGACCTCTGAATAAATATTAAATCTACTTTCTTTTCCTATCTATCATTTCTATTTTTGACCTCTGCATAGATATTAGTCTAATTTTCTTTTGAGTTCATATATGCTATTATGTCCATATTACCTCTGATAGTATCATATACTCTAAAACAGAAAATAGGATTTCATTTATCTATCATGTCCTTATTACATCCAGGTAGATACAAATCATTGATCATAGAAGAATCATCATTTTTATTCCCATATCATCGAAAAGTCGATTACATTTCTTAGACTTTCTTACAAATTACAATGGAAATCTTTTACATTCTTGGATTTTCATTCTATACACCAACAATAACCTAATAGAGATCTATTCCTTCTTTGATCTTCTTTGACGGGTTCGTTGTTGGTGGCAGTTCCTGACTGTCTAAGCCCCAGTGGCAATCGAAACAGCAGGAATCAAACTCTGGTCTTATCTCTCAGACGAGAGAAGAACCCCAGAGTATGGCAGCTCGAAGGCGCGTTGCTGCCAATACAATTGGTGGATTAGTGGCGGTACCTCAAAGGAGATAGGAATGTATCCAGCATTGGGATACGATTCCTAGTTCTGCCGTGAAAGGAACTCTACTACCCGATTTCTCGGGGTAGAGTTGACTCCACCATCCAACTCTTCGTGTATAAAGGCTCTTCCTACCAACAGAGGAAGACCCTTCTATCCTACGAAGAGTTCTGAGTTGTCTGATTTGCGCGTCAAAAGCGCATGAGCTCCCTGATGTTGATGTCAGAAGAACATGCTTCACAACGTCAAAGTCACCAATGCCGGTTCTGGAAAAGCTGCTCAGCCAAGCTTCTGCAGAAAATAACAAAGAAAAAGTGTTTTAAACAGAAGTATCATCAGATGCGTATTGAACGTTGACTAAAAACAGATGACAAGGCTTTTACGTCGGCGCTTCATAAAGGCTTTTCCAGTGATATGACAAGGCTTTTACGCCATTGCTTCAGCAACGCTTTTACGCCAGTGTTTCAGTAAGGCTTTTACGCCAATACTTCAGCAAGGCTTTTATGCCAGTCCTTCAGCAAGGCTTTTATGCCAGTGCTTCAGTAAGGCTTTTACGCCGTTGATTCAACAAGGCTTTTACGCCAGTGATTCAGCTAGGCTTTTACGCCAATACTTCGGCAAGGATTTTACGCCAATGCTTCAGCAAGTTTTTACGCTCATGAATAGATATTTTCAACCAAAAAAAAAACTTGAAGACAGATATTTGCTTACAATCAGACTTACCATTTAAGTTGAATAGTTTGGCTATAATAGTGGTTGAATCCACATTTGAAGGCTGGACGTACAAAAGAACACCGTGGGAAAGCTCCGCCATTGTCATTTGTTGGAGAACAACATCAAGAAAATTATCTTCAGAGGAATGAGTACGAGAATATATGAAACATTCTCGGCTATTTATAAAGACTGAAGAACTGTTGGGATGAGTCTATTTCGGGGGAAGATCCTATTTAAAGGCTCTCATAACCACAAGATTAGATGCCACGTGTTGGTTTATTTCTTGGGAATGAACAACCAAAATAAAGTGTTGAACAGTTCTATCTACTAACAGATGAAGATTAACATCAAGATTTTATTTATAAAGGAGTCCACTCCTACATATAAGAGAGTCGCAATACATGGAATTTCATTTTCCCTCTCCCTCATTAGACTGACGAAGAGAGGCACCTAACTCACGCATGTTGTGAATCCCGGAGCGACGCATCAGATTCAAAAATGCTTCTGCATCTCCTGAGCCCTCATATGTAGTCGGGGGACCACCATCAATGCGGCTGAAGACTGCTGGTGTTAATCCGAAGCACGCTACAAAATTGCGTGCTCGCTCAAAGTCGATCCTTGAGCCTGAAGCCTCTTCATTGTTAGTCTCCTTCTTGGGCGCCATGTTACTATGGAGATGAACGACAAGAGTGAAGAATTTCTCCTCATTTATATGGTTAAATCAACTCTCCATATTCCTCTTTGGAAACTGCTCATTATAAATGCAAAACTCGGGGAAACGAAAAGGCATTCGAAAGTTTTGAAAAAAGAAATTCATTGTGACAATTAAGTGTTGACCGAAACTGTTGGAAATTACGCTGACTGTTGGACATCCCCGCTTTTACGCGGATGGCTGTTGCGTATCCCAAATTTTACGCTGGCAGGTCAAATCTCAACTTTTACGCTTCTGTTCAAAGTGTTTCAAATGTTGGAGATATTTAAAAACTTTGAAGGGGGTCTTGTAGGAGCGTAAAAAGTGTTTTAAAGAAAGAGTCATCATATTCATAAGTGATCGATTTTTACAACAAGCAGAGTGGGTAATCTCTTTTACGCCCAAGACCAGGCTAATCAATTTATGCCTAAGCAGCCTGATCGTTTTACGCTTGGGTCTACACCTGTGTTTTTACGCCAAGGACAGAGCAGCCTCTTTTACGCTGGACAAAACTGTCAAATCTCACATTTAATGCAAACTCTGACATGAAGATATTAATGATGGCATTTACCACAGAATTCAATGGGATTTGTCTTATACAAAGACCATTGTTGTCGTTTATGGAGATCGAGCTACTTTACGTTCATTGAATGGTTTCTTTTACGCACAGAGTTTTACATGAGTTCTTACGCTCTTAAAACAATGTGTGCGTAAAGTCTATTTGAGCCATTTTACGCTCAAGGTTATTCAAAAACCACTTTACACAGGGAACCTATGACAGAGCTATTTTACGCTCATCTTACTGTTTTACGCTCAGAGGATGTTGGAGCTGTTTCTACGCCCTATTCTTTCTGGCCAGTTTGGAACGTGGTTTGCCTACATGGCCTTCATGCCGCATATTTCGAAGAACGTGTGTACATGTATCCTATTCTTACTGAAATGATGGGATGCGTGTCAACATATGCAAAGGATGACTCTGATCATGGGTGGCAGTTGTTAGCGTAAAGACAGACTTTGATGCTCTTTTATGCACAGAAGCCCCAGTCTATCAATGGACTCATTTTTCTCAAACATAGGGGACAGAGAGAGAACAGGAGAGAATACAGAGATCAGGACTTCGAGATTTTGATTCTCCAGAGCATTCTTCTTCAACTTTTCTTCCAGAACAGAGTGAAGCAAAGCAGGAAAGCATTCGGCCTCGCCATCAGTGCCCAAGTGCGTCGATACCTTTCTGGTGACTTAGTTCTTCCAAGTTATTCTACTTCAAGCAGTGATCTTCATCATCATCATATGGTCCAAGGAACAAAATGATCATTTACGAATCAGACTTCCATAGCAATATTTTTCCCAGAATCAAATTTGTACTTCTTGTACTTTTTCTCGTTTTATTTTCAAAATCCAACCCTTTTGTTTGGCAATTTTGTTAAGTGAAACAATATATACGAGCGCTCCATTCTTGAGGGTAAAACTATCAAGTTAATCTGGTGTATAACGCATACAAATTCGGAGATGGATACTCTTTAAGATAAATATACCAGAACGAGATGAATATTACAGGTGTGATATTCTTTCATTTTTTTAAAAACTACATAATGTGTATTTTGTTTTCTGTTTATACAACCAATTTTTTGAATTTGTAGTATGTATCGCTCATCCTTGGAAGATGGACCTCGTGGTAAAAGAAGAGGTACCATTAAGATAGAAGTTGTGGTACAATCTAAATTTATCGATTGGTTACACAAAAAGGTGGGTAACACTTATTTTTTAGAGCATAGGTATATGTTGCGTCTTTGATTAATGTATTTGTAATACAGCTGCTGAAAGAAAAATGCATGGACTCATTATTATGGAGGTATGTTAGTGGGCCAAAGTGGGAAGCCAAAACTTATATGAAGTATAGGGTGAATGGTTATATATTCTCTCCTCAGCACTATGACGATACTCTTTCAACACAAGACAGTGGTGTTTGTATGGATGCGATTACTACATTTGTCTCAAGTGCAAAAGATATGAACCCGATCGATGACGACATTATTTGGTATGGTATTATCAAAGAGATTATAGAGGTTGATTATTATGAATTCCAACATGTAGTATTCTATTGTGAATGGGTGAATATTGGGGATAAGGCCAACGGCTGTAAGTTTTGTCCAGACTCTAACTTGTTAATGGTGAATCTAAAGAAGCTCAAAAGTGCTGATGGGGAACATGATGAGCCGGCCATTCTTTCATCCGAAGCGAGTCAAGTTTTTTATATAAGAGATGCTCAAAATCCCGATTGGTATATTGTTCGACGCTCTCCAAAGATGTCACGACCCGTACCCAAGAGTAAGGGCACGAGACGTGGGTACGTCCAGCCTACGCCGCAGTGTCGACGGTAGAACGCTGTCCTAGGTCAAACATCTAACAATATAAAGGTACCTGTACAGTATATACACTCCGAATGGAGGTGACATAGCAAATACAGTCTCAATCACATCTAAGGTAGAGCATGATAAAAGATAGATAAAATATGAAATCCATAAAGAGATATAGTAGATAGAAATCTAAGTGTCTAAGATACATAAACCCATAAAACATCTAAAAGCTCAAATACAGTAATCCATAGAATAAATACAACTCAAGACAGCTAAAATAACTATCTATACAACCTCTACTATGTCTCCTCTAGGCTAGCAGGCAACCTCCAAGCTATCTGTAAAATTTATCAACAGGTTCAGTCAGGACGGGAGCGAGCACAATACATCTCAACAGTTCATAGCAGGTTAGAAAATATAAACATGTAGTACAGTAAGATACAGGAAACTGAAAGAAGGTACAGAATGTAAACAGAGAGAGAACTGTAATAGAAATATCTACTATAAATAGAGAACTAACAGTGGCTAGTGATGTAGAATACAGGATAGCATATGTGAACAGGACAGATTATTACATGATCTACACTAAGGAGTTTCACATGATCTACACTGTAGGAACGAAATAGTAAAGCGTAATACTCTAGAGGAGGGGTGAATAGAGTTGGCAGCGGAATAATGCTAATTAAAAATGTTAGCAGCACAATCACAGAATATTAATCAAAACTGAAATAAAGTAAAGACAGAGTTAAGAGAGCAAACGCAAAGACAGCAATGTATACTGGTATCCCTCTGTTGAGGACTAATTCAGTCGGTAGAACTCTTGCTACCAGTTGAATCCACTATTGGAAAAACTGCAAGTTTTCTTACGAAGTCCTTGCAACTTCTACAACGCGAGCTTTGATACGAAGAACTCGTCCAACTTCAAAATGTGAAGAGGTATTCTTCAATCAAGCCTTCTGATTACAATCTCTCAGAAACTTCTAGACCGTACCGCACTGGCAAATTGACTAGAGGATTGTAACTGGCTTGGGATCTGAAATTGAAAGCTCTAGAAAACTCTTTGGAAGACTGAAAGCTTTAGATAGAGAGAAGATTGAAAGTGAATGAGTGTGTTGAAATTATCGAAATCCTTCTCTATTTATAGTTTTTCCAAAGGCAGAATTCGGACAGAATTCGGGCAGAACTCTATGAGAAAATCTCGTTGGGATCCGTAACTGCAGGAAGACCAAGTTCAAAAAGCAACGTTCACTAACTGAACTCTGGCCGAACTCTGGCCGAATACGGGCCGAACTCTGGCAGGGTTAAGTCAGGGTTTAGTTAGGGTTTTGAAAAAGCTTTTGGTGATCTTTGAAAACCTTTTTGAAAACCTTTTTGTAAACCTTTTTGAGAGGTCATTTTAAAAACATTTTGAACTCATTTTAAGGTAGCCTATTTGCCAGTACGACTCGGTGTACAACATATTCCTAGACTCAAATAAAATGAAAAATACATTGCATAAGGAATTACAGACTCGAGTAGGCAAACAGATCTTCGGTCTTGAATTCAGTGGATAGCCAATCTTGATCATGTCCAAGAATCCGAGATGTTCCGAGTAGCCTTGTATATCCAAACAGAGTTTATTCAATTATTAAAATCAGGTTTGACCATATGACCAATGGGCCAACAATCTCCCCCATTTTGATAATTGACAAACTATGAATGATATAACATTAAGCTTGTTCAAAATGATCAAAAAGTAGAAATTGTTCATATCCTGTATTCTTAAAAAAAATGTTAGATCTTTAATTTTCTCTCCCTTTGTCACTTAGCAAAATAATTGCAAAAGATAAAGCTCCCCCACAATCAAATACATAAGTAACAAATAGTGAGAAAACATATATAAAAGATTTAAGATAGAAATAAAGTTTAGATAAATAACACAGGCATGTATTAAAAAAAATCATCACAGGCATGTAGACAGTTAGAAAGAATGAAGCAACATAGAGAGATAGTGCTAGCATAAACTGAAACTGAAACATAGTGATGAAATAAACTGGAATGCCATAAACTGAGGCAAAATAAAACATGTCCATGCAAATAAATAAGTACTGAAGCAAACTACAAAGTGCTGATAATAATCAAAAATACTGATAAAAACTTGGAATGTCGGAGCATTTCCAAGTGTACAGTAAAATGTCACTCAAAATCAGATAGTCACATCTCCTCATCATCATCCTCATCATCATCATCAGCAGCTCGACCAGCATGTCCTGAAGGACCAGCTCCAGAGGTACCAGCGCCAGAAGGATGTGGAGGGGCGCCAGCATAGAACTCACCAACATAATCATGATGTGGAGCACGATCAGGACGGTACCAATCATAGGCGTTACTAGGCTGAAAGTAGGCATGAACAGCCTCATCCTCACAGCGGTAAACAGAAAAAGCTGGATCTCTAGGGATGGAACCGGCTGAATGACCAGTCTGGGCGAAACGAAGATCAGCTAAGGAATTTGCAAGCGCCTGATAACGGGTGACGTCGCAGAACTCACGCTCGCGAGCCATATCCGTCATCGAGACGTGCAAAACAGATAAATGCTGATGTATGCCCTCAAATGTCATGGAATACTGATGAGGTGGTGGAGGAGGTACAGTAGGAGGAGTAGTAGGTGGAGCTGTAGCAGTCATGCTACGACGAGATAACTGAAGAAACTTGGGCTCAGGGTCCTGAGTACAAGTCGACCGATCGATATCGAAGCACTGAAAGATGCGTGGGAGAATCATCGCGTAAGAGAGATTTCTATTTCTTGCACGACAACGACCCATCATCTGAATCATGGTCTTAGGGGCAGAAAATGGAAACCCCTTAAGAATGTGGTATATGGCGGACAGCTCAAGAGAAGTCACATCATCCTTGGAAGTGGATTTTGGAAGGATAGTGAAATAGATGATGCGATGCAATTCATAGTTAAACAAGTTCAGGTTGTTAGCCTTGAACTTTCCAGAGCGTACTCTATCAGGTGCACAGAGTTTCGCTTTGAAAATTGCGAGTATCGTGCCTTCGGGGAAATCAAATTCAGTGATATCGACTAGCGGTTCACCTTCGTTAGGGATACCAAGGATCTCCGCTAATAGGTTATCATCGAAATTGATATCAATACCTCCAATACGAGTGCTCACATCAAAAGTGTCTAATATGAGATTGCAATAAAATAATCTAATGGCATTAGTTGCTATAGGGAAGCATATTTGAACAAAAAGATGTAGCCCTAATGCCTCAAAGAAAAGGCGGTGGTCAGGAAATACAGTCCATTTGACTGGAGCGCCTGTGCATATGGATCTCATGGAGAAGTCTCCATACCACAGTAGGGCTTGGTCTAGGGTTTGGAAGAAAAACCCGTCGAACGTACCGTCGCTCGTTTGGACCGGCGAAAAGAGGGAATCTGTATGCGGATGCGAAGATGACCCTTCCTCACTAGGAGTCGTCTTCTTCCTCTTAGATGGATTGAATTTGGGTGCCATTTGTGTAAATTGAAATAAAAATGCACTAATTGAAAAGTGGAGAAAAATTGAGTTATACCTTCCGAAAACAAAGTATGTTGAAGAGGACGGCGAACTCCGCACGAATCCAAATTTTGGATGGATTTTACCACTTGGATTGGAAGAAAGAGGGTGGTGAAAAACTAGGGTTTGGGGCTCCTTCGCGGCTGCTGCTGCGGTTATGAATGGTTTGGAAGCAATGAAGAAGAAGGGCTTCTCGGGTTCTGTATATATAACCAGGTACCCTCAACCGAACTCGGGCCGAATTCGGTCAGAGCTCTGGCCGAATTCGCCTAGGGTTCTATAAAGTTAATTTTTGCCATTCTTTTTCATTGTCTCATTTTAAATATTTAATTCAAAGATTAGTTATTTTAGCCTTCAATTAATATAATTAATATTATTTTATAAATTAAATGTCGTTACACAGCGACTGTCTCAGATTAGCTGTAGGAGTACTGTCCCAGCTGGCGGAGGTTCACCGGGGAACTCTTAAGTATTGCTTCGCTTCAACCGTAGTTGTGATGACAGACAGACTCTTTATTGGCTTGTCTCTAATACAATTTTTGCATAATGATATATAATCATAAAACAAAATTAATTAATATTATTGACGTCCAAAATTCCTAATTCTCGACGTAAATAATTGAAACGATCTTCCGTTAGAGGTTTAGTGAAGATGTCAGCTAGTTGATTTTCAGTATCTATGTACACAAGGTTTATATCTCCATTTTGATGATGATCTCTAAGAAAATGATGTCGAATCTCGATATGTTTAGTACGAGAGTGACATACTGGATTTTTAGTCAAATAAATAGTGCTCGTATTATCACAGAAAACGGGAATATATGTGTAAAATAAATCATAGTCTTCTAGAGTTTGTTTCATCCACAAAATCTGAGCACAACAACGTCCTGCGGCGATATATTCAGCCTCTGTTGTTGATAGGGCTACAGAATTTTGCTTTTTACTAAACCATGAGACTAAAGTCTTGCCTAAGAAATGACAAGTGCCGCTGGTACTTTTTCTATCAACTTTGCATCCAGCAAAATCTGCATCCGAATAACCAATAAGGTCAAAGGACTTAGTTTTGGGATACCACAAGCCAACAAAAGAAGTTCCCTTAAGGTATCGAAAGATACGCTTAACTGCAGACAAATGAGATTCTTTTGGATTAGCTTGAAAACGTGCACACAGGCAAACACTAAACATTATATCTGGACGACTAGCAGTTAAATAAAGTAAACTACCAATCATACCTCGATACTTACGTGTGTCGACTGGCTTGCCATGTTCATCTGAATCAAGCTTTGTTGAAGTTGCCATTGGAGTGCCAATAGGTTTGACATTGTCCAGATCAAACTTCTTTAGCAGATCTTTTGTGTACTTGGCTTGATTTATGAACGTCCCATTATTAGTTTGTTTGATTTGCAGTTCGAGAAAGAATTTCAGCTCTCCCATCATGCTCATCTCAAACTCATTCTGCATATACTTAGAAAATTCTTGACACAGAGATTCATCAGTAGATCCAAATATAATATCATCAACATAGATTTGAATTAAAAGAGGTTTGCCATTAAAAGACTTAATAAACAGTGTAGTGTCAACCTTGCCTTTTGAAAAGCCGTTGTCAAGTAGAAAAGAGCTTAGACGATCATACCAAGCATGAGGGGCTTGTTTTAAACCGTATAAGGCTTTCTTCAACTTGAAAACATGATCAGGGTTTTTGAAATCCGTGAAACCTGGAGATTGTGCTACAAAAACTTCTTCTTTTATAAAACCATTAAAAAAGCACTCTTGACATCCATTTGAAAAAGTTTGAAATCATGAAAACATGCGAATGCACATAACATACGAATGGATTCTAATCTCGCAACTGGGGCATAAGTCTCATCGTAGTCGATACCTTCTTCTTGATTGTATCCTTGAGCTACGAGTCAAGCCTTATTATGAGTCACTAAACCATTCTCATTTAGTTTATTTCAGAATACCCAATGGGTGCCAATGACCGGATGATCAATAGGCCTGGGAACAAGTTCCCAAACTTGATTCCGTTCAAATTGGTTTAATTCCTCTTGTATAACATTTATCCAAAAACTATCACTACATGCTTCATTAATAGTTTTGGGTTCTAGCAGTGAAATAAATGCAACACTAGAAACAATATCTCTACAGGATGTACGAGTACTTACTCCTCTGGTAATATCACCAATCACCAAATCTTTTGGATGATCAGCTATAAATTTCAACCTTTTCGGTAGATTCTAAAGGTAGCTGGTTCCTGGATCTTCTCTAGGAGGTTCAGCTAGTGCAGAGTTTGGTTGAGAATCAGCTAGAGTTGTGCTTGGTACAGATGTATCTTCGTCATTGACATCGATAGTCATTTGATTCAAATCATCAAAAGTGACATTGATTGACTCTTCGATGATCATGGTACGTTTGTTGAAGACTCTGTATCCTTTGCTCTTGGCCGCATAACCTAAAAATATACCTTCATCGGCCTTTTCATCAAATTTTCCCAAATTGTCTTTTGTATTAAGAATAAAACATTTACAGCCAAATATTCTAAAGTATGAGACAGATGGAATTCTATCAAACCACAACTCAAATGGAGTCTTCTTCGATTTGGGTCGAATTAGAACTCTATTGAGTACAAGGCAAGCTGTATTGACAGCTTCAGCCCAGAAATATTTGGGTAGACTAAACTGATTTAACATAACTCTGGCCATTTCGGTTAGAGTTCTGTTCTTACGTTCCATAACTCTATTTTGTTGTGGAGTCCTAGGGCAGGAGAACTCGTGTATAAAACCGTGTGTGTCACAAAATTGCTCAAAATTAGCATTCTCGAATTCGCCTCCATGATCGCTTCTTATGCGAGTGATCATGTAACCTTTTTTATTCTGTACTTTCTTACAAAAGGCGACAAATTCGGATAATGCATCATTCTTGCGTGTCAAGAATTATACCCACGTGTATCTAGAGAAATCATCTACAATTACGAAAGCATAAAGTTTACCTCCGAGGCTAGCAACTCTGCTAGGACCAAATAAGTCCATATGAAGCAATTGTAGAGGTCTAGTAGTACATACTGCGTTTACTGATTTGAATGTGGATCTGGTAGCTTTGTTCCTTTCACATTGACTGCATACCGAATCCTTCTTGAATGTAATGTCCGGTAAACCGCGTACTAGCTTCTTTGTGGATAATCTTGATATTGTATCCAAATTAGCGTGACCGAGTCTCATATGCCACAGATGACTCTCATCACTCTTGGCCATTAAGCATCTACCTGAAATGTTAGTTTCTTCTAACAAATAGAAAACAAATATATTGTCTTCCCTGATACCTTGAAAGATAGTACTACCAGTTGAGCTATCAACTATAGTACATTTGTCTTTGCCAAAGTTGATGCCATAACCATGATCAGCTAGATGACTTATGCTGAGTAGATTATGTTTCAACTCGGTAACCAGACATACATCCTTAATCACAGGATAGGGAGACTTACCAACATCACCGATACCAATAATATACCCTTTCAAGTTATTACTGAAGGAGACATAGCCTTCCTTCTTTTTCTTCGACAGTGTTACAAATAGGGTAGCGTCACCGGTCATATGCCGTGAGCAACCGCTGTCGAGGATCCATTTTCTTCTAGCATGTGAAGGGTGTTCCACCTATAAAACAGTTTACAGATGAAACTTTTGGTACCCATTTCTTGTAGGGTCCTGAATTGTTAGCTTTTGGTATCCAGGCATAAACATTTAAATCAACAAGCTTTCTCATTCTACATGCAGATGAAATATGACCAATGAGGCCACAATAATGACATTGTGCATGTTGAGTGTTGAAAGCTGAGTGGTGTGCATGGTTGGTAGGTTTAGGTTTTCTAGTATAGAAGAAAGCATACCTATAATCTTGTTTGGGCTTAACCTTTTGGGGTAAAGGTTTGATAGGGTTAGGTCTGACAGTATTTGGCTTGGGAATGTTCCGATTTTTCGGTAAGTGACACGTGTTAGGGAAGGAAGCAGCAGGCTCAGGCTGTTTTCCTAACCTAATTTCCAATCTTTTAGAAGTGTCATACAACTTAGTATAATCAGAAGTAAGTGATTCCATTCTGATTTGTGCACATTGAAGACTTTTCTTCTCTATAGAAAGTTCTTCCTTGAGTTGGTCAATAATTTTGTCTTTCTCTTCAGATGACTTGGTAGTCTCGTGTAATAAGAGCTTTATTGAAGAAAGCTCACCAGACTCACTAACATTATTTCTAACCTCAGCTAGTAGGTCGGTAAGTCTACCTATTTCACCTTTGTACTCTTTGAGTACCTTCTTAGAGGTCTGATACTTGCTACGCAGTTTCCTGTAATCAGTCATCAGGTCACTGAAGGCATCTCCTAATTGCTCAAAGGTGAAGTCATCATAAGTATCAACTACAGGTTTAGTAGGTACCTGATCGGATGCCATAAAGCAAACGTTTGCAGCGTCTTCTGATTGTTCGTCTTCTGAGTCGCTGGCTTCACTTTCATGCCATATGCTGGTATTGGCATATCTTCTAGATGTTGATTTCTTTAGGTTTCCTTTTTCATACCTGTTGCTCTTCTTGCTTGATGATGAGTTTGTGGGACAATCCTTCTTCATGTGTCCCTTCTTCTTACAACCATAGCAAACAGCATCTTCTTGATACCAGTTGTTGCTGTTGTTCTCTTTGACTCTCTTCTCATGTCTCATGAATCTTTTGAACTTTCTTGCTAGGAGTGCTTGATCTTCAGCGTCAGATCCACTGCTGTCTGAGTCACCTTCAGCAGCTTTTTTGTACTGAGCCTTGAGAGCGATTGTCTTCTCCTTTGGTGCAGGCTCTTCAAAATCTTGTAGCTCCAGTTCATGAGTGAGTAGCTTACCCATGGGTACTTCGAGGGACATAGTTGTGAGGTCATTCCCTTCAATGATTGCAGTAGCCTTTGGAATCCAGTTCTTGGTGAGAGCTCGCAGGAGTTTGCGAATCTTTTCATGGTTACTGTAATCTTTGCCTAGGGAGGACAAAGGATTTACAATATCCAAGAACCTCTCGAACATTTGTGTAATTGTTTCGTTGGGCTTCATCTTGACCGCCTCGTACTCTTGAGTAAGTCTGCTGACTTTAGATTCTTTGACTTGAGTCGTACCTTCATGTGTGACTTCAAGTAGCTTCCATACTTCATTAGCCGTTGTGCAGATAGACATCCTGTTAAATTCAGTTCTGTCTAAAGCACAAAAAAGAGTATTAATGGCACGTGCGTCAAGACTGGCCCTTTTCTTTTCTTCCTCTGTATATCTGCTATGGGGTTTTTCAACTAAAACTCTATCAACATTTATACGAGGTGGCTTTTGATAGCCATCAAGAACAATGGACCATAAATCAAAGTCAAGAGATTTCAAGAAGAAACTCATCCATGTTTTCCAATATGTATAATTCGTACCATCAAATAGTGGGGGTCTGTTTGTGGCCTGGCCTTCACTTATGAATTTTACAGTTGCCATGTGTTGTGCTGTGATCTATATAACAGTTAATTAAAATGAATAAATAATTGCACTGTTACCTTTGCTTTACCTGTAACACCCGTTCTGATACCAATTGTAGGAACGAAATAGTAAAGCATAATACTCTAGAGGGGTGAATAGAGTTGGCAGCGGAATAATGCTAATTAAAAATGTTAGCAGCACAATCACAGAATATTAATCAAAACTGAAATAAAGTAAAGACAGAGTTAAGAGAGCAAACGCAAAGACAGCGATGTATACTGGTATCCCTCTGTTGAGGACTAATCCAGTCGGTAGAACTCTTGTTACCAGTTGAATCCACTATTGGAAAAAGCGTAAGTTTTCTTACGAAGTCCTTGCAACTTCTACAACGCGAGCTTTGATACGAAGAACTCGTCCAACTTCAAAATGTGAAGAGGTATTCTTCAATCAAGCCTTCTGATTACAATCTCTCAGAAACTTCTAGACCGTACCGCACTGGCAAATTGACTAGAGGATTGTAACTGGCTTGGAATCTGAAATTGAAAGCTCTAGAAAACTCTTTGGAAGACTGAAAGCTTTAAATAGAGAGAAGATTGAAAGTGAATGAGTGTGTTGAAATGATCGAAATCCTTCTCTATTTATAGTTTTTCCAAAAGCAGAATTCTGACAGAATTCGGGCAGAATTCGGGCAGAACTCTATGAGAAAATCTCGTTGGGATCCGTAACTGCAGGAAGACCAAGTTCAAAAAGCAACGTTCACTAACCCAACTCTGGCCGAACTCTGGCCGAATTCGGGCCGAACTCTGGCAGGGTTAAGTCAGGGTTTAGTTATAGTTTTGAAAAAGCTTTTGGTGATCTTTGAAAACCTTTTTGTAAACTTTTTTGAGAGGTCATTTTAAAAACATTTTGAACTCATTTTAGGGTAGCCTATTTGCCAGTACGACTCGGTGTACAACATATTCCTAGACTCAAATAAAATGAAAAATATATTGCATAAGGAATTACAGACTCGAGTAGGCAAACAGATCTTCGGTCTTGAATTCAGTGGATAGCCAATCTTGATCATGTCCAAGAATCCGAGATGTCCCGAGTAGCCTTGTATATCCAGACAGAGTTTATTCAATTATTAAAATCAGGTTTGACCATATGACTAATGGGCCAACAATCTCCCCTATTTTGATAATTGACAAACTATGAATGATATAACATTAAGCTTATTCAAAATGATCAAAAAGTAGAAATTGTTCATATCCTGTATTCTTAAAAAAAATGTTAGATCTTTAATTTTCTCCCCCTTTGTCACTTAGCAAAATAATTGCAAAAGATAAAGCTCTCCCGCAATCAAATGCATAAGTAACAAATAGTGAGAAAACATATATAAAAGATTTAAGATAGAAATAAAGTTTAGATAAATAACACAGGCATGTATTAAAAAAAATTATCACAGGCATGTAGACAGTTAGAAAGAATGAAGCAACATAGAGACATAGTGCTAGCATAAATTGAAACTGAAACATAGTGATGAAATAAACTGGAATGCCATAAACTGAGGCAAAATAAAACATGTCCATGCAAATAAATAAGTACTGAAGCAAACTACAAAGTGCTGATAATAATCAAAAATACTGATAAAAACTTGGAATGTCGGAGCATTTCCAAGTGTACAGTAAAATGTCACTCAAAATCAGATAGTCACATCTTCTCATCATCATCCTCATCATCATCATCAGCAGCTCGACCAGTATGTCCTGAAGGACCAGCTCCAGAGGTACCAGCACCAGAAGGATGTGGAGGGGCGCCAGCATAGAACTCACCAACATAATTACGATGTGGAGCACGATCAGGACGGTACCAATCATAGGCGTTACCAGGCTGGAAGTAGGCATGAACAGCCTCATCCTCACAGCGGTAACCAGAGAAAGCTGGATCTCTACGGATGGAACCGGCTGAATGACCAGTCTGGGCGAAACGAAGATCAGCTAAGGAATTTGCAAGCGCCCGATAACGGGTGAAGTCGCGGAACTCACGCTCACAAGCCATGTCCGTCATCGAGACGTGCAAAGCAGATAAATGCTGATGTATGCCCTCAAATGTCATGGCATACTGATGAGGTGGTGGAGGAGGTGCAGTAGGAGGAGCAGTAGCTGGAGCTGTAGCAGTCATGCTACGACGAGATAACTGAAGAAACTTGGGCTCAGGGTCCTGAGTACAAGTCGACAGATCGATATCGAAGCGCTGAAAGATGCGTAGGAGAATCATCGCGTAAGAGAGATTTCTATCTCTTGCACGACAACGACCCATCATCTGAATCATGGTCTTAGGGGCAGAAAATGGAATCCCCTTAAGAATATGGTATATGGCGGACAGCTCAAGAGAAGTCACATCATCCTTGGAAGTGGATTTTGGAAGGATAGTGGAATAGTCGATGTGATACAATCATAGTTAAACAAGTTCAGGTTGTTAGCCTTGAACTTTCCAGAGCGTACTCTATCAGGTGCACAGAGTTTCGCTTTGAAACTTGCGAGTGTCGTGCCTTCGGGAAAATCAAATTCAGTGATATCGACTAGCGGTTCACCTTCGTTAGGGATACCAAGGATCTTCGCTAATAGGTTAACATCGAAATTGATATTAATACCTCCAACACGAGTGCTCACATTAAAAGTGTCTAATATGAGATTGCAATAAAATAATCTAATAGCATTAGTTGCTATAGAAAAGCATATTTGAACAAAAAGATGTATCCCTAATGCCTCAAAGAAAAGGCGGTGGTCAGGAAATACAGTCCATTTTACTGGAGCGCCTGTGCATATGGATCTCATGGAGAAGTCTCTATTCCACAGTAGGGCTTGGTCTAGGGTTTGGAAGAAAAACTCGTCGAACGCACCGTCGCTCGTATGGACCGGCGAAAAGAGGGAATCCGTATGCGGATGCGAAGATGACCCTTCCTCACTAGGAGTCGTCTTCTTCCTCTTAGATGGATTGAATTTGGGTGCCATTTGTGCAAATTAAAATAAAAATGCACTAATTGAAAAGTGGAGAAAAATAGAGTTATACCTTCCGAAAACAAAGTATGTTAAAAAGGACGACGAACTCCGCACGAATCCAAATTTTGGATGGATTTCACCACTTGGATTGGAAGAAAGAGGGTGATGAAAAACTAGGGTTCGGGGCTCCTTCGCGGCTGCTGCTGCTGTTATGAATGGTTTGGAAGCAATGAAGAAGAAGGGCTTCTCGGGTTCTGTATATATAACCAGGTACCCTCAACCGAACTCGGGCCGAATTAGGTCAGAGCTCTGGCCGAATTCGCCTAGGGTTCTATAAAGTTGATTTTTGCCATTCTTTTTCATTGTCTCATTTCAAATATTTAATTTAAAGATTAGTTATTTTAGCCTTCAATTAATATAATTAATATTATTTTATAAATTAAATGTCTTTACACAGTGACTGTCTCAGATTAGCTGTAGAAGTACTGTCCCAGCTGGCGGAGGTTCACCGGAGAACTCTTAAGTACCGCTTCGCTTCAACCGTAGTTGTGGTGACAGACAGACTCTTTATTGGCTTGTCTCTAATACAGTTTTTGCATAATGATATATAATCATAAAACAAAATTAATTAATATTATTGACGTCCAAAATTCCTAATTTTCGACGTAAATAATTGAAACGATCTTCCGCTAGAGGTTTAGTGAAGATGTCAGCTCGTTGATTTTCAGTATCTATGTACACAAGGTTTATATCTCCATTTTGATGATGATCTCTAAGAAAATGATGTCGAATCTCGATATGTTTAGTACGAGAGTGACATACTGGATTTTTAGTCAAATAAATAGTGCTCGTGTTATCACAGAAAATGGGAATATGTGTGTAAAATAAATCATAGTCTTCTAGGGTTTGTTTCAACCACAAAATCTGAGCACAACAACGTCCTGCGGCGATGTATTCAGCCTCTGTTGTTGATAGGGCTACAGAATTTTGCTTTTTACTAAACCATGAGACTAAAGCCTTGCCTAAGAAATGACAAGTGTCGCTGGTACTTTTTCTATCAACTTTGCATCCAGCAAAATCTGCATCCGAATAACCAATAAGGTCAAAGGAGTTAGTTTTGGGATACCACAAGCCAACAGAAGAAGTTCCCTTAAGGTATCGAAAGATACGCTTAACTGCAGACAAATGAGATTCTTTTGGATTAGCTTGAAAACGTGCACACAGGCAAACACTAAACATTATATCTGGACGACTAGCAGTTAAATAAAGTAAACTACCAATCATACCTCGATACTTACGTGTGTCGACTGGCTTGCCTTGTTCATCTGAATCAAGCTTTGTTGAAGTTGCCATTGGAGTGCCAATAGGTTTGACATTGTCCAGATCAAACTTTTTTAGCAGATCTTTTGTGTACTTGGCTTGATTTATGAACGTCCCATTATTAGTTTGTTTGATTTGCAGTCTGAGAAAGAATTTCAGCTCTCCCATCATGCTCATCTCAAATTCATTCTGCATACACTTAGAAAATTCTTGACACAGAGATTCATCAGTAGATTTAAATATAATATCATCAACATAGATTTGAATTAAAAGAAGTTTGCCATTAAAAGACTTAATAAACAGTGTAGTGTCAACCTTGCCTTTTGAAAAGCTGTTGTCAAGTAGAAAAGAGCTTAGACGATCATACCAAGCACGAGGGGCTTGTTTTAAACCGTATAAGGCTTTTTTCAACTTGAAAACATGATCAGGGTTTTTGAAATCCGTGAAACCTGGAGGTTGTGCTACAAAAAAAATTTCTTTTATAAAACCATTTAAAAAAGCACTCTTGACATCCATTTGAAAAAGTTTAAAATCATGAAAATATGCGAATGCACATAACATGCGAATGGATTCTAATCTCGTAACTGGGGCATAAGTCTCATCGTAGTCGATACTTTCTTCTTGATTGTATCATTGAGCTACGAGTCACAAAACCATTCTCATTTAGTTTATTTCGGAATCCCCAACGGGTGCCAATGACCGGATGATCAATAGGCCTGGGAACAAGTTCCCAAACTTGATTCCGTTCAAATTGGTTTAATTTCTCTTGCATAGCATCTATCCAAAAACTATCACTACATGCTTCATCAATAGTTTTGGGTTCTAGCTGTGAAATAAATGCAACACTAGAAACAATATCTCTACAGGATGTACGAGTACTTACTCCTCTGGTAATATCACCAATTACCAAATCTTTTGGATGATCAGCTATAAATTTCAACCTTTTCGGTAGATTCTGAAGGTATCTGTTTCCTGGATCTTCTCTAGGAGGTTCAGCTAGTGTAGAGTTTGGTTGAGAATCAGCTGGAGTTGTGCTTGGTACAGATGTATCTTCGTCATTGTCATCGATAGTCATTTGATTTAATTCATCAAAAGTGACATTGATTGACTCTTCGATGATCATGGTACGTTTGTTGAAGACTCTGTATCCTTTGCTCTTGGCCGCATAACCTAAAAATATACCTTCATCGGCCTTTTCATCAAATTTTCCCAAATTGTCTTTTGTATTAAGAATAAAACATTTACAGCCAAATATTCTAAAGTATGAGACAGATGGAATTCTATCAAACCACAACTCAAATGGAGTCTTCTTCGATTTGGGTCAAATTAGAACTCTATTGAGTACAAGGCAAGCTGTATTGACAGCTTCAGCCCAGAAATATTTGGGGAGACTAAACTGATTTAACATAACTCTGGCCATTTCGGTTAGAGTTCTGTTCTTACGTTCTATAACTCCATTTTGTTGTGGAGTCCTAGGGCAGGAGAACTCGTGTATAAAACCGTATGTGTCATAAAATTGCTCAAAATTAGCATTCTCGAATTCGCCTCCATGATCGCTTCTTATGCGAGTGATCATGTAACCTTTTTCATTCTGTACTTTCTTGCAAAAGGCAACAAATTCGGATAATACATCATTCTTGCGTGTCAAGAAATATACCCACGTGTATCTAGAGAAATCATCTACAATTACGAAAGCATAAAGTTTACCTCCGAGGCTAGCAACTCTGCTAGGACCAAATAAGTCCATATGAAGCAATTGTAGAGGTCTAGTAGTACATACTGCGTTTACTGATTTGAATGTGGATCTGGTAGCTTTGTTTCTTTCACATTGACTGCATACCGAATCCTTCTTGAATGTAATATCCGGTAAACCGCGTACTAGCTTCTTTGTGGATAATCTTGATATTGTATCCATATTAGCGTGACCGAGTCTCATATGCCACAGATGACTCTCATCACTCTTGGCCATTAAGCATCTACCTGAAATATTAGTTTCTTCTAACAAATAGAAAACAAATATATTGTCTTCCCTGATACCTTCAAAGATAGTACTACCAGTTGAGCTATCAACTATAGTACATTTGTCTTTGCCAAAGTTGATGCCATAACCATGATCAGCTAGATGACTTATGCTGAGTAGATTATGTTTCAACTCGGTAACCAGACAGACATCCTTAATCACAGGATAGGAAGACTTACCAATAACACCGATACCAATAATATACCCTTTCAAGTTATTATCGAAGGAGACATAGCCTTCCTTCTTTTTCTTCGACAGTGTTGCAAATAGGGTAGCGTCACCGGTCATATGCCGTGAGCAACCGCTGTCGAGGATCCATTTGCTTCTAGCATGTGAAGGGTGTTCCACCTATAAAATAATTTGCAGATGAAACTTTTGGTACCCATTTCTTGTAGGGTCCTGAATTGTTAGCTTTTGGTATCCAGGCATAAATATTTAAATCAACAAGCTTTCTCATTCTACATGCAGATGAAATATGACCAATGAGGCCACAATAATGACATTGTGCATGTCGAGTGTTGAAAGCTGAGTGGTGTGCATGGTTGGTAGGTTTAGGTTTTCTAGTATAGAAGAAAGCATACATATAATCTTGTTTGGGCTTAACCTTTTGGGGTAAAGGTTTGATAGGGTTAGGTCTGACAGTGTTTGGCTTGGGAATGTTCCGATTTTTCGATAAGTGACACGTGTTAGGGAAGAAAGCAGCAGGCTCAGGCTGTTTTCCTAACCTAATTTCCAATCTTTTGGAAGTGTCATACAACTTAGTATAATCAGAAGTAAGTGATTCCATTCTGATTTGTGCACATTGAAGACTTTTCTTCTCTATAGAAAGTTTTTCCTTGAGTTGGTCAATAATTTTGTCTTTCTCTTCAGATGACTTGGTAGTCTCGTGTAATAAGAGCTTTATTGAAGAAAGCTCACCAGACTCACTAACATTATTTCTAACCTCAGCTAGTAGGTCGGTAAGTCTACCTATTTCACCTTTGTACTCTTTGAGTACCTTCTTAGAGGTCTGATACTTGCTACGCAGTTTCCTGTAATCAGTCATCAGGTCACTGAAGGCATCTCCTAATTGCTCAAAGGTGAAGTCATCATAAGTATCAACTACAGGTTCAGTAGGTACCTGATCGGATGCCATAAAGCATACGTTTGCAGCATCTTCTGATTGTTCGTCTTCTGAGTCGCTGGCTTCACTTTCATGCGATATGCTGGTATTGGCATATCTTCTAGATGTTGATTTCTTCAGGTTTCCTTTTTCATACCTGTTGCTATTCTTGCTTGATGATGAGTTTGTGGGACAATCCTTCTTCATGTGTCCCTTCTTCTTACAACCATAGCAAACAGCATCTTCTTGATACCAGTTGTTGTTGTTGTTCTCTTTGACTCTCTTCTCATGTCTCATGAATCTTTTGAACTTCCTTGCTAGGAGTGCTTGATCTTCAGCGTCAGATCCACTGCTGTCTGAGTCACCTTCAGCAGCTTTTCTGTGCTGAGCCTTGAGTACAGGATAGCACATATGAATAAGACAGATTAGTACATGATCTACACTAAGGAGTTTTACATGATCTACACTACTATGGAATTTGTTCACATGACTATTTGTACTCCTCCGTTTCTCCAATCAATACACAAGGATCTAAGCAGGTTATGTTATTATACGTGATATCACATGAAGGCCCATGAAAGGGTGCACGTGATAGTATACATGAGGGCTCCGTGAACATGAGAGTACATGATTCACAAGAGTGTACATGTATGGTGAAAGCACAGGAGTACATGATGAAAGTGAAATGCACATAATATAATGTACCCGATGCTCCCGAGGGGGATAACATCGCATGAAGAGATCCATATAGTACTAATCCGTGATAATGTCGTGACAGCATCAAGTAAAGTAATCTAAAGTAGGAATATAATTCTAACAAGATATAAAATGATCAGAGAATGTACTCGCCTCGATTTGGTTGGAATCGACGTGCGCGACACGAACGTGTCGACACGAGGTAGGTACAATACTATGTTTCACAGAGGGTCCCAGATGACAACACGGCCAGTCCCAATGAGTCCAGAATAGTCCAAATAGCCTAGTTGGTATATAAAAGTCTAAAATCAGGGTTTGGTAGGATAATCAAATCAAGAAATACGAAACGACTTAAATGGTCGCGATTATGAATAAAATATATATAACTAAATACATAGATAAGAAATTATGGAAATTATTTGTAAGGTCAATATATTTATCACAAGTATGCCCCATTCAGATAATAGTTGAAAATTGAAAACTAGTAGTCTAATAAATATATTTTTTTAGGTACCAAGAAATATTCTCAATAAGTAGGTAAAATACTATAATAATAATTTAGGTCAAAACTTACTAATAATAATTTAGAAATATTATTATACATTTTTATATAATTTTCCAAGTAAGTAATTACGTTAATATAATAATACCAATAAAAAATAATAATGAGACCAAATTATATACTTTACACATAAGTATCTCAACATTTATATTGTTAGCAAACTAATTATCTGTAACTATTTAACTAAAATTTTCTAACTATAAATTAATCAATAATATTAGTAACAATATTACAATAATACTTTTAGTAATAATAATAATAATAAATAATAATAAATACCAGCATTATTACCACTACTACACAATATATATATAACTAATATATATTCTATTATATATTAATCCATAAACTAATATGTACACAATTATATATTAATACATAACATATATATATATATATATATATATATATATATATATATATATATATATATATATTAATTCATAAACTATCATATTAACTATTATATAAATTATTATATTAACACTTAATATCTAATATAACATAAAAAAGGGGGAGTGTTCTGATCCCAAATCCACAAGAAGGGGCTCACAGCGGGGGTCGAGCGCGTGGGTGGCGGAGCGCGCCGCCGGGGTCGGCGGTGGTCCTACACGTGGCCATGCGGGCGAGCTCGGCAAGGGTGGCACTGTCCTCCGGATCTGGCGGAGGGGTCGAGACGTGGCCGGTGGGCGCCTGAGCTAGGGCACAGGGTCGGTCGGAGTTGGGTCTTACCGGCGGCGCTAGGAGGAGCGCGAGAAGCCGGGACACGGCCGCTCAGCCACGATGGGTGAGGCGTACGGCGGTGGTCCTGGAAAGAGCTCGGCGGGCTGGGCGGCTATGGAAGCAGCACCGGGCGGCGGAGGTGGACCAGATCGACTCAACAGCAGTCGTTTTGACCGGGCAACCACGGCAGACGGCGCGAAGTTGGGGGCAGCGCCCAGATCTGAACGGGACCGGCTCCCTGAACAGCGCGGCGAAGGCGGCTGAGAGATGGAGCGCCGGCATGGACGGATGGCTCGAAAACACAGTTGAGGGTCTCGTCTGCTCTCCTCACTCTCTCTCTATGATTTGGTGGTAGTGGTGGCTATCGGTGGTGGACGATGGTGTTGGTGGTGGATGACGGAAATGGTGGTATCGGTCAGACTAAACTCCGACAACGGTCGAGGAGATGGCCGGAGGGAGGATGGTTCTGGTGGATGTTTTGACAGTGGCGTGATGGTTGGAATGGGGAACGGTCGGACTGAACTCCGGCAACGGCCGAGGAGATGGCCGGAGGGAGGATGTGGTGTTGGGAGTGTGGTCGGGTGTAGGCAGCAAGGGTGGCGGCTGTAGGAAAGATTAGGTTTGGGAATTTCTAGGTTAGAAAATTGTTATGTAACATTGGGGAATGTGTCTATTTATAGGGTAGGAAGAAACCCTAAAGGAAAAATTGTACATATAATAGAATTATAGGAAAAATAGTGGAAAACTACTAACTGCTAACCCAATGCTAACTGCTAGCTACTAATAATTAGTACTAAAATAATATTAGCTATAATTTAATAAATTAATTACTAGTTAACATTAATTTAACAATGGCTAATTACAATTTAGCCAATATTTCCAATGACTTAAATAATACTAATTTATTCACAAATTATATGTATATATAAAATCAACAATCATTTATTTAGTAATAAATATATTTTGAAATTCATAACTCGATAATGTTTTCTTTGTATTAAACAATATTTATAACTTATTATTTCAAGAAAAATGGCAGAAAAATTCCAGTAGGATAAAATTGCTTAAAATAGTAAACCAAAGCCAACAAGGACCGATAGCAATCACGATCAAATTGTTTTCACAAAAATTAGAATTTGTACACTCTTCGAGATTCAAAAAATTTGGAGTTTTGAATAATACAAAATAAAATAAAATAAAAGAAGAATTTAAGAAATCAATTAACAGAGGTTACAAATCTACCCTCCTTAAAAAAAATTCGTCCTCGAAATTAAAGGTTGGCAAGGGAGTTAAAATATGATAGAAATTTAGGCAATAACTCAGACACGATAAAAAGACAACGACCATGGCACGATCAAGATAATCAACTCGAAATTGTTTAGGCACGACTATTGATTTGGCACGATAGAATCATAGTATGGTCGAATCAACTAGGCACGATTTAGAACGAAGATTCAGTATCTTAGGCACGACTCAAGTCGCGACTAATATAATAAATTGTTGTTTTGGTTACGATAAAGGTAGGGTCAAACCTGAGTATAGCACGACCAACAGAATCTAGGCTTGATAAGATCGGAGTTAAAGTCACACAAGCACGATCAAAATTAAGACCTGGTATGACCAAGGATAAAATTTTGGCACAATCAAGATACAAAATTAAAGTCTTATAGGCACGATCAAAATCTAATAGGCAAGATTAATTAAGTCATGAATCAGGGCTCGGTCGTGATTAGAAATTTGAAGATGATTTAAATCACCTTGGCACGATCAAGGATAAGTTACCCAAAATAAAATCTAGGTATGATTCAGGAATGAACTCATAGCACGAGAAGTTAGAGAATTGAAATCTAGGCATTAACAGAAAATTTGTTCAGACATGATCAAAATCAAATTCGGACACGACTAAGTTCATATATAGTCGTGATCGAAGATCAATATTTTAGGCATAATGGAAAAAATTTTATTTTTGATATGATCACTCAATTCATGACAAGTTCATAGTCAATCGGTAGTCGTGATCAAGGACAAAATTTTCAAGCACGATTTAGAGGCAAAATCGGTACGATAGTCATGGTCGTTAAAATCATGATCATGGGATTCATAGTCGTCTAGTCATGCCGGGTCATCTAGGCATGACTAATCACAAGGAGTTTAGATATAATCCGGAAGTAAATCATGGTCAGAAAAGAGTTTGGGTACTAGTGTTAAATTCGAATATGATCATAATCGTTAGTTCGACACGATCGAAGATAAATTTAGTTTAACCATGGTCAAATAGTATTTAGATATGATGAAGAGTATGGCAGTAGCGTAGACATAACCTACCATCAATTTTTGGTACGATCAAGAATAGTATGAAGCTTAATCACAATTGGAACAGGATTAGTCATTTTCAAGAATAAATCAGAGTTTTATGCACGAGTGATATGAGTATCAAAGTTTGATTGCGACCAAAATTAAAATATTGGCACGATGAAGAATAAGGCTAATCAATATTTGAATTTAGGTTCAAAAAAAATTTGAACTCGAGATTTTTAAGCACGAGCAACATATTGATAAAGATCCAGGTCACGACGGAATTCAATAAATTGAGTACGGTCAAGGGTCAAGACTATCGGTACGATGAAAGGTACTACTCAAAGAAAATCAAAATCAAAAGTTTAAAGAACGAATGTCAATAGCATTGAAATCCAATCACAATAATATTAAGAAATTTTAGTCGCGATACGATCTAAGTTGATCAATTTAGAGAAATCAAGATTTGGGTAATATGGAGGACAGGTTCATCAAAGTCTGAGAACGAGCATACAAGGATGGAGATTCAGGTCACAATTAAATTTAATTCAATTGAGTACAACCCAAGATATTAATATGATAATAAAGGATGATCAAGGTTGATTGGTCGTGATTAAGGGAGCTAGGATTCAATGATATTGAAAACCTTTTAGGGAAAACAAGGAAAGATTTCATAAGAAGTCAAGTTAATTATCTCTTTCTAATACCATCAAGTTTATCATTTGCCAATCATATTTTTATCTCACAAGTCCCAATATAAAAATCAACCTTTATATGACTATCATCAAAAAATTTATAACCTTCAGTCATCTAAACCTTTACCATGATCACCATAGACAAAATCCAAACTTCTAAACCATTTCCCACGAAGCATACCCCTCTTATTTAGGTATCAACACTTATTCATTTTATCAAGTTTTTAAATTCCTTCACCTCGTCCTAATTTAGATCTGAAACCTCTAAATCCAGTTTATGAAATCCTTGAACTTGTTTAATTCAAGTCTCGTATTTATTCAACCCTAATACCACTATGTCATATAAAATTTATTCTTGTTTATAAATCAACCTTCATATTTCTTCAACGTTCACCTTCAAATATTATTCTTTTTGAATTTTATAATTTTCCCCTAACTATCTAAAAATAATTCCTATGACTTAAAATTTTTGTGTTCTCTCTGTCTCTAGTCACCCTCTTACAATATCCAGTTTAATTTTGTATAATTATGTAATACAATTAAATCTCTTTTCTATTACTAAATTTCTACATAGCCTTAGAATAAAAGTTCCCAAGAATCAATAACTAAGATTTTCTAAGTTCTCAAAACTAGGTTGACCCTGAATATCCTCATTATTATTTTTTTTTTTGAAATACATCCATGAATTACTCATAACCAAAATTTTCTGCGATTGTTTCTAAATTGACAACATTTATCTCTCGATTCCATTCTAAACCTTTACCACATCTCTATTTCGAATTTTTATATTTGACATCCAACATTTTGATTCCAAAAAAATCATCATATGATAACCGATTACGTTATTTTCGAACTAGATGATTTACGTCACTTTCTCAACATTTCTCAGGTAAAATGTTATGAAGATTCAATGGTTTCAAGTATAGCTGACAGAATTAGATATGAAACAGAAGATTGATGTAATCAGGACAGTTATATAAGACAAAGAATGATGGTAATAAAATATTGGCAAGAAGAGAAATGAGAATAGAATCTGTTCTGCTTATTTGTTTAAAAGAAGGAACCATTTTGAAACCAGAACTATAATATCAAATCCAAAATAAGGCCTAGTAAAATCATTGATTCATTGTATTATGAAGAAATTCATAGCAAAAGTTACACAAGGTTTATAATAACAGCTAAAGCTACTCCTACTCCTACTCCTAAGTTAAATAATGAGAAGCAAAACAAAAACAACCAATCATTCTTTTTCTGAAAGACTGAACAAAAGTAGAGAAAACATGTTCAAAAGTTTTTAAGGTACAATCTGATAATCATATGCGTCTATCCAAATCATGGTACTCTAATCCTCGTCATACTAGTAAGCAAGGCTACGATAATCACAAAGTCCTCGACTTAGGCACATACCCCTAGAATCATGGTATTTAAAATTTTTGTGATGCCGCTAGCTTGGCTGCGAAAACCTTAAATTCCTACACCCAAGAAATATATCCAAAGTCAGACTATATGTCCTCACCATGCTGGCTAATGTGACTATAGAAGACTAGATTACATAACTTAGATGACCTAGCCCATATAATTTCATCTTGACAAAATTAAATTAAATCAACAATGGATACCCAAAAATCAAATTTATCAACGAACATCTAGATTCAAAACTGAACAATAATCCATTTAATCATATAAATACAAACTCGGATGCAACAGCTAACATCAAGATTCAAAATTCAACAATCTCCCATCAAAATCAATAAATACAACTCAAATTTAACAATAATCCATCAAAATCAAGTTCAACAACAGAAAGTAAAGATAAATCAAATCAAGGGAAGAAGAGTTTTCAAATCGAAGTTAAAATAAGATTCTCAAGGGTCGTCCCATGAATCTCTCAAGGGATCCTAACTGTGATTGAGTACCTTCAAAAATATATCCTAATCCTACTGCAGGCTGTAGTGGTACTCTAGTTCGAATACCACTACACAAACTCGACCTGCATGGGCCACCACTAAAAATGTGTCACGACCCACACCCTAGAGTAAGGGCACGAGACGTGGGTACGTCCAGCCTACGCCGTAGTGTCGGCGGTAGAACGCTGTCCTAGGTCAAACATCTAACAATATAAAGGTACTTGTACAGTATATACACTCCGAATGGAGGTGACATAGCAAATACAGTCTCAATCACATCTAAGGTAGAGCATGATAAAAGATAGATAAAATATGAAATCCACAAAGAGATATAGCAGATAGAAGTCAAAGTGTCTAAGATACACAAACCTAGAAAACATCTAAAAGCTCAAATACAGTAATCCATAAAATAAATACAACTCAAGACAACTGAAATAACTATCTATACAACCTCTACTGTGTCTCCTCTAGGCTAGCAGGCAACCTCCAAGCTATCTGTAAAATTTATCAACAGGTCCAGTCAGAACGGGAGCGAGCACAATACATCTCAACAGTTCATAGCAGGTTAGAAAATATAAACATACAGTAGAGTAAGATACAGGAAACTGAAAGAAGGTACAGAATGTAAACAGAGAGAACTGTAATAGAAATATCTACTATAAATAGAGAACTAACAGTGGCTAGTGATGTAGAGTACAGGATAGCACATGTGAACAGGACAGATTAGTATATGATCTACACTAAGGAGTTTTACATGATCTACACTACTATGGAATTTGTTCACATGACTATTTGTACTCCTCCATTTCCCCAATCAATACACAAGGATCTAAGCAGGTTATGTTATTATACGTGATATCACATGAAGGCCCATGAAAGGGTGCACGTGATAGTATACATGAGGGCTCCGTGAACATGAGAGTATATGATTCACAAGAGTGTACATGTATGGTGAAAGTACAGGAGTACATGATGAAAGTAAAATGTACATAATATAATGTACCCGATGCTCCCGAGGGGGATAACATCGCATGAAGAGATCCATATAGTACTAATCCGTGATAATATCGTGACAGCATCAAGTAAAGTAATCTAAAGTAGGAATATAATTCTAACAAGATATAAAATGATCAGAGAATGTACTCGCCTCGATTTGGTTGGAATCGACGTGCGCGACACGAACGTGTCGACACGAGATAGGTACAATGCTATGTTTCACAGAGGGTCCCAGACGGCTACACGGCCAGTCCCAATGAGTCCAGAATAGTCCAAATAGCCTAGTTTGGTATATAAAAGTCTAAAATCAGGGTTTGGTACGATAATCAAATCAAGAAATACGAAACGACTTAAATAGTCGCGATTATGAATAAAATATATATAACTAAATACATATATAAGAAATTATGGAAATTATTTGTAAGGTCAATATATTTATCACAAGTATGCCCTATTCAGATAATAGTCGAAAATTGAAAACTAGTAGTCTAATAAATATTTTTTTTAGGTACCAAAAAATATTCACAATAAGTAGGTAAAATACTATAATAATAATTTCGGTCAAAACTTACTAATAATAATTTAGAAATATTATTATACATTTTTATATAATTTTCCAAGTAAGTAATTACATTAATATAATAATACCAATAAAAAATAATAATGAGACCAAATTATATACTTTACACGTAAGTATCTCAACATTTATATTGATAGCAAACTAATTAACTGTAACTATTTAACTAAAATTTTCTAACTATAAATTAATCAATAATATTAGTAACAGTATTACAATAATACTTTTAATAATAATAATAAATAATAATAAATACCAGCATTATTACCACTATTACACAATATATATATATATATATATATATATATATATATATATATAACTAATATATATACTATTATATATTAATCCATAAACTAATATGTACACAATTATATATTAATACATAACATATATATATATACAATTATATATATTAATTCATAAACTATTATATTAACTATTATATAAATTATTATATTAACACTTAATATAACATAAAAATGGAGGAGTGTTCTGATCCCAAATCCACAAGAATGGGCTCACAGCGGGGGTCGAGCGCGTGGGTGGCGGAGCGCGCAGCCGGGGTCGGCGGTGGTCCCGCGCATGGCCAGGCGGGCGAGCTCGGCCAGGGCGGCGTTGTCCTTCGGATCTGGCGGAGGGGTCGAAACGTGGCCGGTAGGCGCCTGTTCTAAGGCACAGGGTCGGTCGGAGTTGGGTCTCGCCGGTGGCGCTGGGAGGAGCACGAGAAGCCGGGGCACGGCCGCTCAGCCACGACGGGTGAGGCGTGTGGCGGTGGTCCTGGGAAGAGCTCGGCGGACTGGGCGGCTATGGAAGCAGCACCCGGCGGCGGAGACAGACCAGATCGACTCAACGGCAGTCGTTCCGACCGGACAACCACGGCAGACGGCACGAAGTTGGGGGCAGCGCCCAGATCTGAACGGGACCGACTCCCTGAACAGCACGACGAAGGCGGCTGAGAGATGGAGCGCCGGCGTAGACGGATGGCTCAGAAACACAGGTGAGAGTCTCGCCTGCTCTTCTCACTCTCTCTATGATTTGGTGGTAGTGGTGGCTATCGGTGGTGGACGATGGTGTTGGTGGTAGTTGACGAAAATGGTGGTGCCGGCCGGACTGAACTCCGGCATAGGCCGAGGAGATGGCCGAAGGGAGGATGGTTCTGGTGGATGTTTTGACAGTGGCGTGATGGCTGGAATAGGGAACGGTCGGACTGAACTCCGGCAACGGCCGAGGAGATGGCCGGAGGGAGGATGTGGTGTTGGGAGTGTGGTCGGGTGTAGGCAGCAAGGGTGGCGGCTGTAGGAAAGATTAGGTTTAGGAATTTCTAGGTTAGAAAATTGTTATGTAACATTGGAGAATGTGTCTATTTATAGGGTAGGAAGAAACCCTAAAGGAAAATTGTACATGTAATAGAATTATAGGAAAAATAGTGGAAAACTACTAACCCAATGCTAACTGCTAACTACTAATAATTAGTACTAAAATAATATTAGCTATAATTTAATAAATTAATTACTAGTTAACACTAATTTAACAATGGCTAATTACAATTTAGCCAATATTTCCAATGACTTAAATAATACTAATTTATTCACTAATTATATGTATATATAAAATCAACAATCATTTATTTAGTAATAAATATATTTTGAAATTCATAACTCGATAATTTTTTCTTTGTATTAAACAACATTTATAACTTATTGTTTCAAGAAAAATGACAAAAAAATTCTAATAAGATAAAATCGCTTGAAATAGTAAACTAAAGCCAACAAGGACCGATAGCAATCACGGTCAAATTGTTTTCCCAAAAATTAGAATTTGCACGCTCTTCGAGATTCAGAAAATTCAGAGTTTTGAATAATACAAAATAAAATAAAATAAAAAAAGAATTTAAGAAATCAATTAACGGAGGTTACAAGCGTATGGCTGATTCTATTGATGATTATGACATTCCAACAAGTTTCCAGTCCATTTCAAAAGAGCAACCTAACTTGGCGCCACTATTAAAATGTATTGAACCCAAATAGATTCTGAAAGCAATGGCTTGTAATTTGAAAACAATGGTTTGTATTGATGGTTTTTAATATTTGCTCATTTGCTATGATGTCATATTTTTATTTTGCTTCATTTGCGCATTTGATGAGATCTTGATTTCAACTTGCTTTATTTGCTTAACTGAGTTGTAGCTAATTAAATTGCTTCATTTGCTTCCAATGATGGAACAGTACCTATTGGTTTTTGACTGAACTCAATATTTTAGCTTATAGATATATAGATAAGATATCTACAAAGAGGGTGTAAGAGATGAGCAACCCAATATTTTCTTACCTGTAGCAAGCAAGCACTGGATTCTTAATGGAAAGATGACATTTTCTTTGCTTGTTACGGTCTTAGCTGGCCGTGAGCAAGTGTCGAGTTGGCCAGCTCTGGTGAATTGCTGAGAATCAGCTACCTTTTACTGTACAGTAAACTGAACATGACTGAAATTCAGGAATGTTTCAGCTGCTAAGCCAAGTGCTAATCAGGCTGCAAATCAGCGCAATTTCATATTTCATTTTATTTTTGTTAGGTTTTATTTGCAAGTTCTTTTCTTGCTGGCTTATGTTTGGTCCCTCATATTTTAGGGTATGGAAGTTGGAAAACATCGTTTTGATATTATGTTTGAGATTGATAAAGCCTAGAGTTTGTTCTTGGAAATGAGGCAATAATACCTCCTCTACTAAAACTTAGTTGTGTGTTTTGTGATCACTGTTGTCAGTTTACGTAATATCTTGAGCAATCGAGTAGTGTGAAGGATCTCTCCATATCATTACTGCATCAGGTGTTTCAGAAACAAGGCACAGACAGAAAAGAACCTCTACTGAAGCTGTATAAAGCCATTGTTCGCTAATTATCCAATAAGAGAGGTGTAAAAAGAATTTTAATTACCTAACTTTACAGAATTTATATAATATTTTCTTTTTTCTGTTGAAGTTTATAATCAAATATACAATTTGTTTATAGAAGTTTAGTGTAGAAATTTAGTCCTATCTTCCCCTTTCTCCTGTCAGCTCCTCTTGAAATTGATAGAACATTCAAATGCTTTCTTGAATCATACATATTCTTATAGAATACTGCATTTTCATTTATTTTGGCAAAACATGCTGACTATAGCATTTTCATTTTAGTTCCGGAGGAGTATTTCTGTCCATTGGTACTGGCAGTTGTTCAAATATCCAATATTTTAGCTTTAAATTTGCTTCTAATTGCACCTTGTTGTGGCCCAAAATTTTGATTCAGTTGGAGATAACAGAGACGCTATTACATTAAGTCATTAATATTACTCGTAGGCAGTTCTTGTTGCATAACGTTTCTTTTTCAATCTTTTTTCCATCTATTAATCTCTGAGGAAGAAGTTCTGCAGTTGTTTCACAGAATGTCATCCAATCCTAGTGCTAGTGCTGGTGCCGGTGCTGGTGCATCCATAGGTACAAAAAATACACAAGAAGCGGATGCCATACCCACACCAAATGGCAAAAAGTACTCGATTGTTGTTGATTTAGATGGTGCTAAGGGCAGAGATGCAGCCAAATGGATTTCTCGGAGTGGTATCCTAATTCGTGCTCAAATTCTAATTGGGTATGAAGAGTGGAGGCAAGTAGATGACTTCTACATGGATAATCTATGGAATGAGCTCATGGTATTTTTCAAATTCAACATGTTTATATATATGTTTAAACTTTTTTTTTATGTTTTGACTCTAATTACTGATTTGTGTTTTGTTTGTATTGGACAGAAAGAGTTTGAGATGAATGTGGACCCCAAGTTTGCTCGGCCTATACTGGAAAAAAAATTATGCAATATTTTAGAACAATAAAGTCCACCATGCGCACAAAATATCTGAAAATTAAGGACAACCTATACCCAAACGTGTTGCCCTTGAAAACCATCCTGATGATATTGATAAAATCTGGTGGGAGAAGTTTGTAGACATTAAGTATAGTGATAAAAAGAAGGAGCAATACAAGAAGAATGCTGAAAATAAGGCCAAAAATCCTATCACTCACACTTTGGGACGAAAATCTTATTCTAGAATGTATGAAGAAATGGTGCGTAACTTGTTTTTCACAAATGACAATCAAGTATTGAGTTTATTATATGTCATTAATAATGATTCTGCATGTAGGCAAAGGAAAATCCAGAAGGAAAGATTTCACGGGTAGAGGCTTGGAAAAGGGCACACACGAAAAGAAAAACTGGAGAGGTGCTTCCATATACGGCGGAAAAATATGTAAGTACTATTTTTTTCAACCGTATGACCACGAAATAACCTGCACCTGTGCCTTGCCCTCCCAGGCGTTTATTATTTAATGTTTGTTTCCTTCTATGGCTGCTTCTTTTGTTTCCTTTGCTGGTACCCCATATAAGCAATATTTCCCATAAATTTTGGGCAACTTGATTGTTCACCAATGGCGACTGATACTAGGCCATATGCTGCAGTTTCATGTATATATCCTTCAATTCCAATATGCTTAGAATAATTCATGTATATATCCTTCAATTCCAATATGCTGCAGATATATCCTTCAAGAATAATTTTTGTTCACCAACTTGATTGAAGGATATATACTAGGCCATATGCTGCATATGCTTATATGGTTGAGCATATATGCTGCAGTTTTTTGATTCTTGGATTTGAGTTCAAAAACTTCGTCTTCACCAAAAAAAGGATTCTTATTAATATGAATCCTTATTGAGACTAATGTTTGAGGATGATTGTACAGTTTTCGTCTTCACAAGTTTAGACATCAGTCCATTGCAGTAGGAGCTAGATGTTGTAGTAGAAAGTGGAGATTTCAGGAGAAGGGGAGGAACTTGCAGGTTATAGTAGCTGCAAGGAATATGCTGTTGGTGTTTTTGCCTTTGGACTAGAAAAGATAGTCCCACATCGGCTACACCAAATGGTGAGTATCTCAATATAATGCATTGCTTGTGTTGAGGTGTGCACATGAGGTGTAGTGGGGCACAAGTTTGTGCCATGTGGGAGTATTTTCCTAGAAGGAAAAAGGATTAACTCCAACAAGGATGCAAGTTGATTTTTGTTGTGCGGACTCGGACTCGGACGCGGACTCCAGGATTGTCTCGTGCATGCACGGGAGTGTTCGGGGGGTAGGCGTGGACTGGCACACTTCTATGCTGATTGTGGGATGATCTAAAATATCAAACTCTATTTTTGAGTATTGGTATTTTAGACCCACATCGGATAGGAGAAGAGGTGAAGTCTCAACTCCACTCTATAATAGAGCCCCTTGACCTCCTTTGAAAGATACACCAAGAAGAGAGTTGAGGGAGTCTGTTAAGTCCAGGAAGCCCGTTCAAGTCTCAAATATTAACTTACGAGCGTTCCAAAAGTTCTTCGTGAACTTGCTAGTTCCTGGAAGCTGTTCGTGCTCGTGTGGGGCGAATAAGGCTTTGAGCAACGGTGGTTCATTCACCCCAGCATCTCATTCTCGCCTGTCATCGCTGCTGTTGCCTTTTACAGTAACTTCTTTTTAGAAGCTCTACTGTCGATAGTTGCTTTCACAAAGTCTCTTTAGATTTTTTGTGTATTACGTAGAATCTTTTTAGATCCTCGTAATTCAGAATCCTCCAGGATCTCTGTTGCACATCTTCTTTAAGGTGCTGCATTTGAAACGTTGTGTGTACAATTGTTTCAGTTTCAGAATTTTCCATCGAAAATTGTGCCTCGAAAATAATAATCTCAAAGCTTTATTGAGAAGATGGATAATTCTCGTGCTTTGCTCATCGATACCGACTTTAACAAGTTGGAGAAATTCGACGGCGAACACTTCCAGATATGGAGACGAAAGGTTACTTTAAATCTTCAACTCGTGAATGTTGATCACGTGCTGTCAGAAGAAGAACCGATCGTTCCAACCACTGGATCTGCTGCGGCTGTGGCCGCTGCTACGACCAAGCAAGCAAAGTGGAAGAGAGAAAACAGTATATGCAAACTACTGATACTCAATTCCATGGAAGACTCTCTGGCAGAGTCCTACTCCAAGAAGATATCTGCCAAAGAGATATGGGACTCCTTGGGAAAGCTCTACGAAGATGACGAGAACCGGTCCAAGATCTTCATGGTAGAAAAATATCACAAGTGGACCTTCGAAGACGAGAAGGCGATGCTGCCCCAAGTGAAGGAGTTTCTGAAGTTGCGTCAGAAACTAGAAGACGAGAACATGCCCCTCTCGATAAGTTTGTCGTTGGAGGGATCGTCGCGAAACTTCCTACAGAATGGAGCAACTTCTATGCAAGGATGCATCGAAAGAAGATGGAAATTAGCTTGGAAGATTTCTTGCAAGAGATCCATGTTGAGAACGAGATGCGCTCTCAACAGAAGATGGATACTCTGATCAAACAACTGGCGAAGGCAAATCTGGTCCAAACCAGAGAGTACCAGGGGAAGCAGGCTGCTTCTCATCGCAAAAAGAAGGACTTCACGAATCTGAAAATGAAGAGTCCTGCTTTCAAGCAGCAGAAGTCCAAGTCCCATGTGACTTACTTCAATTGTGGCAAGAAGGGCCATTACAAATCCGAATGCAAGTCCAAGCCCAAAGAACAAGGTGAGCCTAGTAAGGTTTCTATGATTACTAATCTAGTTGCCATGATAGCACAGGTTGCAACTGTGGGGGCTGACTTGGACTGGTGGATAGACACTGGTGCGACCTGCCATGTCTGTTCAGATAAAGACTGGTTCGTCTCTTATGAGCCAACTTCAGAGAAGGTCATAATGGCAAACAAGGCACAAGCTGAAGTACTGGGGATCGGGACGGTGGAGCTGAAACTCACATCGGGGAACACTCTGATGCTTCAAGGTGTGAAGCATGTTCTAGTAATTGCTAAGAACCTGATCTCTGGAAGTCTGCTCTGCAACGCAGGCTTGAGGATGGACATCAATGCTGGCCAGCTGGTGATGTCCAAGAAGGGTACATTTCTTCCGGAAAGCTTTCCAAACTGAAGGAATGTACAAGATTCAGCTTGTTGTAACCCAGCATGATAATATAAATGCAATCACTTTTTCTGATTATTCTCTTGAGTTGTGGCATAATAGGCTAGGACATGTTCATTGTAAAAGGATTAACAGAATGTCTAGTCTAGGACTTATCTCCAAGTGTGGGGGTAAGGTAGAGAAATGCGAAGTATATGCTCAGACGAAGATCACAAGAAAACCCTTTCACAGGGTCCATCGAAGCACAGATCTTCTGGAGTTGGTTCACTCAGATATCTGTGACTTCAAACAATTCTCTACAAAGGTCGGGATAAAGTATTTCATTACTTTCATCGATGACTTCTCAAAGTATGCTTTCGTCTACTTGCTCAAGTCTAAAGACAAAGCATTCGAGAAGTTCAAGGAGTTCAGGGCCGAGGCTGAGCGGCAAACTGGACAACAACTCAAGAGGTTAAGGAGTGATCGAGGCGGAGAGTATCGGTCTTATAAATTTTTATCATTCTGCAAAGAACATGGAATCATCAATGAGACAACGGCTTCGTACTCTCCTCAATCCAATGGAGTAGCAGAAAGGAAGAACAGAACGTTGACAGAGATGATGAACTCCATGCTGTTGACTGTGGGTCTTCTAAAGTGTTACTGGGGAGAAGCTGCACTAACGGCAACGTTCATTCTGAACAGAGTGCCATATGCAACTTCCGACATAACTCCTCATGAACTCTGGTTCAAAGTCAGACCTAACTTTAATGTTATTCGAGTGTGGGGGTGTCTGGCTTATGTGAAGCTCCCGGATCTGAAGATTCAGAAGTTGGGGACTAGGACTACGAAGGCGATCTTCTTGGGGTATGCCGAGAAGAGTGATGCTCGGAGATTCCTTGATATCGAGTCAAACCATATCATCGAATCTCGCGATGCTGAATACTTTGAAGATAAGTGTGCAAAACACAAGAATATTGTTCTCGCGGATCTTCCGGAGAATGATGAAGGTACAAAGCAGACAGAAGTCTTTAATGAACCAGTAGTCCAAGATGAAGCTATCGTCAAGGAGACACCAGCTGAACCAGAACTCGCTGAGTCGTCAACTAAGCGAACGAGGAGGCCGAAAGACTTCGGAGATGACTTCGTCACCTATCATGTAGAAGCAGATCCGCTTACCTATGATAAGGCGATGAAGACCACAGATGCTATATTCTGGAAGAAGGCGATAGACAACGAGATTGACTCAATCACCTCCAACAACACATGGGTATTGGTTGACCTGCCAGAAGGAGCAAGACCCATCGGATGCAAATGGATCTTCAAGAAGAAGATGAAAGCAGATGGAACCATTGACAAGTTCAAGGCCAGGCTAGTGGCCAAGGGGTTTGCTCAGAAGCAGGGGATCGACTACTTTGACACTTATGCTCCAGTAGCTCGGATGACAACCATCAGATTGTTAATTGCTCTAGCAGCAATACACAAGCTGGTGATACATCATATAGATGTGAAAATGGTATTTCTTAATGGCGAGCTGACCGAAGAGATCCATATGCAACAACCAGAAGGTTTTGTCGTCAGAGGTCTGGAAGACAAAGTCTGCAAGTTGATGAAGTCTCTGTATGGTTTGAAACAAGCTCCCAAAATGTGGCATGAGAAGTTTGACAAGGTGATAAGGTCAAATGGCTACAGGGTCAGTGAAACAGACAAGTGTGTCTATACGAAGTTTGCTGACGGAAGAGGAGTAATCGTATGTCTTTACGTGGATGACATACTAATCCTAGGTACGGATTTAAGCTGCGTCACAGAGACAAAGAAATTCCTCTCGACCAAGTTCAGTATGAAGGACTTGGGAGATGCCGACGTAATCTTGGGGCTCAAGATCATCCGGACAGGCACTGGAATAGCGTTGTCACAATCTCATTATATTGAGAAGATGCTCACTCGCTACGGGTATCAAGATCTTCCTTTTATTGATACACCGTACCGGAGTGATCAGAAGCTGGAGCCAAATTCGAGGAAAAGCGTCAGGCAGTTGGAGTACGCTAGCGTCATCGGAAGCTTGATGTCCGCTACTACTGCCACAAAGCCTGACATAGCTTTTGCAGTGGGAATGCTGAGTCGGTTCACTAGCAATCCAGGCATTGAGCACTGAAAAGCTGTGAAGCGTGTTATGAGATATCTCAAGAAAACTCAGACATATGCACTTTTCTACAGCAGAGATCCGTCAGTAGTGGAAGGCTTCAGTGATGCTAGCTGGTATTCAGATATAGAGAGCAAGTATTCCACAGGTGGATTCGTATTCGCCATAGGCGGAGCTGCTATATCGTGGAATTCGAAGAAGCAGACTATGTTATCTCGTTCCTCCATGGAATCTGAATTTTTTGCATTGGATGCTGCTGCAGATGAAGCAGAGTGGCTTCGGGAGCTCATGTATGATCTTCCGGTGGTTGGAGCTCAGATACCGGCAATACCGATATACTGTGACAACCAGGCGGCAGCAGCAGTGGCATCAAATGAACTCTTCAATGGGAAGAAAAGAACTGTGCGGTTGAAGCACAGGGCAATGAACGATCTCATCAAGAGAGGTGTCATTGCAGTGATTGATATTCGAAGTCAGGAGAACCTGACGGATCCGTTCACCAAGGGCCTCAAGCGCCAGCTGGTCGATGACACAGCTTGTAAAATGGGCTTGAAGGCATTCTGATATTGTGTTATTACATTCCTACCATAAAGTTTTATGCTATTAGTTCAAAGAGAAGTCTACTAGGCATCTAGCTTTTGGTTCAAGGGAGGACTATTAACCAGAAGAATATCAGGAATGGTGGGTACTTGTCCTATGTGACATAGAGAGGTTACGGACCTACAACCACTATTGTCTACTATTGTTTTCTGTAGAAAACGGATCCTGTGGGAAGGTTGGCTTAAATGCCTTAATGAGTTCTTAGGCAGAGTGAATGCCTGGAGTGCTTTACAGGAAGCACGGTAGAGCAGCACTACAAGGAGTGTAACTCCATGCTACAGTGGGGTGACTCCACCATGAGGTTCCCAGGTAGGGGTAATGCCTCGGCTTTGCAAGCCAAGTCACAGCGGAGTAGCACCGCAAATAGGCAGGTAGCCTAATGTTGTATGATAATCGTAATAAAGAGAGGTAGACAGCACTACAAAGAGGACGATGTCCTCATGTTACAGTGGCATGACACCACGAAGAGGTACCAGGTAGGGTAAAGCCTCGGCCTTGCGAGCCATGTCATAGCGGCGTAACACCGTACGGAAGCGCAAGGCTTCATACTGGGTAGTTTGGCACTACAAAGAGGCCTGTGACCTCATACTACAGTAGTATGACACTACGATGAGGTACCCAGGTGGGGTAAAGCCTCGGCTTTAAGCCATGTCATAGCGGCGTAGCACCGCAAAGAAGCGCAATGCTTTATGCCATGACTCTTTATAAAGAACTCACCTATAGTGTATGAACTCACCGCAAAGAAGCACAGTTGATGTCATTATGTGAGTAGGAAGAATTGCAGTTATGGTGCAGAATTCAAGGCTTAGTACATTCTTGTATCATGCTGTTATTTAACCTATACGGGAAGATTCAAGCCGTAGCGACATCTCTCCTAATGCATGATGGACAGTCACTGTGGGGAATGCTCAACCCATATATTGAGATATGTGGGGGATTGTTGGTGTTTTTGCCTTTGGACTAGAAAAGATAGTCCCACATCGGCTACACCAAATGGTGAGTATCTCAATATAATGCATTGCTTGTGTTGAGGTGTGCACATGAGGTGTAGTGGGGCACAAGTTTGTGCCATGTGGGAGTATTTTCCTAGAAGGAAAAAGGATTAACTCCAACAAGGATGCAAGTTGATTTTTGTTGTGCGGACTCGGACACGGACTCCAGGATTGTCTCGTGCATGCACGGGAGTGTTCGGGGGATAGGCGTGGACTGGCACACTTCTATGCTGATTGTGGGATGATCTAAAATATCAAACTCTATTTTTGAGTATTGGTATTTTAGTCCCACATCGGATAGGAGAAGAGGTGAAGTCTCAACTCCACTCTATAATAGAGCCCCTTGACCTCCTTTGAAAGATGCACCAAGAAGAGAGTTGAGGGAGTCCGTTAAGTCCAGGAAGCCCGTTCAAGTCTCAAATATTGACTTACGAGCGTTCCAAAAGTTCTTCGTGAACTTGCTGGTTCCTGGAAGCTGTTCGTGCTCGTGTGGGGCGAATAAAGCTTTGAGCAACGGTGGTTCATTCACCCCAGCATCTCATTCTCGCCTGTCATCGCTGCTGTTGCCTTTTACAGTAACTTCTTTTTAGAAGCTCTACTGCCGATAGTTGCTTGCACAAAGTCTCTTTAGATTTTTTGTGTATTACGTAGAATCTTTTTAGATCCTCATAATTCAGAATCCTCCAGGATCTCTGTTGCACATCTTCTTTAAGGTGCTGCATTTGAAACGTTGTGTGTACAATTGTTTCAGTTTCAGAATTTTCCATCGAAAATTGTGTCTCGAAAATAACATATGCAGTAGGTAGGAATCACATATATCAGTTAGAAGGAACTAACATGTGTATAGGTGAGTTTGGCCTTGCTTTAGCAACAGGAAATGCTTTGTTTTGCCTTGGCAACCTGGCCAAGTAGCAGGGGAGGTACTCCCTACTGCTGTGGCATAGTGTGAATGGTAAAATAATCTTGTTCTTTTTTGTTTCTTCTGAATTTTTTCTGTTTCTTCTGAATTTTTTGTATTATACAATTTTTGTTCTTTTCTGTTTCTTTTGAATTTTTTCATTATAGTTACCTTGATAATTGGTGATACCTTGATAATCAGATGTCCTTTACAAATTACAAATTACAATGGTCTTAATAATAATAAACTTACAAGAAAAAAGGAATTCTGAAGCTTATCTTTATCTTAATACTGACAACAGGATGAAGTGGATATAGCAAACTAAGAAAATGTATAATAATGATAATAATAATTATAACAATTATTAAGAAAGAAAGAAAAAAAAATCTTGGTGTTGTCATGGGATTCTGGGAATCCTTAGGTTCTGCATTCACGTTGAATGGATTATGGGAATCCTTAGGTTCTGCATACAAATGAGGGTTAGTTTTTACTGCATAAGTTTATAGAATGCAAACATAAGAAGGGCTTACTGGCCATAGAGTGGATTATTTGAATGCATATCAATGCAAATGTTTTGAGAATCATATTGCCAGGAAATGTTCAGAGAATCATCTTGTATTGAAGTTGGGTGGGGATTTTTCTTATGATTATTTTTACGGTTAAATTTGGGGTTTTCTTATGCTTTGTGTTCTTTCTCCTCTCCCAATTTGTTATCATCTTTTTTTTTGCTTCTGCTATCATTTATATAGTTGAAGTTGGGTATTTTTGTGGTTTTCTTCTGTTAATATCATTTATGCAGTGAATATTAGGGTTATGATGTGCTTTTTTGGTTCTTCGTTTTATTAGGATGTGCAATTAAATTTGGGATTTTACAATCTTCTTCTGCATCATTTCTGCAGTTAAAATTGGATTCTATATTTTCATACAGTTTTGATGCTACCGTGCAGTTAAAGTTAAGATTCTGATGTGTTTTTGATCTGGGTTCTTCTGTTAGTGTCATTTGTGCAGTCAAAATTTGGATCTTTATGTTCATTCTCTTATGTCTTTTGTTTTTGTTTTTACTAGCAATTTGTATCCCAAAAGTTGGGATATTTATATGCTCTTTTCTGCGTTTATTATCATTGGTGCTTTTTTTTAGTTCTTTATGTTCTTTCAATAAAGTTGGATTTTTTAATGTGCTTACTGCTTTTTGATCTGGATTTCTCCTGCAGTTGAAATTTTTTTTAGGGGTTAACCTTTGTTCTATGAAGGTGGTCTATGAAGATGGTCTGTGAAGATGATCTGGATTTCTCCTGCAGTTGAAATTTTTTTTAGGGCTTACTGCTTTTTGATATGGATTTTTTCTGCTTTTTAATGTGCTCTCTAACAATGTGTTAACCTTTGTTCTATGAAGATGGTCTGTAGTTTGGAAGTACCATTCCTTTTTTCACTCATATTACTGCTCCATTTGAATATTTCTATTCATATTCAAACTGATGTTACTGCTCCATTTGTTAATGTTTCTATTCATGTACTGGTAGCTAGCTACAGTGTGTATCTTAGTGTGTGCAGTCAATACTTATTTTTTGAATTTTGTCTGTATTATATTAATTTGGACTGAACGTCACTTTGTTATCATGAAAATGCAGGCTCTAATTGAAGCCGCAGAAGAGAGACAAAAATTACAAGCAAGAGATGGTAGCGATGGTATTGTAAGCTTAGAAGAATTTGAGAGTGATCTGATTGCTGAAGTTTTTGGGCCAGAAAGAAAGAAGAGTTATTGTCGTGCAGTCAGCTCTACCTCCTCCGTGAAGCAAGTGAAAATGACACAGGCTACTAAAGCAATAGCAAGTCAAAAAGACGTTCAAGACTTGCGTTCGTGGAAAATGGAAATACAAAATCAAGTGACTGATGCTATCAATTCAATGACTGCTTCAATGAATGTTGCTTTTATAAATATGCAACAGAATATGGTACAAAATATGAATATGCAACAAAATCAATACGGAGGCAATGTGACCCCAAGGACGGAAGTAGCCTCCAACACACAGCAGAGTCAAGCTGCAGTTGGTAGTCCTGACGTCCCAACCAACAATGTTGCTAGCCCTAACATCCCGACCAACAACGTTGGTTCGTCTTACAAAGGTAAGAAATATGTTATGTTGCTTTCACGGGATTTAAAGGAGGAGGCTAAGGGATATCTAGCAACACGTGCCATTTGTCATCAAAGAAAAGTGGTACAAGATGGAGAAAGTGTCGTTTGGGTGAATGAGGTAATAGATCCGGAAGCACCGATATTTGAGGGTCCACAAGATGGAAATTACAAACTTTGTGATATAGCTGATGGAGGCTTTGTCATTTGGCCAAAGTATCGTTTGCGAAATATGTAGTATTTTTTAACTTTTGACTGATCTATTGAACTTTATGTTATGTAGAATGTTGATATATTTTCAAGTACAATCAAGTTACATGAACTTAAATTTTTTTTGACAAATGTAGTGTTTAATTGAAATGAGTTATTTATTTGATGGTGTATATCGTGATTGGTAATCTTGAATTTGAATTACAGGATTTTGGCAATAAAATAAATATCAAGTTGCTTGCAATATGCTACATCATTTGCAATAATCATTTACAGAAAATTAATATTTCCAACACTGTTTTACTGTTAGGAAAATCACTTTCCTAACAGTTTTTAACTGTTAGAAATAAAAATTATATTGCTAGAATGGTGAATTTGCCAATGGTATATTATCGTTAGTAAATTTAATTTACCAACACTTTGTTGGCGTTAGGAAAATATGGTTACTAACGATTTTTCACCGTTAGTAACAAAACTTTAGTCACGGTAAAAACCGTTAACAAAATTAATTTGCCAACGGTAGGAAAGTGTTGGTAAATTAAAATTACTAACGGAATAAACCGTTAGTAAAGTTGAATTCCCTAACGGAAACAACCGTTAGGAACATTTGTATTTACTAACGGTTATAAGCGTTAGGAAAAGCGTCAGGAAAATTACTAACGCCCAGGTACCAACGGTAAAAAACCGTTAGCAATATTTTTCCTAACGCTTATAGTCGTTAGGAAATGCCAGTTTTGGTGTAGTGAATGTAGGACTTCGATGTAGTCCTAGGAGTACACTTTTGTTTTTATCTGGGTCCTATGACGATGGAACGAGTGGTAATGCATTGACTCCGTTAACGATCTGACGACGGTTTTCGGTTCTCTAAAGGTGTGGATTGGTCTGGATGTCAGAGCTTGCGGAGGGGAAGAAGACGTTGAGTGTCTCTTCCGATCTTTGTGGGTGATAACTCTGATGCTCTAGTTACGTCTGTCTTTGACTGTACATCTCTGTATATCTGTGTGTGTATGGAAGAAGGAAATGGTCCCTCTATTTATAAGCAGCAGGTTGGACTGCTCATGTGCGCACATGTAGGATGTACTTTGTCCATGGGAACGCCACGTGGCTGATGCTGACGGGAGGAGGGCGCATGGATGATGCGCCATGATTTATGGGTTGAATCCTTCATGCTGTATTTGTGGCTGGCACGTGGCAGTGGAAAGGATCTTTCGGTTGCTGAGATCTTGGGTGGTTAGCACCCCTTTATAGGCTGAACTGAGTCAAAGGACACGTGGCACATGTCCGCAGATCAAAGATCTCAGATTTGGTGGAGAGTGATCTGACAGGATGCACCTGGGATTGGGCGCATGTGAAGACTTTGGCTCGTAACCTTCAGGAGTCACGAACCGGTCTGGGCGCACGGCTTTTGAGGATTATGCGAGTCTTCAGGCACATGATTGCGGAGGCGCATGCGAATGGTCGATCGGCTGCGTAGCTTGTAAATGCCAGAGGAGAGTAATGATGACGCTGACGTCAGCGGCGCTTTATTTTCTGTAAAAGCTATTGTTGCTCTGTCATCGAGGCATGGCTGCTGTCGTGTCAGACTTCATCATTTAATGTTCTTGACGGGTGATGGGCCTTTGAGCGGGCGCATTGATCTGTGTTCCACTAGGCGCATGGGGACACATGGGGCACATCCTTATGAGGCGCTTGGTGCTGATAGACGCTTCTGTATGATGTGTGTTCTACCAGCGCATCTGTTTGCATGACGCATCTTCATTGGTCCGACTGTTGAGTTCTTCGAGTGCTTTAAATTGTCGTTTGACTTGGCTGAATTCGAAGAGGCAAATTCATCATCGTAAATGCAAGTTCATTGCATTAACTTCGGGAAGGTTGCCACTTGGCGCATGGGTTTGATTTGCCCTGGCCTATAAATAGCAACAATTTGAGAGAGTTTTGTTGTCTCTCCCTTGACTTCTCGACGAAGATGAATTCCTTTGTCCGAGTGCATTCTGTTGCTAAGATGCTTCCCGGGGTGAAGATGCGTCGAGCCATCTTCGTATGCATCGTGAAGATGACTGTTACATTCAAAAGTCGGAATCACGGGCTTCCGAAGCAGGCCGAATGTGCCTGTTGCATCCAAAGATCGGGATGCTCAAGTCCTGTCTCTGTTATGCCGAAAGAGCCACAGATCAGAATTGCGGTGCTCTCCTCTTCCTTGGGCTTTGGAGAGCTCTTTCTCCAGCTAGAGTGGAGTCGATCGCCCGTGCTTGTTATGCTCAAAGCTCCTCCTTTAGCCGCAGCACTTGATCGGGTCGAAGTGGAGCACATATGCTGAGACTTCATGATGCGCCTGACTGAGACGCTGAAGAGACGCTCCTGACTGAGACACTGAAAAGACGCGCCTGACTGAGACGCTGAAGAGACGCGCCCGACTGATGATGCGCCTGGCATGGGGCGCATGGCCCTTGCTACGCCTGGCTGTAGTCTTAGGATCTTTCTTTTTGTAGAAGTTTTCCTTTGTAAAGCCTTTCCTTTAGACATGTAATAGACTTTTATATGAAATAAAAATCTTCTTTTGATGTCTATATTTTTGTTGTCCTTTGTTGTGCCAAGTACTTCTTTTGAGCTCCCTGACGCATGTTGTGTTAAGCGTATAGGAATTCTGGCCTGTAGATGCGCCTGAAATTCCATGCTTCTACAGAGATGATGCGTGTTTAGTATCACGGGGAGGGAGGGGACAACTATTAGGCATAGGGGCTACTATTTATTGACTTTCCTTTAGATGCCACTAGTGGACTCAGTCGAGCGTTAATGTGTCGTGCATTTAATTTTCTCGAGATGCCACTAGTGCCTCAGTCGAGCGTAGTATTTCGTGCTTTAATATTGGTTCAAAGAGCCCCTGCGTGGAACATTGCCCTCAAAAGTTTGTCACGACCCACACCCGGTATAAGGGTACGAGTGCATGGGTACGTCCAGCCTATGCCGCAGCATCGGTGGTAGAATATTGTCTATATCAATAATGTTATCTAATCATATCTCGTGAATATATATCATACTTGTCAATAAAATCTCAACTCCAAAAGGAGGACAATGTAAGGATAATATCCATAATCAATCATGATAATCTATAAGGAAGATCAATGGCACGTTTATGATATAAAAGAGGAGAAAATACCATAGTCATAATGTAAGAGAGATGCATAAACTAATATAATCCCAAGTCCTAATCCAAGTCTAGATAACCAAATATCCAATAGTGCATCACATCCCAAAGTATATACAATCCAAAATATAAATATTCCGGAGACAAATTTGGTCATTCTAGGATAAGAATCTAAACTGTATATCTAACTAAACTGTTGATGGGTCTGCCCCTGCATCTCCTGAGCTCTATAAGGTGTTGGACACATGGCGTCATACTCATCGTCTGAAAAATATTATCCAGTCAGGATTGGAACGAAGCATATTTCTAGTAGCAGTTTCAGTACATGATAAAGACTAAAACTGTCGATAGTAATGAGATACATAATGAAAAACAAATCATGGAACTTAGTGCAGAACATGTAGTAAAATAGATAACTAAGAGAATAAATAAAGTCACGTAAACGAAAACAAATAAATGAAATAGACTAATCATGAATCTAGCAAGTATGAAGATATCTAACACGTATAAAATGTCCAACAATGTGAAGTGAGACCAAGAAGCCTACTTCCATCTAGTATGTTTTGAAATACCACTTTCGACATGTAAACGGCTAGGAGGTAATGTACGGCAACTCGTACGTGCTCCATGTGTGAGTGTTATCCTTCCTAATTAGACTAGAGGGGGTGATTCCAGATCTTGGGTATGTTTACATGTCTAATAAGATATTTTCCCGCCCGATAAGTACTAGATGAATTCCAGATCCAGACACGTAGCAAGATACAAGACCAGTCAGAAATATAAGTGATGCCAGCAAATAAGGTGATGCCTGTAAAGGAATCCTAATATACTGGTCCAATATGAGACAACATATCCAAGATGAATCCTGTAATACTACTCTGTGTGACCATCGTGTCAAGCATCAAGTAAAACAGTACTAAAATATGAATCATATAAAATATCAGCATAAAAACTATCAGGGAATGTACTCGCCTGTGATCCAGAGCAATGAGTGAGGGTCGATATCCAAATAGAGTCACAAAGATCTAATATGAAATATCAATTGGTGGGTTGGAATGATAATTATCATTAACTAAGTCAAGATGTGATTTCTATGTCAAAAGTAGGTCTTACAAGTAAAACTAGGGCAATATCTTGCTTCTAGAGTCAAACTAGGTCAATACCTTACTTCTATGGTCAAAGTATGTTAAATCTAGGTTAACACAGTCAACTAGATCATTTCCTAGTTTCTAGGTTGATTTTACCTATTTACAGGGTTTATAAACTTATACCAAGTCTTAACAAGTCACTATTTGGTTTTTATGTGCTAAGTAGGTCAAACTAGTTAATACTATTTAATACTAAGCCAATACTAGGCTTCTAGACTATACTAATAAGTTCTAAGCATATATTATCCTAATATATACTTCTACCTATAATTCTAGCAATACCTTGGCTGATAGCTATTTACCTTATCCCGTATCACGGCATCTTAATCCGTATCATGCATTTACCTAATACCTTAGTCCGTATCTCAAATACCTTAACTATTAGTCAATACCTTAGTTAAACTAGGTTTTCTAGTCCATACTAGTCATACCAAGTTATCCTAGCTAATATAGGGTAACACTAGCTAAGGGCCTATCACGACCTCTCTCGGAAGTTCGGACACGACTGCATAGAAAGTAACACCCCAGTCCTAAAATATGTGGGACCAGGTATACAAATATATGCCAGCAGCACTTCACCAATGGGCTAAGCTACACAACAAGCCCATTAGCGAAATACTTAAGCTGTAAATCATGATAACACCAAGAAATATAACACGGTCCACATGTATATACATCTAATCACATCCACAGAGTCCATAAAGAGATCAAGAATAAATAAGGAAATGTCTCAAATATCCAGCAATAAAAGTAAGGAAGTCTGTGCGGATAAAACATCCTGAAACCACAGAAATAGAAACAAAGTACAAATCAACTACAAGTCTGATGAAAAAAAAAGAAAATAATGTAGCAAGACTAAATATGATGATAACATGATCACGAAAAATCCTTTGGCACTATCTCGTCCTCCTGTGTCGGTACGCCTCCAATCTCAGCCCACGAACCGTAAACCTCCGGGTAGTCTTTAGCTTCGTTTAAGCCTGGGAAATAGCCAGGTCCTCAGAGGACTAGCAAGGTGCATAATATACATGCCAAGGTACAGAAATAAAAATATGAACTAAGCAATCTACTGTATACGTCTATGTGCTATGCAAGTGAGATACTTTTCTAGAATACCAGACCCCTTCCACTAAGGCTCATTAGCACCTCAGCAGGGTATTGTCCCCAGTACCTGTGTCGTGGTACCAAGGACAATCAATTCTCGATAGTGATAATTCTTTACTCTGCTACAGAGATAAAGGTCACTAAACAACGGTCCACATGACAATAGGTTTGATATTGTAGTCAAGTTCTCCCCAATCCCCATGTCTAGAATCTAGCAATGTCAAGTTTGTACAGTCATCTCAAAAATAAAAGCAATACTGATAAAGAAATCTAGAATGCTAACACGAGGTTAATACCACGAATAGTCATGTAAACCTTGCATCATGAATGTGTCGGTGTCCTGTGGTCAATTGTGTCAATGGACACATCAGTATGTACGTAATGCCTAATGTCAATTCTCGATGTCGCTATTATGACATCGGAATCCATCTATAAACGGACACTAAGTATCAATGTCCTACATCATGCAATGCTAATCAAAAAAACAAAAAAATAAAAGAATAATCTGTAACGAAGGCAAGGCACGCTTGCCTGTAACTGCTGTCTGCGGGTAAGCATGTCCAACTCCGATGTCCTTGTCGATCCTCCCAAGCTCACCTATAATAATATACTATATTTTATATTTTATATCAAACACCATATATAAATTATATGAGCATCTACGCCTCCTAGTTGCCCTAACGTTGTTACGACACTGCATCTATTATATAAGTACATATAGGTAACGAAACCTCTCGTAAATACTTTACAATTATAATAAAATAATATATTTAAATTTCAAAATTTATCTATAAATATTTATATATTTCTATAATGTTATTTTCAATAGGAAAATCCTTTCACAAGAGGTCTTATGTCAATGCCACATATGACTTCCTCAAATCGACCCATTAATTTAGTTCTGAAACAATGATAAAATAAAGTTAATAAATTCTGTAAAAACTATAAAAATTAGTTAAAATAGTATTTATAATGTTAAACTTGCACAATATGAAGTTTAATATAGATTCATGGAGTTTTGACACCTTTGGACACAAGGAAAACAGAATTTTTCGGAGTTCGGTGACACGGCAAATGTCATAAATTTTTAAAAATAGCAAACGGATGCGAAACCTAACTTTCATATATGCGTCGGAAAGGTATCGACATCCATATTCTGAATAAAATATATAGAAATGTTAGAAACGGATCTTAGATAGGCAAAAAGTGTCCCACAACAGAATTCATCAGTTCTGGATACCCTATCGTAGAATCAACGTCATGGGCAAACCGCTTGGAAGTAGGAGATCCGACGATCAATGGTTGGAGTAACATATAAAGGTAACTCTCAGATTTGGTTTGAGGAGAAACGGATGAGAAAAAGTGGATGAAACATCATCTACAAGTCGACTAACCTGCTGTGACGTTTCATACTTCAATTCGACGGAGTTTCGGCCCAAGTAGCGCGTCGTGCACCTCTTTAACGGCCGCAAGGTTGCTCCTACAGTTTCTAGGGTGGAAGGGTTGTTGAAAGGGATGTGCAAGTGGTGGTGGTTGGTGTAAAAATTGAGAAAAAAATTATATTTTGTGAAGAAAGGGGGTCGGCTAGGGTTTTGGATTTGGAGTGGTGGTCGCTAGGTTTGGGGGGATTTGTGGAGTAGTGGGTGGTTATGAGAAAGGGGGATGGTTAGTGTCGCGCCCCGATCCCGGAGGATCGAAAACTAGCCACTGGACGTGATACCGTACAAGTCTAGATTGCACTTGTACAAGGCAAAACCATTACAGTTCCTGGTATTTCTCAGAAAAACATCGTTAACACAGCAGAACCAAGCAGATAAATTGAAGTCACACAAGATATGAAGAATGTATCTCTTTATTGATAATCATAATGGATTACAAGACTTGTAGCGGAATACAGAGTTTATAATTGATTACAAGACTCTTGAATAGCCAACTGAATGTATACACTTGCCCTTTAGGCTACAATGAATATACCGACTTCTTTACAATGAACTTGCCAATTTGGCTACAATCTCACAGGTACAACTGAGTTCCACTGTTCCATATATTATGTCCCGTATAGCAGAAGACATCGTCTTGAAAGAAGAGCTTCTGCATACCCATCCGATTCATCGATGCCAAGCACTGATTCATAGGATTTTCCCTAAGCAAACACCTGTAATATTGCCCACAACGTGGGTCAGTACATCATCAATGTACTGGCGAGTGGTGCTGGCCCAACTCACCTAAGAAGACAACACTAAGTAATCATGTTACAGAACATTATTAACAGTGGTCTTTCTCGTTGCCTTAAGGTCAATTTCATGTTATAGCCGACAAGAAGTAATACATGTAAATCTCATAGCCAACATAATTTAAAGCATACTGTTATCACCCTTTGGTGATTCTTACCCACGGTCGTGTAGCCATTCCTGTACATTTATAATACTTACTCTGCCTGCACAAGACATTGTTAGGAACAATATCATGATTCAATATAAATATCACCGTTCAGGTGATTCTTACCAACAGACGACATCCTTCCCTGTATTTGAGTAATAACTTACTCTGCCTGCATAAGACATCATTAGCACCGGACCTATCTATATGAAGGTCACTGGCGACACGCCATCTTGGACCGTCTTACAGGTATACAGCGCCCTTGCCAGTGCAGGTAGCTAGCCCCACTGCAAGTCCTGTATACCGTGCTACTACTTCAGTACTGCTACTACTTCAGCATTGGTTTCCCCCAGGATGAACCGAGTTCCATGGCCCAGAAATACCGTTCGAGAAACCACCTTGTCGACAAGTTGTCCATGACCATGCAACTATATACAACTTATCTAAGAAGAAAACATATAATGCATGATAAGGAAAACTAAGTAATTCAGCCACCATTCTCATTCATATTGCCATCTTGCCTTGAACCAATGCTCACATTATCATCTGCCCAATCCAAGGTCTTGGCGTAATCAACATTCTACATCGGCGACAGGATAATAGAATGTTGTAACCCAATCCTTTTGCCACATCTTTGATACCATACATCTTTCCAACCAAACTTAATGTACTGTAACGCCCCAGTCCCAAAATACATAGGACTAGGAACGAAGCATGCCAACTGCATATATATGAGATATACTCCAATATATGGAAATCTCGAATATATACATAAGCTATTTTGTGAATAATAATAACAGACAGTCACAGGTAAAAGCTACATCTTATCCACAGTAAATATAAAGAGAATGGTAACTCATGAATCAAAGTAAATGTCAAAATATAGCTGTTGGCCGGGCGGAGACAAATCCACTACCGGCACTAGAATGAACTGAAAGAAAATAGAGTCCAACCTCTAAGATAAATAAAATAAGAAATGATGACTAAATAGGCTCCTCGACCCAATAGGGACAGCTATGATCAGAAGGTACAACTCGCTCGAACGTGAAGGATGAGTCTATAGCGGAACCATACTCCTGCAGAAGGTCCTGCACACCTATACCTGGAGAGATCACCAGGTCCTCAGAGGGACGTAACAAGATACAAAAAGAACATGCCACATAACTGAATAAATATTGCTCAAATAAACAAGTAATTTGAATTATAACATAGTCCAATACACACCTACTGAACGAGCGTACCATCCCCCCAACCAAACAAGGACAGGAGATGGTAAACTAATTCACGGTGACGTATCTTTCCATGCTATGAATCCAATATAGTATCCGGACCCCAACAAGGTTCAATACCTTCTCATCGAAGTAGTAAGTCACACCTACAACCAAACAAGGACAAGATGTGACGAACTAATCCGCGACAAGTTATTGTTCTAAGTCACGGTCAGATACAAGTACCCAAACCAAAAGTACTCGTACCTAACGGATAAAGGTGCCTAACCGTTCTAAGTGATATGTAGTTAAGAACAATCCTTCCTGCGTATGGGCCCTGGCTGAATAGGATCGGCATGGTCCCCTCTTGGGCACCAGAGGCCCCATCAGTAAGAGCATGACGTTCCGCAGAGTCGCCAGTGGCCGTCAGTAATCATGGGTAATCTGACCCGCGTCTCCGGCGGAGCTCACGGGTTACAAAAGGGAATGTGCAACGAAGCCCATACGCTAAGGAATTGTCCTCTCCGCCCAATGCCTACTATGTTGAATCCATAATAGTGAACCTCTATAACCGCTAAGTCAAACTAGCATGCAACCTCTATTAGCGGTTATTCCTATCGCACGGCTTATACGCACCGGTGGCCAGCCGATCACGCATGTCCGAGTACTATATGTGACTCACAACTTCATGGTACAAATGTGTCAAGGCCTATGGATGCAACACACACAGGGTGGTCCCTTAAATCTAGGTTTTATGTGAGAAAATAATACATAGCAGAAATAATAATGAACAGTAAGTTCTAACAGTTATGCCATGTATCACAGTTTATATTGCATAAAAAAATAAATAATGCATGAAATATGAGCTAAAATAAGTAAACAGCGAATGGCAAGGTATCTTGCCTGGAGGTAGTGTGCAGAATGGCGACTTCCGATGACTCAAATCGTCAGAACAGTGAAGCAACGAAAGCCAATTTTTACGAACGACCTCGGATGCTGAAATAAATATCACGAACAGATTTTACATAAAAGAAATACCTAGGAAACGCCTGTCCAAAAGTCCAATTCTGGAACAGGGGCAAAATTGTAATTTTGGGTCAAAACGATGTCCGCTGTTGGACCCGTTTTGCACCGAAACGCGTGCCAGAACCTACGGTCTCTAAAGTCATCAAACTACATGTCTACGGGTTCGGTTAGAGGAGACGAACCCAACCGTATGTCCAAAGTTGGATTCCGGTGGGCTATGCACAAATTCGCCCGTTAAAGCGGGTCGCGGGTCCGCCAATTTTGGCGTTCCGATCGACCTTCTAAGAATCGGACCAAACTTGGCATACAGGACAAAAAAATCGATACGGTCCTGATGGCATAAGTTTCGTCTCGATACGACGAACGTGCACAAAGTTATGGGCTAGTTTGCAAAACGTCGATACGGAGGTATCTCGACGGATACGCATTGATTTCGTCGCGCACACACAACGAAATCGAGTCCCGTCAGTTCCCACACGTCGGTAACATCCATACGTGCCTTTCGATGCATATAGTGCAAGACCACGTCGCCCGGGTTGTCGGGGCGCACGCCGTATCGGTTGGTTTTATTGAAATTCGCTGTTTAAAAATCTAATTTTTCCTAAACTTTGAGGCTGAACTAATCACAATCTAATCAATAAAAATCAGAACTACCAGTTGGGTTTCCATCTTGTATATGTTGGTTGCGAATCTATTCAAACAGGATTTGAAAACTGTCAACGGGCCGGCTAAAAATCGTCTTCCAATCTTGGTTTGGAAAAACAGGTTTTGATCTTTCTAATTGTGAGTTTTCATGGTATTTCGAAATCTTTTACGAATGAACCAGAGAGTACTAACACGATCTAATTGAAAGGGTCGACAGATGATCATCTAGACTCTCCGTAAAATTTTACGGATCGCAAAACGGTCCAACATCGGAGAAGAAACTGGATCAGGAAGGAGAGTACCTGGGCTTCGATTCTGAAAAAGAGCTCCCCTGTTTCGAGCGTTCGCCGCTTCGGTTGCGGCGATTCCGGCGGCTTGCGTTGGTAGCAGTCGTCCAGGGAGGCGCGCAAGGGGATTGTAGTTCGTCGGGAGTCAGGAGTTGACTCCGGGATCGAGAGACTCGAGCACGGTAAGGTTGATTTGTGGAAATAGGGTTTTCGCTCCAACGCGTGAGTGGGGTTGAAATAAATCGGATTTATTTGAATCTATTACTAGAGAATTAGATTGGACGGATGCTGTCAGGAGAAGGATTTGAGTTTGATGTAGATTTGGATTAACTAGCTATCAAGATTTAATCAAATCCATTCCTTCCGGTCGCGTGTTTATACTGCAGGGAAGAAACGTGGGGGTAGGGTCGGGTGGTTTGCAGCACTGTTCATTGAACAGTGCTGCGGTTTATTTCTCTTTTTTTTTTACGCAAGCAGCTGAGCTGCTGTTGGGGTCGGGTTCCATTGGAATCCGCGGTTTGGGGGGAGGGAAGCACAGCACTGTTCATTGAACAGTGTTGTTCAATGGATTTTCTTTTCTTTTTTTTTATACCCATAACAGTAAACTAAGAAAACCTAATATAAATTTAAATAACTTCTAAAAATCAAGAAAAAGATTTTTTTTATTTATCAATAAATTTTACTCATATATATATATATACAATCCTAGTTACATGTATATTCATACATGCTCCTTCAGTCCAAACAAAATTTTATAAAATTTTAAGAGAAAAGAAAAATAAAATTATTTTCTAAAATATTTTGATTAAAGACTTTCTTGTACCCAATTACCTATAGTGTAGCCACTACTGCCACTTTTAATATAAAAAATAATTTCAGTAGTAAAATTCAAGGCTATTCAATACCTGTGACAAATACGTAAAATTTAAAATAAAACAAATTCCTTAAAATTCAAGAATATTTTGAATATACTTGCATAAATGTTTATATAAATATTTACCTGCTATTGCCATAGCAGTACTAATAAATACTTTCTTAAATCAATTACAAATAATAATTTCGTACTTATTATTACACATAATAACATTGATATTACTAATAACAATAAAAGATAAAGTAATTCCAAACTAAATATTTACTTAATAGAAAATAAAAATCCTCCGAAATTTTGGGGGATTACATCCTACCCAACTTATAAAAATTTCGTCCTCGAAATTAAAATAAACCTCATCTAAAAGTATGACAATAAATCTGAAAAAAAAATATATAGTGGGCTGAATACGATGGGAGAGCAGGTTGTCATGCGTGTAGGGAGGCTCGTCTAGTTCATGTGAGTGAGGTTTGTTGGATGAAAAAAAAGGCTAATGCTGTGCTTCAAACATCAAGGTTACGGTAAGGTATCGATACGATATGCGTAGAGATTGGGTGACTTCCTCACCTATAAAGCATACGCTTGTTGTCGACGAAGGTAACAGAATCTAAGGCACGTCATTCAAGAATAACTAAGTCAAGAGTTTTTGTTTGGTAGCTTGCTAGCCTATGGTCATGATATCTCTAATGGTATCAAGATAGTGCTCATGCATGTTGACCAACTGATAAATGTATTGCTCAAATGCAAAGCTATGACTTAATTAAAGAATAATGGTAGAAGTGACGTAATACCTGCCAGATCTCTAATCTCAGGATGGGGGTCTATCACAGCCAGGGTAAATGCTTGCCCTTACCTCCGCGGCTCGGGGCAATCGGTAAGCCTGTGTTGTTCCGATCCGCACCTCAAGCATAAGCCGAGACGAATCCGACATCCATCTCGAATGTGGCCTTTCTTCCCGCAGTAGTTGCAGGTGGGCTTCTGATAGGGTGTGGGCCTCTGCTGGTACTGCCCTATAGGCCTCCTGGTTGGTCCACCTTGAGTCGCCCTAACTGGTACAGCTACCGGTGTGGGGCGTCTCTGTGCCTGCTGTTCCTTACAAAGGAGCTTCTGGGTACGTGCTTCCTCCAAGACGGCTGCATGAGAGACTCGAGACTGTGTAGTGGTGAAAGCCTTGAGTTCTGGTGCGAGCCCCTGATGGAATCTCCTTGCCTTCTCCAGCTCCGTCGGGATTAGTGCCACACCAAATCTACTGAAACGACTGAACTCTGTATCATACTCATCTACCGACATGTTCCCCTGCTTCAGATGAAGGAACTGGTCATAGAGAGCGTCTCGAACATGGATGGGGAAGAATCTCTCATAGAAGAGGTCATAAAACTCCTTCCATGTGATCCCAGTGCCCAGTCGTCTTTCTTCAGCCTTCCACCAGTGGTGAGCATTGTCTTCTAAGAGTAAGTCCACTGCTGTCAACCAATCATGTGCTGGCAACTGGGATGCCTTCAAGTATTTTTCTGTGCTGATAAGCTATGCGGAAACTTCTAAGGGACCCTCGGTACCCTTAAATTTCTTAGGACCCATGTCGATGAAGTCTGCAATGGAGCCCAGATATGGTTGTGGAACTGGAGTTGGATCTGGTTCCGGGGCTGGTGTTGGAGATCTAGCGAAGTAGGTTATCATGCTTTGTCTCAACAGTTCCATTTGTTGCCATTGAGATTGCAGCATAGCATACATAAACTGGGTGGTCGGGTCCACATCAGTCGGAAGTGGAGGCAGTTGGGGTCCGGGCTGTAGTGAAAACTGCTGAGAAAAAGGTGATGGTACAGTCTCTTTTGGGGGTACTGCAGTAGTTTGCTCAACATGGCTGACTGGGGGCACTTGGGCTTCCTGCTGCACCGTCGATGGGTTCGCAGTATTTTGTTGTGGCTCTAGCTGATACGGTGTCACCGGGGTCATTGGGGAAACCTGTTCTTCCTGGAAAGTTGCATCACCAGATGTGATGGCTAGGGTAGAGGTGTGTCCGCTGTGTAGAGTCATATTGCTGGCACGAAGATAAGGGCAATGTTAGAATAGATAAGTTTGAGTCAAGCAATTGAAAGAGAATTTAATAAAAATTCAAGAAGTCAATAGCACGTGGATAAGATCCTAGAGGGCGAATAGGTTAAGCTAACCATATCTCAATCCACGTAGAATCATACGAAAGGCGAACCAAATGCACTATGGTTGATCAGACCACAATACTCCAGTTCTGATAAGGCAATGTATCCGTGGGCGCCCACAATAAAACATATGTCCTGAACAAGCTCGATGAGAGAGTAAGCTCGCAAAACTAGGCTATAATAGCAATATTAGTCAAGGTAGTTCAATTACAATTACGCAAGATAATGATGAAAGAAAATATAAATAGCTTAAACTACCTAAGAATCTAAGTCGTGTCCAATATTCGTGCCTATGCAGTCGTCCTACTGTATTATTGTCTAAGGCCTTGGTTAAAGTCAAGAAAGTTAGGTTGTGAGGCTTTCTACCCAACTTATAGGAGTTAACTAGTAGTGTGATTGAATGGTGGAACATGACGACCTAGTACGCACGAAAGAGGGATAAAGGTTTACGGAAGAATAATTTAAGCAAAGAAGCAGTCAAGATAGACAGTTGGGAGTTCGAATTGAAGGCGAGATAGAATGTCATATATGTGGATGAGATCCTAAATTTCTAATCCTATACGCAGCCTTGCTTGGTACGGTAAAGTAACCAAACAATTTATCTCGACCTGCATGGGCCACCACAAAAACATGTAACGCCCCAGTCCCAAAATACATAGGACTAGGAACGAAGCATGCCAACTGCATATATATGAGATATACTCCAATATATGGAAATCTCGAATATACACATAAGCTGTTTTGTGAATAATAATAACAGACAGTCACAGGTAAAAGCTACATCTCATCCACAGTAAATATAAAGAGAATGGTAACTCATGAATCAAAGTAAATGTCAAAATATAGTTGTTGGCCGGGCGGAGACAAATCCACTACCGGCACTAGAATGAACTGAAAGGAAATAGAGTCCAACCTCTAAGATAAATAAAATAAGAAATGATGACTAAATAGGCTCCTCGACCCAATAGGGACAGCTGTGATCAGAAGGTACAACTCGCTCGAACGTGAAGGATGAGTCTATAGCGGAACCATACTCCTGCGGAAAGTCCTGCACACCTATACCTGGAGAGATCACCAGGTCCTCAGAGGGACGTAACAAGATACAAAAAGAACATGCCACATAACTGAATAAATATTGCTCAAATAAACAAGTAATTTGAATTATAACATAGTCCAATACACACCTACTGAACGAGCGTACCATCCCCCCAACCAAACAAGGACAGGAGATGGTAAACTAATTCACGGTGACGTATCTTTCCATGCTATGAATCCAATATAGTATCCGGACCCCAACAAGGTTCAATACCTTCTCATCGAAGTAGTAAGTCACACCTACAACCAAACAAGGACAAGATGTGATGAACTAATCCGCGATAAGTTATTATTCCAAGTCACGGTCAGATACAAGTACCCAAACCAAAAGTACTCGTACCTAACGGATAAAGGTGCCTAACCGTTCTAAGTGATATGTAGTTAAGAACAATCCTTCCTGCGCATGGGCCCTGGCTGAATAGGATCGGCATGGTCCCCTCTTGGGCACTAGAGGCCCCATCAGTAAGAGCATGACGTTCCGCAGAATCGCCAGTGGCCGTCAGTAATCATGGGTAATCTGACCCGCGTCTCCGGCGGAGCTCACGGGTTACAAAAGGGAATGTGCAACGAAGCCCATACGCTAAGGAATTGTCCTTCCCGCCCAATGCCTACTATGTTGTATCCACAACAGTGAACCTCTATAACCGCTAAGTCAAACTAGCATGCAACCTCTATTAGCGGTTATTCCTATCGTACGGCTTATACGCACCGGTGGCCAACCGATCACGCATGTCCGAGTACTATATGTGACTCACAACTTCGTGGTACAAATGTGTCAAGGCCTATGGATGCAACACACACATGGTGGTCCCTTAAATCTAGGTTTTATGTGAGAAAATAATACATAACAGAAATAATAATGAACAGTAAGTTCTAACAGTTATGCCATGTATCACAGTTTATATTGCATAAGAAAATAAATAATGCATGAAATATGAGCTAAAATAAGTAAACAGCGAATGGCAAGGTATCTTGCCTGGAGGTAGTGTGCAGAATGGCGACTTCCGATGACTCAAATCGTCAGAACAGTGAAGCAACGAAAGCCAATTTTTATGAACGACCTCGGATGCTAAAATAAAAATCACGAAAAAATTTTACATAAAAGAAATACCTAGGAAACGCCTGTCCAAAAGTCCAATTCTGGAACAGGGGCAAAATCGTAATTTCGGGTCAAAACGATGTCCACCGTTGGACCCGTTTTGCACCGAAACGCGTGCCAGAACCTACGGTCTCTAAAGTCGTGAAACTACATGTCTACGGATCCGGTTTGAGGAGACGAACCCAACCGTATGTCCAAAGTTGGATTCCGGTGGGCTATGCACAAATTTGCCCGTTAAAGCGGGTCGCGGGCCCGCCAATTTTGGCGTTCCGATCGACTTTCTCAGAATCGGACCAAACTTGGCATACAGGACAAAAAAAATCGATACGGTCCTGATGGCGCAAGTTTCGTCTCGATACGACGAACGTGCACAAAGTTATGGGCTAGTTTGCAAAACGTCAATACGGAGGTATCTCGACGGATACGCATTGATTTCGTCGCGCACACACAACGAAATCGAGTCTCGTCAGTTCCCACACATCGGTAACATCCATACGCGCCTTTCGATGCGTATAGTGCCCGACCACGTCGCCCGGTTTGTCGAGGCGCACGCCGTATCGGTTGGTTTTATTGAAATTTACTGTTTAAAAATCTGATTTTTCCTAAACTTTGAGGCTGAACTAATCACAATCTAATCAATGAAAATCAGAACTACCAGTTGGGTTTCTATCTTGTATATGTTGGTTGCGAATCTATTCAAACAGGATTTGAAAACTGTCAACGGGCCGGCTAAAAACCGTCTTCCAATCTTGGTTTGGAAAAACAGGTTTTGATCTTTCTAATTGTGAGTTTTCATGGTATTTCGAAATCTTTTACGAATGAACCAGAGAGTACTAACACGATCTAATTGAAAGGGTCGACAGATGGTCATCTAGACTCTCCGTAAAATTTTACGGATCGCAAAACGGTCCAACATCGGAGGAGAAACTGGATCGGGAAGGAGAGTACCTGGGCTTCGATTCTGAAAAAGAGCTCCCCTGTTTCGAGCGTTCGCCGCTTCGGTTGCGGCGATTCCGGCGGCTTGCGTTGGTAGCAGTCGTCCAGGGAGGCGCGCAAGGGGATTGTAGTTCGTCGGGAGTCAGGAGTTGACTCCGGGATCGAGAGACTCGAGCACGGTAAGGTTGATTTGTGGAAATAGGGTTTTCGCTCCAACGCGTGAGTGGGGTTGAAATAAATCGGATTTATTTGAATCTATTACTAGAGAATTAGATTGGACGGATGCTGTCAGGAGAAGGATTTGAGTTTGATGTAGATTTGGATTAACTAGCTATCAAGATTTAATCAAATCCATTCCTTCCGGCCGCGTGTTTATACTGCAGGGAAGAAACGTGGGGGAAGGGTCGGGTGGTTTGCAGCACTGTTCATTGAACAGTGCTGCGGTTTATTTCTTTTTTTTTTACGCAAGCAGCTGAGCTGCTGTTGGGGTCGGGTTCCATTGGAATCCGCGGTTTGGGGGGAGGGAAGCACAGCACTGTTCATTGAACAGTGCTGTTCAATGGATTTTCTTTTCTTTTTTTTTTATACCCATAACAGTAAACTAAGAAAACCTAATATAAATTTAAATAACTTCTAAAAATCAAGAAAAAGATTTTTTCTATTTATCAATAAATTTTACTCATATATATATATACAATCCTAGTTACATGTATATTCATACATGCTCCTTCAGTCCAAACAAAATTTTGTAAAATTTTAAGAGAAGAAAAATAAAATTATTTTCTAAAATATTTTGATTAAAGACTTTCTTGTACCCAACTACCTATAGTGTAGCCACTACTGCCACTTTTAATTTAAAAAAATAATTTCAGTAGTAAAATTCAAGGCTATTCAATACCTGTGACAAATACGTAAAATTTAAAATAAAACAAATTCCTTAAAATTCAAGAATATTTCGAATATACTTGCATAAATGTTTATATAAATATTTACCTGCTATTGCCATAGCAGTACTAATAAATACTTTCTTAAATCAATTACAAATAATAATTTCGTACTTATTATTACACATAATAATATTGGTATTACTAATAACAATAAAAGATAAAGTAATTCCAAACTAAATATTTACTTAATAGAGAATAAAAATCCTCTGACTTAGATGTATCAAGTATTCCTTTCAAGTTCATTGTCATCCATGCCACCAAAGTTGATAAATCCTATAGCCATATTTCATTTTGATACCCCGATTCTCGTCGATCAAATCTTGTACTCATCATCGTTCACATCCATACACTTTGTTTGCAACTTGTAAATTTCCTGATCATAATCCATCTTCCAACTCTTACCATCCTTCAAATTGTACCACTATTCCACTCTAGTAACATTTCTCGCTGTACTCCAACATTTTCTCGTATTGATCAAGCCAACATATTATCCTCTCGCATAAGCCACTCGCATAATCTAGCAACATTAACCCGAGGGTCATTCCTATTCACATCCGCTCTCGCCGATCTCGGATACATGCACTATCCAATTCCGTCGTTACATTTATCCATAATTCTGATCCGATCAATAAAATTATTCTAACTGTCTCAAAGCACTATCATCAATTTTTACGCAGCTCAATATTAATCAACCAAATCCAACCAGCTCTAACAATTTCCAGCATTCTAATAAAAGCAATCCAGATTTTTTTTTTGAAACCAACATGATCCGTCATCCCATCAATTTCCCAAATATCTATTCTATTTCGAAACCTACCTTCCAACACATATTACTCATTCCGACTATACTCATGTAACATCAATAGGGACATCCTACGGTTTTCCAACAGTCAACTTAGCATTCAGTCAAGTCTCTATGGTCAGCTCATCTAAGCTAAACCAAACATTCAGCTAGCTCATATGAGATGAGTAGCTATCAGGGACATACTTATCTCTTATCTTAGAGGCAACCAACTCTCATCATAGGACAACTCTATTGTCTGGCCAACTTAGGGACATGGGACACTACCCCAATCTTATGAACTTATTCCCAACAAGGACAACTGAAGAACATAGCCAACCCATCTAAAACTTAAGCAACCAACCAACATTCTAGGCAACCAACCGACACTCTAGGCAACCAACCGACGTTCTAAGCAACCAACCGACACTCTAGGCAACCAACCGACGTTCTAAGCAACCAACCGACACTCTAGGCAACCAACCGACATTTTAAGAAACCAACCAACATTCTAGGGTCAAGTCTTTCTACCCGTACTCATACTTGGGTCATACCCATCGGAGTCTCATTCTAGACTTACCCGCAACCGACAAAATCTATCCGACAATTCTATCCAACCATCCTTATGGGTCAATCCCGAGGCTATTATATAAAACTCCTTAATCAAATATTCAAACTACCAATTTCCACTTGCATAGATATAGCATCACTTGTTCAATCCAACTTGCATCCTCATATCGTACTCAAATTGTCTATTCAATCTGGTCAACTATTTCGAGTCATCATCCGACGTTGCCATCTCAATAGTTTATTACTTACGATCTCTTCCTACGGTCTCTTCGCGACATATTTGTTTCCCACATTTTTTTATCATCAATACGGTCCGTACTCTCTTAACCAACAAAATAAGGCAACTACATAATCGTATTTCTTCCGATGCATCAATTATAAATTTTTTAGCACCAATACGGTCATCTCTTAGCAATTCACGTTAACCATCAATATTCGTTTTGCATCATCACCTTGTGATTCCATAAGAAGATTTATTATTCATGCACCGATCAAATCTCTATGGCACCAATCATCTAGCATTCGTACTTCGATCATCCAATTGAATACGACATAACTCATTAGCTAAGTCATAATGCCATAATTCTATATTCTACCAAACTTGTTATTCATGCGACAACATCATCTACCGACATGGTCTATTATATATCGCTGTACCTCGATACTTATTTGTATCCCAGCCATTCGACTCTCGTAAGGAACATCTATTCTTTCATGCATCAAGGGACAAGTACCCATTCTCTACGCCTCCAAATAGTTAAGGGTCATAACCTGTTAATTCGGGACACATCAAATTCTCTCAAGCCAATTTGCACATCGTGCTAAGATCATCCATTCCTCAAGCCCATTCTCTAACTTTTCGGTCGTTGATACAACTCTATGCATCTTCTAAATTATTCACAACATCCCGATAAGCGTCTAACATCACTATCAATTATGTCGATATCCAACATGCAATTTCTTATACTCAATTCCAACATCGTTCAATATTCGGTCCATAGTTATTCTCGCAAAATCTTTCGATAGCAACACCACACCATCGTTACTAAGCCTGTCATCCTCCTTACCCAACTGATTCAAGTCTTTGCCTGAATCTGAAATTTGTTTCCTTCCCAACCAAGGCATCATTTTCTATTTTCAATTCTCTTATTACCCAACATAATGCTAACCAACAAGGTCTAGCGATGGTTCACCCGAACACATCAAACTCTCGTAATAGGTCATCCAAACTTAATCATCAAGGGACATTCCTAACCGTCATGTATCAATCGTAAGTTCAGCTACGATTCGATACCACCCAATACCTTATAGGTAAAGCAATCACAAAATCATAAACACATCAAGGGTCAAGGGACATCTTATCACGACGAGGGTATATGTAATATACCACTCAGAGCTCAAGCCATTCTGATAGAATATTCCTTCGCATCAAACCAACGTCCAACATGAACAATCCCTCCTGCAGTGGTTATGCTGACCACAAATACCGAATCATGATTCTGTCGATTCCCATTCACTGAAATCTATACACATTCTGTTCCAACATACCATGCCATCACCCACTGTCGATTGCTATATAACAATCGACTCCATGAATCCCACACATAAGACATCCAGCATACATCACAAACTTATTATCACATCGCATCATTGTTATTCTTTTTGGTATCCTTTAGAAATTCAACAAAGCACACATATCACAGCCCACATATTTAGACGTATTGTATGGAATACCCAGTGAGAGGTTAGAATGATCAACGGACTTTCAGTCAAGGAAACAACATAGAATAGTTTAGAAGTAATACAGAATAATCGCAGAAGCACTATGAGTCATCATAGAGGCAACTTTGATTTCATCGCGGAAGCAACTTTGAGTATTCGCGGAAGCAACTTTGATTCACCGTGGAAGCAACTTTGAATAATCACGGAAGCAATCTTTGAATCATCGCGGAAGTAGCTTAGAATCATCTTAGTAGCAATATTGATTTAAAATAAATCGAATAAGGATCCAAGGACGTAAATCCGTGCGCTGATACCATTATGTCACTCCCTGATCCCGGAGGATCGAAAACTAGCCACTGGACGTGATACCGTACAAGTCTAGATTGCACTTGTACAAGGCAAAACCATTACAGTTCCTGGTATTTCTCAGAAAAATATCGTTAACGTAGCAGAACCAAGTAGATAAATTGAAGTCACACAAGATATGAAGAATGTATCTCTTTATTGATAATCATAATAGATTACAAGACTTGCAGCGGAATACAGAGTTTACAATTGATTACAAGACTCTTGAATAGCCAACTGAATGTATACACTTGTCCTTTAGGCTACAATGAATATACCGACTTCTTTACAATGAACTTGCCAATTTGGCTACAATCTCACTGGTACAACTGAGTTCCACTATTCCATACATTATGTCCCGTATAGCAGAAGACATCGTCTTGAAAGAAGAGCTTCTTCACACCCATCCGATTCATCGATGCTAAGCACTGATTCATAGTATTTCCCTCAAGCAAACACCTGTAATATTACCCACAACGTGGGTCAGTACATCATCAATGTACTGGCGAGTGGTGCTGGCCCAACTCACCTAAGAAGACAACACTAAGTCATCATGTTAAAGAACATTATTAACAGTGGTCTTTCTCGTTACCTTAGGGTCAATTTCATGTTATAGCCGACAAGAAGTAATGCATGCAAATCTCATAGCCAACATAATTTAAAGCATACTGTTATCACCCTTTGGTGATTCTTACCCACGGTCGTGTAGCCATCCATGTACATTTATAATACTTACTCTGCCTGCACAAGACATTATTAGGAATAATATCATGATTTAATATAAATATCACCGTTCAGGTGATTCTTACCAACAGCCGACATCCTTCCCTGTATTTGAGTAATAACTTACTCTGTCTGCATAAGACATCATTAGCACCGGACCTATCTATATGAAGGTCACTGGCGACACGCCATTTTGGACGGTCTTACAGGTATACAGTGCCCTTGCCAGTGCAGGTAGCTAGCCCCACTGCAAGTCCTGTATACCGTGCTACTACTTCAGCACTGCTACTTCTTCAGCATTGGTTTTCTCCAGGACTAACCGGATTCCATGGCCCAGGAATACCGTTCGAGAAACCACCTTGTCGACAAGTTGTCCATGACCATGCAACTGTATACAACTTATCTAAGAAGAAAACATATAATGTATAATAAGAAAAACTAAGTAATTCAGCCACCATTCTCATTCATATTGCCATCTTGCCTTGAGCCAATGTTCACATTATCATCTGCCCAATCTAAGGTCTTGATGTAATAAATATTCTACATCGGCGACAGGATAATAGAATGTTGTTACCCAATCCTTTTGCCACATCTTTGATACCATACATCTTTCCAACCAAACTTAATGTAATCACCACCCAATTTATGGGACTTAGCATCTGTTTAGCATACATTACATTCGAATGCAATTCAAGCATACTCACTGCCCAGTTCTTAGGTCTTGACATCTGTTTTGCCATCTATTCATTGAGCCAACGCTCGATATACTCACCGCCCAAGTACTTGGGACTTTGCCTTCACCTGTCATGTAATTCATCGCAACATCGTACAAGCATACAATTTATTTAGCCACAACAGTTTACGTTCAGGTGATTATTATCTTTCATTATCTTTTTCGAATTCCATGCAAGGTGTTATTGAACAACTCAACAAGAAACATAGCATACTCATCCTTATTTTAAGCGTGAAGCTAAAGGATCTTTGAAGGGTTCAACACTACTCATATTCATAGGACGATTCCCGCCACGATCGTATAGCCTTCCAAGCGATCCTTCGCATAATCCCAAGTCCAACAAGGCTTCATCGAACCAACCATCCATCATAAGGCATCTTGCGGGTCGGGGCACTACAGTTAGGGTTTGATAGATATATATATATATTTTATATATATATATATATATATATATATATATATATATATATATATATATATATATATATATATATAGTGCATGGGCTTTGGTTTTATCTAATTTGGATAGGATTTGGTTCTCCAAATCATACTATTATTAATAGGTTTCCTATTTTGGTTAGATGTTTGACCAAGCTAAATATATAAGAGAATATGACATATGGCTGCAATTAAACCTCTAAAATTCTCTTAAATATATGTATACTTGGTTTTGGTACTCCTAGTTAGGCTCTAACTAGTAGGGTTGACTAGGTTAGGGTCCGAGTAGCATTGCTAGTCAAATTGGACCCGAAAATTAATTTAATGAGTCTCATGTGCCATTTGCAAATAAGTAGCACATGAGAACTCGATTGGATGGTGCACTCTAGGCATATGCATTATAGACTCAACATGGGTCAAAACCATATATTGGGTCATACGGTTTCGATCTATGTCAAGTCGTCAATGGCTCAAATTGGCCTAAGTTGGCCCGAAGTTGCGCGAAGTCAAAAGAATATTGAAAAGCAAATTTGGATGGGACATAATATATCAAACTAAAGGTGGACGAGTCTAGAATTCAAATATGGAACTGGATTTTAGAAAACAATATTTGTTGTGCTTCAAAAATCAAAGCTACAGTAAACTACTAACATAGTCATCATTAACTTTAATAAATTAAAATATCCATATAAAATATTTAAAAATAAAATCCAAAAATCAGGGGGCTTACAACCTACCCACCTTAGAAAATTATGTACTCAAAATTAAAATTAACACAATAAAAAAAATTTATCATAAGAATAATTAAGCTAAGATTTACCGGCATCTTCAAATAAGTGGGGATAACGCTCATGCATAGAATCTTCACGCTCCCAAGTTGATTCTTTCGGAGAATGGTGCCTCCATGCAACACGAACCAGTCTAATCGTCTATCCTCTGAGCGTCTTCTAACTCGTATCCAAGATACCTACCGGCTGCTCCTCGTATGATATACTGGGTCCCACCGTGATCTCAGAGTGATCGACCACATGACTGGGATCAGTCACATACCTCCTCAGCTATTAAACATGGAATACATCATGAACTCCCTCTAGTGATGGGGATAATGCAAGACTATATGCCACCTCTCCTACACACTCAATGATATCGAACGGTCCAATATACCTTGGACCAGCTTCCTCCTACTCCCGAATCTAATAGTGCCCTGAGTCGGTGAAATCCTCAGAAATACATGCTCTCCCTCCTTGAATTCTAGTGGTCGACGATGCGTATCAGTCTAATGCTTCTACCGGTCTTTGAAGATGACTCTGAATCTGCTTCACTTCCTCGACTGTCTGCGTTACAAGCTCTGGTCTAAGTATCTGTCGCTCTCACCTCTGTCCTCTCGTAAAGTCTTCAAAATCTTGCATCTGTTGGTAACGCTGCCTTGATTCTATCCACAAGTAACGACTAGACTTCAAGAATGGCAAGTATTCATTGTTGTCCCAACATAATGACTTCTATTCCAAGCTCTTGAAGATCCTCTAATAACTATGGCTAAGCTGTCAAGATATATGCAGTAGGCTTCCTACTCAAAGCGTCTGCCACTACGTTCGCCTTGCCAGGATGGTACTGTAATTATATATCATAGTCTATCATGAGCTCCAACCATCGCCTCTGTCTCATATTCAACTCATTTTGCGTGAAGACATACTTCAAGCTCTTATAATCCATAAATATCTCCACACGCTCTCCGTATAAATAATTACTCCACATCTTCAATGCAAAGATCACAACTGCTAACTCCAAATCATAAGTAGGGTAATTCTTCTCATGTGCCGTTAGTTGCCTCGATGCGTAGGCTATGACCTTTCTGTGTTGTATCAAAATACATCCAAGTCCACTACCCGACGCATCACTATAAACCACGAATCCTCCCGATCCAGAAGGAAGCGTCAAAATAGGTATTGAGGTCAATCTCTTCTTCAATTCCTCAAAAACCTTCTGACAGTCTTCTTTCCACTGGACTCATGATTCTTACGTATCAACCATGTCATCTATTCTGCAACCGTAAGAAATTCTTTACGAACCTTCGGTAATATCTGACAAGTTCGATAAAACTCCTAACCTCCGCAAGAGATGTCGGTGTCGACCAAAACTCCACAGTTGCTATCATTTTAGATCAACCGAAAGCCCTTCTTTCGAGATAATGTGTCCCTGAAAAGGAACTTTATCAAGGCAAAATTCACACTTACTAAGCTTGGGCTGTCGCTTCTCCTTCCTCAATACTCCCAATACAACTCACTCTATCGTAGGTATAGTAATATAACATATTCAATGATACTCGTCAGTTCACTCCTAGCTATTTCTCCTAATAAGATCTACGCATCCGATATCCAGACACTCATACTCGACTCATAATCTTACTAGGATCCATCTCTAAGAAACTTATCCGTTTCTAGATACCCAACATCATAAGCACACCAATAATCTAGCTTAATTATATTCTATAATATAATAAGGTTTGTCTATTTTAGTCATCTAATAAATAGAAGGTAACGAAAGCCTAAGGCTGGGTCAAACAAACCTATATACCAATTTCAAACAATGGTAAGGTCAAGCAAAGTAGGAGGGTTTGTCAAACTATTTCCAAGAACGATGTGAGGCCAAACAAGATGCATAGGATGTAGTCTAGGTAAGACTCGAGAACCATATATCTCCGTGATTATGTTACATGAAGTTATTGCCACGCCAGTGTGCATCTGGCTGCAAATAACCTTTTTGTTCCATAATATGACGGATAGCTGTAGTGCACATCTACCATGCCAGGTAATACAGGTTCTTGAGCTTATCTTGGCCAAATCTATGAAATATTTTCTAATTAACTTTTTACGAAAATATAGAAAAAATGTCAATATGCATAGGATATAGTTCAAGTAGAATTGAGAAACATATGTAACCATGATACCGTTATCTGAAGTCCTGTCTCGCCAGTATTTCTCAGGCTGCAAAAACTTTGATTCCATTATACAAGGATAAATATAACTTCTCAAACTTTTTCTTGGACCAATCCATAAGGCAGTTTCCAACAAATTAGCAAAAATGAACGAGAAGATTTACTCAAGAAGTCAATAGGGAAGGGTTTAGTCAAATCTCGAGTAAGGAAGAACACAAAAGCAATCATATTAAGAAATAAGATAACATGAAAGCAATCATGCTGAAGAGTCTGAGAAAAGTCTATAATCATGTTTGTAGATGTATCCTCAAGTCCTATTCCTTAATTAGTTGCAGGCTTGTAGTAGTACGACTATCCTAGGTATCACTACAACTTCGCAAAATTCACGAAGACTCTACCTGCACCTATGACTTCTAGTGTCTATGCCTCTACTTTCCTGATGTGATAGTAAGGGAAGATACATCCATTATGAAGATTTTTCTTGCTAGCATGAATAAATAAGGATTATGGTTGAACATAATCAAACTGGATGCAAATCAAGAAGTCAAATGAGAGTTCGAAATGAAGTCAAGGAAGGTATCAAGCGAGTGGATGTGGTCCTATGGGTCTTTTCTATTCTATTTGTACGCTCACGTCAGTACAGTAACGTAACCGAAGTGATTAACGTAGACCTGTATGGTCCACCACAAAAACATGTAACGCCCCAGTCCCAAAATATGTGGGACCAGGTATACGAATACATACCAGCAGCACTTCACCAATAGACCAAGCTACACAACAAGCCCATTAGCGAAATACTTAAGCTGTAAATCATGATAACACCAAAAAATACAACACAGTCCACAGGTATATACATCTAATCACATCCACAGATTCCACAAAGAGATCAAGAATAAATAAGAAAATGTCTCAAATATCCAGCAATAAAAGTAATGAAGTCTGTGCGAGTAAAATATTCCGAAACCACAGAAATAGAAACAAATTACAAATCAACTATAAGTCTGATGAAAAGAAAAGGAAATAATATAGTAAGACTAAATATGATGATAACATGATGACGAAAAATCTTTTGGCACTATCTCGTCCTCCTGTGCCGGTACGCCTCCGGTTTCAGCTCCCGAACCGTAAACCTCCGGGTAGTCTTCAGCTTCGTCTATGCTTGGAAAATTGCCAGGTCCTCAGAGGACTAGAATGGTTCATAATATACATGCCAAGGTACATAAATAAAAATATGAACTAAGGCAATCTATTGTATCCGTCTATGTGCGATGCAAGTGAGATACTTTTCTAGAATACCAAACCCCTTCCACTAAGACTCACTAGCACCTCAGCAGGGTATTGTCCCCAGTACCTGTGTCGTGGCACCAAGGACAATTAATTCTCGACAGTGATAATTCTTTACTCTGCTACAGAGATAAAGGTAACTAAACAACAGGCCACACGACAATAGGTTTGATATTGTAGTCAAGTTATCCCCAATCCCCATGTCTAGAATCAAGCAATGTCAAGTCTGTACAGTCATCTTGAAAATAAAAGCAATACTGATAAAGTAATCTAGAATGCTAACACGAGGTTAATACCATGAATAGTCATGTAAACCTTGCATCATGAATGTGTCGGTGTCCTGTGGTCAATTGTGTCAATGGACACATCAGTATGTACGTAATGCCTAATGTCAATACTCGATGTCACTATTATGACATCGTAATCCGTCTATAAACGGACACTAAGTATCAATATCCTACGTCATGCAATACTAATCAAAAAGAACAAAAAAATAGAAATGAATAATTTGTAACGAAGGCAAGGCACGCTTGTCTGTAACTACTGTCTGCGGGTAAGCATGTCCAACTCCGGTGTCCTTGTCGATCATCCCAAGCTCACCTACAATAATACACTATATTTTATATTTTATATCAACACACCATATATAAATTATATGAGCATCTACGCCTCCTAGTTGCCCTAACATTGTTACGACACTACATCTATTATATAAGTACATATAGGTAACAAAACCTCTCGTAAATACTTTACAATTATAATAAAATAATATATTTAAATTCTAAAATTTATCTATAAATATTTATATATTGCTATAATGCTATTTTCAATAGAAAAACCCTTTCACAAGAGGTCTTATGTCAATGCCACATATGACTTTCTCAAATCGACCCATTAATTTAGTTCTGAAACAATAATAAAATAAAGTTAATAAATTCTGTAGAAATTAGTTAAAATAGTATTTATAATGTTAAAATTTTTACAACTTGAAGTTTAATATAGATTCATGGAGTTTTGAAACTTTTGGACACAAGAAAAATAGAATTTTTCGGAATTCGGTGACACGACAAATGTCATGAATTTTTAAAAATAGGAAACCGATGCGAAACCTAACTTTTAGATATTCGTCGGAAAGGTATCGATGTCTAGATTCTGAATAAAATATATAGAAAGGTTAGAAACTGACCTTAGATAGGCAAAAAGTGGCCCGTAACAGAATTTATCAGTTTTGGATACCCTGTCGTAGAATCAACGCCACGGGCAAACCGCTTGGAACTAGGACATCCGACGATCAGAGGTTGGAGTAGTCATACAAAGGTAACTCTCAGATTTGGCTTGAGGATAAACGAATGAGAAAAAGTGGATGAAATATCATATACAAGTCGACTAACCTACTGTGACGTTTCAGACTTCGATTCGACGGAGTTTCGGCCCAAGTAGCGCATCGTGCACCTCTCTAACGGCCGCAAGGTTGCTCCTACAGTTTCTAGGATGGAAGGGGATGTCGAGAGGGATGTCCAAGTGGTGGTGGTTGGCGCAAAAATCGAGGAGAAATTTTATTTTGTGAAGAAAGGGGGTCGGCTAGGGTTTCGGGTTTGGAGTGGTGGTCGCTAGGTTTGGGGAGATTTATGGAGTAGTGGGCGGTTATGAGAGAGGAGGATGGTTAGGGTTTGGTAGGTATATATATATATATATATATATATATATATATATATATATATATATATATATACATATATATATATATATATACATATATATATATATATATATATACATATATATATATATATATATATATACATATATATATATATGTATATGTATATATATGTATATGTATATATATATGTATATAGTGCATGGGCTTTGGTTTGATCTAATTTGGATAGGATTTGGTTCTCCAAATCATACTATTATTAATAGGTTTCCTATTTTGGTTTAATGTTTGACCAAGCTAAATATATATAAGGAAATATTACATATGGCTGCAATTAAACCTCTAAAATTCTCTTAAATATATGTATACTTGGTTTTGGTACTCCTAGTTAGGCTCTAACTAGGGGGTTAACTAGGTTAGGGTCCGAGTAGCATTGTTAGTCAAATTGGACCCGAAAATCAATTTAATGAGTCTCATGTGCCATTTGCAAATAAGTAGCACATGGATGGTGCACCCTAGGCATATGGATTGTAGACTCAACATGGGTCAAAACCATATATTGAGTCATACTGTTTCGATCTATGTCAAGTCTTCAATGGCTCAAATTGGCCTAAGCTGGCCTAAAGTTACGCGAAGTCAAAAGAATGTTGAAAAGAAAATTTGGATGGGACATGATATATCAAACTGAAGTTGGACGAGTCTAGAATTCAAATATGGAATTGGATTTGAGAAAACAATATTTATTGTGCTTCAAAAATCAAAGCTACGGTAAACTACTAACATAGTTATCATTAACTTTAATAAATTAAAATATCCATATAAAGTAATTAAAATAAAATCCAAAAATTAGTGGGCTTACATAGAAGCACGACCAACCTGCACCGTAAAGTCGGCAGTAGTAAGCTGTCAATTATCTCCAAACCAAATCCAGAATATGACATAAACGTGGTATCCAAATTATAACTCAATCACAAATACTAGCAGGAAGATATGAAATAGAAATGTAAATCCAAAGAGTACAAATTTGATAGTTAGGTAAAATCATCCTCAAATTATTACAATACAGCAAATGTTTTGGAAATGGAAATCTAAAAGACAAAAATAAAGTCTAAGCTAAACTAGGCATCCTCTGGTGGTACATCATCTATGTCATCTCCAGAATCCTCAGCTACGCCATAATCTGCCTTAGGTGAGCCATATTAAGTAGTACACCCATTCTCTAAATCCTCGCCTAAAATATGGTTATCTAGTCAGGATTGGAGCAAGTACAATTCATGATCCACTATTCATAGCATGATAGAAACTACAAGCATGAAGTAGCATATGTGACAGGAGAGTAAAGTACGATAATATAAACTGAAAAAGTAATCATGAAGAATAGACATAGCAGGGAATCAGGGTATATGACATGAACAATATGAAATGCATAAGTCATATATATGCTAAGTGTGTTTGAAATACCACGTTCTATATATGATCGGGCTAAGGGATCTACATGGTCCGGCTAATCATACATGTCGTATATGATTAGCTATCAACAGGGTACAGGGAACAGGAACATGGGTTTTGATCACATATATACTACAATATTTCGTGTCTAACTAGTAATCATGGATTCATCTCAACAGAAAATATGAACATAATAAACTTAGGAACATGAATAGTATGACAACGTAATAGAATCCATAACACTAATCTCGTGAACCATTGTGTCAATAATTAGGAAATGCATACCTAAATCATGAATAGAGTAACTATCAGAAAATGAAAGTGATCATCATGAGTACTTGCCTCGGGTAACTGAAGTTGACGTGCGCGACATGAACGTGTCGACGCGAAAAAGATCACAATCTATAATCCATAATAAGTCCCAATTGAGTCATCGCAGAGCAATATATCCAATAGAGCCCAAGACCCAAATCCGAAGTCCAATAAAGTCCATGATCATATTTGATGTCCAATATCCCAAAATAAGCTGATGATTGATAGCAATGTCACACACATTAGGAAGCACGATTAGAATGTGATTAATAGATAATAATAGAGGGGAAAGACACCATCCTAAACCTATATACTAATTATGAGAATATTTATAATGTTTGGAAAATAACTTTTTACTTGATTAAAACATTTACATTTTGAAAGTGTACTAAAACAAAATACTACTTTAGGAAAATATTTTATGATAATATTTAACTAATATAATTATCACCATATTAATACTACTAATATACATGAATATATTATTACACATTTGTACTAATAATAATTATTATACATATCCATGTAGTAATAATACACTGATGCCTACATATATTACTATACATTACTAGTAATCATGAAGTATGCCTATCTTTAATTATACAAATCCTAGCAATATGTGTATTGTACAACAATGCATTATAATTCCATAAGTATAATACAACCGAACCGTCCACCAATAATTTGCTTCTATCAAAATATAAATGGCCAAGCCCACATCAATATAGTATATATTAACAATATACTCATTCAATACCTAAAATACTATTGCTTAACCTAATGTACTCAAACCAGTACACAGTATACTATAAAATATATAACCCTCTGCCAAATTAGCACACAGCTGCCACATATGTATGGCCTATCATTCACTAAAGGGTTAAGTGACCCTTTCATAAATCAAAGGGTCAAGCCCACTTCAGCACAATATGTTAGGTTAAAACCTAACTCAAGAGAGAGTCAGCAACACTCTCTCCCTCTCTCAAACGAGAGAGGCAGCTGAGAGAGGAGGAAAAAGAGAAGATAGGGTAAGAGGCGAAGGCTCCCGCAGATCCGGAGCAGTCGTTTGTCGCTGAACGACGCCGTGCAAACTGGAGACGGAGGAGATCTCGACGGAGACGGCTAACGAAACACAGCAGCGAGCAGTCACACGGTGGTGGCATGGTGGATCGAACGTCGTCTAAGGCACATATCTGGACCTGTGAGCTCGACGGGGATGAGTGTGTGGAGGAGGCGGCGGTGGATTGGTGGCTAGGCGGTGTTGGTGCTGATGAAATGGGGCTAGAGTTTTAATGGTTGGTCGAATGGGTGGTAGAGATGGTGACTAAAGTGGTTGGCCGGTGATGGGAATGTCTAGGTGACGTAGATCTGTATGATGGGGTGGTGGTGGCGGCCAATGGTGGTGGCATAGAGGCTGTTGGTTATGGGGGCGGTGCTGGTGGCTTGGGTTTGTTGGCCGGAGTTGGCCAGGTGGTCGTTGGAGTTGGCCTGGTAGACAAGGGAGTGGTGCTGGTCATGGGGGATAGGCGGAGTAAGGTGGTGGTCGAAAATGGAGTAGGACTGGAATGGGGGGTTGATGGATGGTGTGAGTGGTGGAAACGGCAATGCGGAGTATCACCGGACTTGGCCGGGTATGGTAGCGTTCGGCGGACGTCAGCATGGCTGGACAGAAGTTGAAGAGAGAGTCAGGAGAGAGAGAGAGGGAGAGTACAGAAATCATATAATAAAATAATAGGACTCTATTATTTAAAGAATAAAGTGTGCTCTCCAAGGCTAGTGGCAGGATTTTAAATACTAACAGATTTAGGGGTAATAAATAATGGACGCTAATAGCCCTAACTAATCTCTAACCAATTTTGTGAGCTAGCTACTAATCTACTTAGGACTAATTAGCAGTTATTTACTGCTAACTATTAGTTACCTATTCTCTAACCCAACCTATAGCCTCCAATCCAAGCCCAAGCTTAAGCTTGGTAGGCCCATACCAGATAAATAACAACAAACTAATTTGAATATAGATAAATTAACTAATTATCTAACAACAGTAATTAGAATTAATAATAATTATTTCCGGAAATATAATTAAATAATTACTTAATTAATTATTGATAACCAATAAATAAAAGTGATTCACAATAAATTATAAATGATTTTATAATTCTCAAAACTTCAATATTGATTCTAAAATTAAAATTTCAAAATTAGGTGGTTACAAATCTATACATCTTAAAAGAAATTTTGTCTTTGAAATTTAAAACATTCATTCAAACATAATTTCAAACATAGCAACACACAATCACTCAACAAAAAGGCTAGAAAAATGCTCTCTTATCTCGTCTTCGCGCTCCCAAGTCGACTCGTCCGGAGAGTGGTGACTTCATGCCACTCGGACGAGAGGGATCGTCTGGTTGTGTAGCACCTTCTTCCGACGATCAATGATCCCAATAGGCTCCTCCTAATATCTGAGGGTAGGACCCACTCTGACCTTTGAATGGTCAATCATATGAGTTGGGTCTAAAATGCAGCGCCTCAGCTGCGACACGTGAAACACGTCATGCACACCCTCCAAAGTAACTGGTAAGTCAAGTCGATAGGCGACAGCCCCGATCCTCTCAAGAACGCTGAAAGGCCCATGAATCTAGGGCTAAGCTTCCTACCTCGACCAAAGCGGATAGTGCCACATTTCGGGGAAATCCTAAGGAAAACCATATCTCCCATCTAGAAATTAATAAAATACTTAGAATATAAACCTTAATTAATAGCTAAAATAAAATTAAAATCTAGACTCATTACCTCAAACTCTAATGGTCTCCAGTGGCTATCAGCCCAGTGTCTCTACCTGTCCTGAGCCACACGAAGACTTTTCCTGATCTGTTTCACTTTCTCTGCAGTATCGGTAACCATTTCGGGCCCCAATAAGGCTCTCTCTCCCATGTCATCCCAAGATAATGGAGTGTGACACGTTCGTCCATATAAGACTTCAAAATGAGTCATCTCAATACTGGCTTGGTAGTTGTTATTGTATGAAAACTCTACCAAGTGTAGATAATCCTCTCAAGAGCCTCCAAAATCTAGCACACAAGTCCAAAGCATGTCTTCCAGAGTCTGAATAGTCATTTTCGACTGTCCATCAGTCTGAGGATGATAAGCGGTACTGAATTTGAGCTGAGTGCCCAAACTAGCCTGTAAGCTCCTCTAGAAGTGGGAAGTAAATCTGCTATCCCGGTCAGATATAATGCTCACAGATACCCCATGCAATCGAACAATCTATCTCACATACAGTTCTGCAAGCTTCTCTGTAGACAGTTCCACTTTGAATGGTATAAAGTGGGCCGATTTAGTCAGTCTATCAACAATAACCCAAATCGCATCCTTTCCACCAGGGGTACGTGGAAGTCCGAAAATAAAAATCATAGTAATATGTTCCCACTTCCACTCCGAAATAGGCAATGGTTTAAGCAAACAACCTGGTCTCTGCCTTTTCGGCTTTGACCTGTTGGCACACTAAGCATCTAGAACAAAAATGTGCCATATCCCGCTTCATTCCATACAACTAGACATGATCTCTCAAATTCTAGTACATCTTAGTAGCTCCAGGATATATAAAATACTGAAAGCAATGAGCTTCTTGCATCACTTCTTCCCACAGATCACCACTAGGTACACAGAGCCTAGTCCCATGCCTCAAAGAACCATCTTCAGCAACAGAGAAGTTATATGTCAATCTATCCTGCACATGAACTCGTAGACTCCTCAAGCCATCATCCTGGTAATGCCTCTTTGAGTTTGTCCATCATTCCATACTGGATGTGCATGCCCATTGTAAAACCCCTAAATTTCTACTATATTTTTTAAATAAATTTCGTACTGATTATTATTATGTATTTATACGTCGCGTGGTTGCATTGTACGTCGCGCGCGAAAATTTATTTTTCGTAATTGCTCGACGAGTGCGAATATGTGCGAGCATACATATTTTTTAGAAAAACATTTTTTCTATTTTTATAGTTTCAAAATAATATATGTAATAATTAATTTAGCTATCATACCAACATTTCCAAGTCCATTATTTTATTTATTTTATTTATTTTATTTATAAAAAGTATTTTGTTTATAATAGTTATTAATAATAAATAATATTCTTTGTGCATATATATATATATTCATAAATATTTTATTAGTTATTTTTAAATAATAATCTTATTTTCAAAATTAATATTATTAGTATTTTTGGAAAATATATTTTGAAATTATTGTGGCAATTTAAATCTTGATTTAACTTTATGGATTTATTTAAATAGTTAAAATAATATCTATAATTAAAATTTGATTTACCTTATTTGATTTTAAAATAAAGGGTGGAATTTAATTAGATTTAAATTGGATTTGGATTTGGATTTGATTGGTTTTAAACTTATTAAAATTTATAGCAAATTATCTATTAAGGATTTAAATTTTCCAACATCCTTATCCAACCGGGAATTCCCACCTCCTATATAAGGAGAGGTACTCATCTATTATTTTTCCACAATTAATTTTTCCACAAATTTCCACCGCAGAGTGCATCGTGTCGGTGTCCAACTCCAATAGATTATTTTTGTACATATACATCATCCCCTTCGTGTCGACAATCCCGACACCAACTTCGATCCCTAACCTAAGCCTAGTCCGGGCCAGCCAACCATATTCAGCCCCCCACTCTTCTGTTTGCCGCAACAGCCACTTCCTCCACACCAGCCCCCTCTTCCGGCCAACGACCGCAGACCCGAACCCCCCTAATCCTAGAAACACCAACACCAGCAATAAACCCCGCCACCATTATCACAGCCACCACCTTTATCTCGACCGACCACCATGACCGGCATCCTCCCCGAGCCCTGCGACCCGGAGCCAAACCGCCATCACTACCATGGCTACGCCCCGACTTCGTCGGTTGTCCCCGACCATCTAACCCGACCACCATGCATGTCACCAACGTCGGAGCGCACCAGCGCTCGTCTTCCCCCCAGACAACGGACCACGACCACCAGAAATCACCACCGCCACCATCGTCGTGGCCGTCCCGGCCGCTGTCACCAACACCATCATCATCACTGTCACCGCCGTAGCTACCGCGGCACGTCCAACCCACTACCACCGAAAAACAAGAAATAAAACACAAAAATCCCCTTACCTCCACCTTCCCGACGAAGTTCGCCTAGCCGCCTCCTTCCCCGGCCCGGCCATCAATGTTCGTCGCCGCCCACATCGTGGCAAAGCTGTGCGCCACCGCGAGCATCTCTCCGTCTGCTGAGCCCCCGCGCGCACACACTCTCCGCTGGCCGACCCAGCCACCGGCAACGCCGATAGCCCCTCCGTCGGATCTGCACCTCTCCTCCCCTTCCCAAGCTCCTACCGGCGCATCTTCGCCGTGCCCGAGCCCCTTGTTCCCCCGCGTCCGACGGTCAACTCCCCCGCCGAAACCCCTCACCGCAAGCGCCGGCGAGCTCCTCCTCGTCAGTGCCCCTCCGTGAAACCCTCCCCGTTCCTCTCTCTTCCCTCACCTCCTCTCTCTCTCGCTCAAACTCTCTCCCCTCCCTCTGCTGAGGAATTGGGTTTTTCTATTTTTTTATTTTTTATTATCAGTGTTGTTTTCTTAGTTTTATTATTATTATTATTATTATTATTATTATTATTATTATTATTATTATTATTATTATTATTATTATTATTATTATTATATTGCTACTATTTTCTATTTTGTAATTATATTTACACCATAGTATTACTTATAATTGTTGTTATTATTATTATCATTATTATCAAATTTACTTGATTTTTTGGTTTTCTTCCAGTATATTCGGCAGATGTTATTATTAATGATAATTTATTATTAAAAATAATATTATTGTTCTTATTATCTTTATTCTTGTTGTTACTATTAAAAATTATTAATTGCCAATATTATTATTTTAGGATTTTGTAAAGATATTATTTTTCCAACTTTTTTCAAAGGTAGATTTTACCAAACATAGTATTTTGACAAAATCTATTTTATAGCCCTAATTTATCTATTTGTTTTCTTTTTAGATTTTATATTTTCTAAAGATATATTGGTCAATCAAATTAGTCACCAAATTATACTATAAATTTCTAGTTTATTAATTTTGGCTAATAATAATATGTAGTTTCCTAATAAAACTTATTTTGACAAACTTAGAATTTTTGCCTTAAAAATGACTTTCGATTTTGAGTATAAATTGAAGGACTAATAAATTATATTTCAAGTATTATAAAATAGTTTCTAAAACCAAATATATTAATTGACTTCCTACGGTTTTCTTCATCTCGTGATTCTGCCCATCTTTCCTATCATTTTACCAATTCTATACTACCTTATGTCCATCCTAACTAATTCGACCCTTCTGGACCCGATGGAACTGTCCGTGCCATCATCCGAGGTCACCTTGCATAGTATTGCACCGAAGTCGCAGTTCGTGCCACCTTAATCAACGCAGCACACCAGGCGTCCTACCAGGCAAGACACCTTGACATTTGCTGTTTATTTATTTTAGCTCATATTTCATGCATTATTCATTATTTTCTTTATGCAAAATAAACTGTGATACATGGTATAACCTGTTTGAACTTACTGTTCAGTTATATTTCCTGCTATGTATTAGTTTTCTTACACATTAAACCTAGATTTAAGGGACCACCTTGTGGGTTGCATTCATTGGCCTTGACACGTTGTACCACGAAGTTGTGTATCGCATGTAGAACACGGACATGCATGATTGGCTGGCACCGGTACGTACGAGCCGTACGATAGGAATAACCGCTAATAGAGGTTGCATGCTTAGTTTGACTTAGCGGTTAATAGAGGTTTTGTGTTGTAGATACAACATAGTAGGCATTGGGCGGGGAGGACAATTCCTTAGCGTATGGGCTTTGATGCACTTTTCCTTTTGTAATTCGTGAGCTCCGCCGAAGACGCAGGTCAGATTGCCCATGATTACTGACGGCCACTGACGTTCTGCAAAACGTTATGCTCTTACTGATTGGGCCTCTGGTGCCCCAAGGAGGACTATGCCGATCCCATTTAGCCAGGGCCCATGCGTAGGAAGAATTGTTCTTAACTACATTTTACTTAGAACGGTTAGGCACCTTTATCGGTTAGGTATGAGTACTTTTGGTTTGGGTACTTGTATCTGACCGTGGCTTGGAATAATAACTTGTCGCGGATTAGTTTGTCACATCTTGTCCTTATTTGGTTGTAGGTATGGCTTACTAATTCGATGAGAAGGTATTGACCCTTGTTGGGGTCCGGATACCATATTGGATTCATAGCATGGAAAGATACGTTACCGTGAATTAGTTTATCATCTTCTGTCCTTGTTTGGTTGGGAGGATGATAAGCTAGTTCAATAGGTGTGTATTGGACCATGTTATAATTCAATTGACTTACTTATTTGAGCAATATTTATTCAGTTTATATGGCATGATATTATGTGTCTTGTTACGTCCCTCTGAGGACCTGGTTATCTCTTCAGGTGTGTGCTTTTGTCTTTCGTAGGTGTTCTAGCCGTGGCCATGATCGTCTCTATTTTTTCGAGGATGATTGTACTTTGATCGTCTTCGTTTTGCTCGTTAAAATCATTTCATCCCCCATGTATTTTTCATTTACTTGTTGGTAGTGGATTTGTCTCCGCCCAACATATTGTATCAAGACAATTCATTATCATTATATGATATCTTTTATTCATTCATTTTTGTATGGATGAGATTAGTTGTGGTTCTATTGCATTTTACAGCTTACGTAAATTTATTATACGGCTGGCATGTCTACGTTCCTAGTCCTACCTATTTTGGGACTGGGGCGTTACACCCATCATCTGCATCTCGACTCTAGGTATCACAATCTTAATGCCCAGGCTCTCCAGATCTTCTAACAGATGCTGATCCATAGTCAGGTACATAGCTATGGGGTAATGGCTAAGTGCATCTGCTACCACATTAGCTTTCCTAAGATGGTACTGTAATGAGATATCAAAGTCTTTCATCAGCTCCAGCCATCTACGCTGTCTCATATTCAATTTCTTCTAGGTGAATACATACTTTAGAATTTTGTGGTCTGTAAATATTTCCAGCCATTCACCATAATTGTAGTGCATCTACAACTTTAGAGCAAAGATCGCTGCTGCAAGCTCTGAGTCATGAGCAGGATAATTCTGTTCCTGGGGTCGTAGTTGTCTGGAAGCATAAGCAATAACTCTCTTACTCTATTCCAGCACACAACCTAAACCCTTTCCTAAGGCATCATTGTATATAGTAAAACCTTCCGTCCCTGATGGCAAAGTAAGAATGGGTGCTGAGGTCAGTCTCTTTTTTAGTTCATCAAAGGCTGCCTATCACTTATCAATCTATACAAACACTACATCTTTCCGCGTAAGCCTAGTCATCGACTCTGCGATACGTGAGAAGTCCTTCACAAACTTCTTGTAGTACCCAACTAATCCCAAGAAGCTTCGAATCTTAGCAACTGAACTCGGAGTGGTCCAAGCTTCAATGACAGCAATACTTTAAATTTACTGAAATACCCTCACCAGTAACTACGTGTCCAAAAAACTCTACTTTGTCCAGGAAAAAGTCATATTTTGAGAGTTTTCCATAAAGTTGTTCCTTTCGAAGAGTCTCTAACACGATCCTCGAGTGCTCTTTATGCTCCTCAGGGGTCTTTCAGTATATTAGGATGTCGTCAATGAACACCACAATGAACTTGTCGAGGTATTGGTGGAATACCTTATTCATCAAATTCATAAAGACAGCTGGTGCATTGGTCAACCCAAATGTCATCACCATGAACTCATATTGGCCATACTTTATCCGAAATGCAGTCTTTTAGATAACTTCCTTCTTCACTCTCACTTGATGGTAGCCTGACCTCAAGTCTATCTTTGAAAATACCTTGACGCTGCTCAGTTGATCGAATAAGTCATTGATCCTCGGCAATAGGTATTTATTCGTGATAGTGAGGCTATTCAAAATCATGTAGTCAATGCACATATGCATTGACCTATTCTTCTTCGACAATAATAATACCGGAGCTTCCCAGGGTGATCAACTAGATCTGATGAATCCCTTCTCAAGCAATTCATCTAACTGCTTCTCTAGCTCTACAGACTCATAATTATTAACTCTGTAGATATTTCTAGCTACCGGTTCAGCTCTCGGAACTAAGTCTAAAGAGAATTTAACATCTCTATCAGGTGACAATCCTGGCAGTTCTTCTTGAAAAATATCAAAGAATTTTGCAATGAGTGGGTAAGGCAACCTCTTGTCTTCAACCACAGTTCTACACATAATATCATGCTTCTGCTCAACTGCTCCTCTAGCAAATTCAAATGTAGGCTTCCCAGGAGGACTGAATAGTATACATAGTGTCACAACCCGTACCCACTTTTCGGATACGAGACGTGTCCAAGACAGCCTACGCCGCAGAGTCGACGGTAGAACGCTGTCAAGCCCACAAGAAATAAATGCTCAAAATAAAACAATTGCTGCTCATTCACATTTCTAAATTTATTACAACATTTACAACATTTATATTTAAAGAAAATACAAGATTTTACAATTAATGAGATGATACAATGGCTATCTACTTCTAGGTTGTCCTCAGCATACCCAAGCCTTCCCCAGTGTTAAGAGTGATCGCGGCTAACCTGAAAAATGTTGATTTCCAGTCAGGAATGGAACAAGTACACAAACCGACGATAATGCAAAACACAATAGAATTAACAAGATATAAAAATAGCATATGAGATATGAAAGCTGCAAGAAAACTGATGACATAGCACGATAGAGAAGTAAACAAGGAAAAACTAATAAAAGACATCTATCTAGGTGGTGTGAAATATCTGTTTCGATATGTGAACGGCTAGGGGGTAAATCTAGCATCTACACGTGCCGTGTGCAGATGCTATTGTTCACGAATAGACATCTTGGGATATTTTTGGGTAGTCCACATGCCTACTAAGATATTTCCCCTTCCGACTACTCCGTGTGACGAGCGTGTCAACAAGCAGCAAGATATATGTATAGACATAAAATGAAAAGACTACTATGAATCGAAAGCAATCAGAAAGTGCACTTGCCTGAGGTCCTTAGCTGGAGAAACCAATAACACTATACCACTCAATGAGCCACAATCAGTCAACACATGTAGAAGTCTCCGGATGCTGAAATAAACAGTACCAATGTTCTCAGAATAGTCAAATTAGCTAGGATTGCCTGTCCTTAAGTACAATTCTGGACACAGGGGCAAAACGGTAATTTTGGGCAAAAACGATATCCGCCGTTGGACCCGCTTTGCACCGAAAAGCGTGCCAGAGTCAACGGTCTCTAAAGTTGTCAAACTACATGTCTACGGATCCAGTTTTCCGATACGAACCCAACCGTATGTCCAGAGTTGGATTCCAGCAGGCCGTGCACAAAATCGCCCATTGAGTGGGACCGTGGGGCCCTACATGTTGTCTAAAAGTCTGTTCAAATAGAATTTCTAATACGGTACGGGATCGATCAGAATCGATCTCCGAAGGTGGATGGTTGGACTGCATTACTGTTCTGTTTTGGGCTGGTTTTACGTCGACTTTCAGTCGATTTCCTGAGCGACCTTGGCATCTACAGGTAAAACAATTAAAGGAACTTAAAGGCGTATATATTGGCTACATACCAGCACAAGTGGTTCAGAAAATGATCCACCGTGTACGACGGATTGCCACGACGAAGTTGTGCTCGTGACCTTCGCAGTTGCTGTCATTTCAGTCTTGCGCGCGCGCGCACCCGCACGGCCGTGGCGTGGTGGCGGTGCCTCGCGGCCGTCTGGCCGCCCAGGTCGTCGGACTACGGGGTGTCAGTGCACAGGTTGGCGACACTGTAGTCGAGTTAGGGTTTGGTGATTCGCCTCTGTTCGTTTTATACATGCTGCAGAAGTACCATTGGGTTAGGGAGAGTTATGCTCGGGCTGAGGGGAGAGCTTGGGTACGGCTCGGGAAATCCTTGTTTGGGTTGGGTGGCTCATGGGCTTAGTGCTGCTTATTAATTGTTGTGGGAGGGAAAGAGTTACGCCGAGAGTTGCTGGGTTGGGGTATTGGGGTTTATTAGGACTCGGCTGGGGAGCTGGCCAGTCCAGTTAAGCTGTGCTGACTCCCCCCATCTCTTTGTTTTTCTTTTTTTTTTCTTTTTCTTATTAGTATATATAATAATAACTAATATAGATTATCTATATTTATAATAACTGATATAGAATATCTATACAATAACTAATATAGATTATCTATATTTACATATACACACAATATATATATATATATATATATATATATATATATATATATATATATATATATATATATATATATATATATATATATATATATATATATATTTTATATATATATATAAAAAATATATATATATATAAAATATATATATATATATATATATATATATATATATATATATATATATATATAAAATATATATATATATATATATATTATATTTTATATTTTATATATAAATAAACATATACACATATACACTATTTAAGTCCAACTAATAAAAACTTGTCACGACCCGCACCCGCTTTTCGGATACGAGACGTGTCCACGCCAGCCTACGCCGCAGAGTCGGCAGTAGAACGCTGTCAAGCCCGCAAGAAATAAATGCTCAAAATAAAACAATTGCTGCTCATTCACATTTCTAAATTTATTACAATATTTACAACATTTATATTTAAAGAAAATACAAGATTTTACAATTATGAGATGATACAATGGCTATCTACTTCTAGGTTGTCCTCAGCATACCCAAGCCTTCCCCAGTGTTAAGAGTGATCGCGGCTAACCTGAAAAATATTGGTTTTCAGTCAGGAATGGAACAAGTACACAAACCGACGGCAATGCAAAACACAATAGAATTAACAAGACATGAAAATAGCATATGAGATATGAAAGCTGTAAGAAAACTGATGACATAGCACGATAGAGAAGTAAACAAGAAAAAACTAATAAAAGACATCTATCTAGGTGGTGTGAAATATCTGTTTCGACATGTGAACGGCTAGGGGGTAAATCCAGCATCTACACGTGCCGTGTGCAGATGCTATTGTTCACGAATAGACATCTTGGGATATTTCTGGGTAGTCCACATGCCTACTAAGATATTTCCCCTCCTGACTACTCCTTGTGACGAGCGTGTCAACAAGCAGCAAGATATATGTATAGACATGAAATGAAAAGACTACTATATATCGAAAGCAATCAGAAAATACACTTGCCTGAGGTCCTTAGCTGGAGAAACCAATAACACTATACCACTCAATGAGCCACAATCACTCAACACATGTAGAAGTCTCCAGATGCTGAAATAAACAGTACCAACGTTCTCAGAATAGTCAAATTAGCTAGGATTGCCTGTCCTTAAGTCCAATTCTGGACACAGGGGCAAAACGGTAATTTCGGGCAAAAATAATATCCGACGTTGGACCCCCTTTGCACTGAAAAGCGTGCCAGAGTCAACGGCCTCTAAAGTCGTCAAACTACATGTCTACGGATCCATTTTCCGATACGAACCCAACCGTATGTCCAGAGTTGGATTCCGGCAGGCCGTGCACAAAATCGCCCGTTGAGTGGGACCGTGGGGCCCTACATGTTTTCTAAAAGTCTGTTCAAATAGAATTTCTAATACGGTACGGGATCGATCAGAATCGATCTCCGAAGGTGGAAGGTTGGACTGCATTACTGTTCTATTTTGGGCTGGTTTTACGTCGACTTTCAGTCGATTTCCTGAGCGACCTATGGCATCTACAGGTAAAACAATTAAAGGAACTTAAAGGCGTATATATTGGCTACATACCAGCACAAGTGGTTCAGAAAACGATCCACCGTGTACGATGGATTACCGCGACGAAGTTGTGCTCGTGACCTTCGCAGTTGCTGTCATTTCAGTCTTGCGCGCGCGCGCACCCGCGCGGCCGTGGCTTGGTGGCGGTGCCTCGCGGCCGTCAGGCCGCCCAGGTCGTCGGACTACGGGGTGTCAGTACGCAGGTTGGCGGCGCTGTAGTCGAGTTAGGGTTTGGTGATTCGCCTATGTTCGTTTTATACATGCTGCAGAAGTACCATCGGGTTAGGGAGAGTTATGCTCGGGCTGAGGGGAGAGCTTGGGTACGGCTCGGGAAATCCTTGTTTGGGTTGGGTGGCTCATGGGCTTAGTGCTGCTTATTAATTGTTGTGGGGGGGAAAGAGTTACGCCGAGAGTTACTGGGTTGGGGTATTGGGGTTTATTAGGACTCGGCTGGGGAGCTGGCCAGTCCAGTTAAGCTTTGCTGACTCCCCCCATCTCTTTGTTTTTCTTTTTCTTTTTCTTTTTCTTTTTCTTATTAGTATATGTAATAATAACTAATATAGATTATCTATCTTTATAATAACTGATATAGAATATCTATACAATAACTAATATAGATTATCTATATTTACATATACACACAATACCTATATATAATACCTATATATAATATATATATATATATATATATATATATATATATATATATATATATATATATATATATATATATATATATATATATTATATTTTATATATAAATAAACATATACACATATACACTATTTAAGTCCAACTAACATTCAATATATAATTAGACATATCTACATATATATATATATATTATCAATTAAATTTACCATAAATCCATTCAATAATAATAAAAATAATAATAGTAATAATAATAACGATTATTTAATCACAAAAATCACTTTAATAATGATAAAGTAATAAAAACTTAATAATACTAAAAATAAACCAATGGTAGTGTTTGGTGAACGTAACCTACGCACTCCTCATTTGGCTCCATAAATCATACAAGACTGTCAAATACCTAAATAATATTAATACCAATATTATACAATATTAATAATTAGGAATACAATATCAAATTGTAAAATAATTTAAAAATATTTGCACACATAAAATGTGACTACACAGTCGTCCTTGGTCTCACTATATGCCCACATAGGCTTGGAATTGGTTCGGGTCCGGTTCGGGCTGATTGGGTACAACCGGGTCATCTAAAAATCAATAATATTAATAATAAATAATTAAACTATTTATAATGGTCATGTCATAACTCGGCCTGGATTTTCTAGTTAGGACATCACTATGGCTCAGGCTTCCTTGGCATGGCTAATACAATAGTCTAGGCACCCCACTGCACTATCAGTGCCACTATTTCTAGTCACCCTGTACTCCAAATTTCAACCATGGTTAAAATCATCTACCGTAATAATTAACTATTTAATTATCTATAAAATCATAATTCACTATTTTAATCAAAAAAATAAAAATAAAAATATTCCAAAAAATTTTGGGAAGGGGAGCTACACATAGAGGTGTCAAGACGGGCCGACGGGCCGGGCAGGCTCGTAACCCACCATAACCCACCATTTGGCGGGACGGGGCGGGCCGACCCACCATTTTGGCGGGCTGGAAAAATTTCAACCCAGCCCAACCCACCGCCAGGCCGCGGGCTAGACGGACCGGCACGCTTAATTTTTTTAAATTTTTTAATTATTGTTTAGTTTCTTAAAAGGAAAAAAAATTATATATATAATATTTTCTACTCACTCTCATATGCATCAAATTACAAGTAAAATACAAGAAACATTATAATAGTAGATATTTCTTTAAAATACCTTCATTCATGTAAATAAATGACCAAATTTAATATTTTATATGTCATTAGTTGCATTAAATGAGAATTTTTATCATTTATAGTACATATCTCATATATGTGCTAAATAAAAAAATTAAAATTTTTATAAAAAAATAGATGGCGGGCCAATCCATTTGGCCCGCGGGCTAGCCCACCGCGGGACGGGCTACTAGCGGGCCAGCCCACCTAGGCCCGCCTATTTGGCGGGCTCCTAAATGCTCGGCCCAACCAACCTTTTTGGCAGACGGGGCAGCCCAATGGGCTTAGCCCATTTTGACAACTCTATATACATCCTCGATGGCAATCAATAGAAGCATAATTGCTAGTCAACCAATCCATCCCGAGTATGATGTCGAAATTCGGAAGTAGCAATACGAGTAGATCAGCGCGCAATTCCTATACACTTAGGGTTATACGGCACTGGATGCATAGATCTTTCACTAAAAGAATACCTCCGCCGGTCATGATCTCATAGTTTCTATCTAAAGATGAAGCTACAATACTGTGTTTGAACACAAATGCTGAAGATATGAAACTATGTGTAGCTCCTGAATCAAATAAAATAATAACTGGATATGAATCTAAAAGAATAGAACCTGCAATCACATCTCCAGGTGCCTCAGTCTCCTCGACATTAGTCATGGCAAAGGCCTTGCCCTTCTGAGGTGCTCCCCGTTTGCTATTAAAAGGTATTTGACTGAAGTTTTAATTTCAAACGAACAAGTACAAAAAAGAGATCCTCAACAAGATCTTCCTAAGTACAGTTATTTTTATCTGGGAACTTTTGTGATGATAGAGAGTGTAGCTTTTCTTTACTCCATTGACGATCTGATGACGATCAAGAGAATCATAAGTCTTTCTGTTTGATTTATGAAGAAGACAGCAATTTGACTCTCTGAAGTAGGGTGATTCACTGAATCCTGAAATGAAGGACTGGTCCTTCTATTTATAGTTGATGGATGGAGATGTTTACTATTATGTGTAAGGATGCTACGTGCGTAGTTTATGGGTGCAGGGGCGCTGCATGCATAGGAGTAGGGTTGATCTGTTGCAACTGAGCTATCATGCTGCGGAGGAGATAACGTGTGGCAGTTTGTGAAGATTTGCCCACTGCTGAGATCTTGGGTGGTTAGCACCCATTCGTGGTATGTACTGACTCAAAGACACGTGGCGTGCATGTATTGCCCAAAGATCACGGTATGTTGGAGTAAAGGAGTCTCTTACGCCATGTATTGGCATATGGGACTTCTTTGAAGAACTGATGGGGCGTAGGGGTGGTCTACGACCATACTTGGGTTTGGTATCAGTACTCTGGCATAGTTGAAGTAGCTATTTCACTCTGTCCTAAAGATCTTTTCATCATTAGGCTGATGTCAGCTGTCAGCACTGCATTCGAAGCATCGTTGGCTGTCAGTGGCATGGCCACTACGTTTATGCCGACTATCAAGTGGCTCTTCGATTCCAATACTGCCGTCACCTCGAGGCATGCTCCACTTCATTCAAAGCATTAGTTTTAGAATTTTTAGATTGCATTAAATGCTCTTAGAAGGGAGAGACTATGAAGTGGCCGCTTCATGGAGGATGTTGTAATCATGCTGCGGGCGTAACCTCATTGGCGTAGGCTTCACGGCGTAGCCTTGACTGGTGTAGTCTGTTTGGCATGACCGATTTGGTGTAGCCTGATTGGCGTAGCCTGTTTGGCGTAGCCGACTGATTGGCGTAGCCTATTTGGCGTAGCCGACTTGGCATAGCCGACTTAGTGTATCCTATTTGGCTTTGGTCAACTTTTCTTTGAAGAGCGGCCGCCTTATGTGGCATGGGGCTCGTTTTAATTGATCGAAACGGATGTCGAGGTGGCAAGTTCATTGCCATAAATGAGATCTATCGCATTAAGTCAGGTTCATTACTTTGACTACGAGGTTCATTATCCTTTGATCTGCTGCCATTTAGCGTAGGCGTAAGGTTGCGCCCTTGCCTATAAATAAGAGAGCTTTGAGACAAGTCTGTTCATTTCTTTTCGGTACTTTCCCACTATGCGAGAGCTTGACTTAGCCTTGGATGGCTATGAGCTTTGGTCACCGATTGTAGATCTCTTCGTTCAAATAAGTCAAGTCCGAAATAAAGAACATTTCTAGAGTAATGAGATACATCTGAACACTTGGTGAGGGAGCTTCTTGGAGGTCTTCGAGGTCCAAGACTCGTTCCTCTTCGTACGCCGGTCGAGCTACGTAAGGAGCTGTATGAGGGAGCTACGCCCAGAGTCTTCGGCTAACACATGGCTGGAGACAAGGTCAAGGTATGCCCACGTTGCCCATGTCTTCTGACTAATCCATATATCAGAAGACAAGGTTAAGTTCTGAGCCCACACTACGATGTGCCTACGATTCGTGTCTACGCCATAAGTGACAGAAGAAGTGTTACGCCGTAGGATAGATCTTTACGTAAATGAAAATCTTTTATAATAGATAGATTTTCAATGAATGAAAAATTCTTCTGTAGTAGATAGATTTCCAATGAATGAAAAAATCTTTATATAGAACTCTTTGATTTTTTGTATTTCTGTTTGTTTGTGGGGTATGAACCTTTTTGGCATATGAATCTTCTAGCCTTTCTGTGGCGTATGAATCATTTTGTTTGTGAAATTCTATGCTTCTACAAGACCCCCTTCAAAGTTTTCAAAACTTGGGCAATTCTTTGAAATACTTTGAATAGGATGCATAGGAAGTAGAAGTACTTCTGTAGGGGACCTTTGTGCAGTTTTGGTACAGGGAGCCTTCTGCATTTTTAGGCGTAAGAGTTTTTAGCCCATTTGGCATACAGCGATTGGGTGCCTCGGACAGGCTGTCATGTCATTCTTCGAAGTAGGGGAAAATTTAATTTCCTTGGCTTTATCCAAAGCGACGGCGGTTCGCTTCGAATTCTATCGGGATACGCGTTTGAGGGGCGGCCTATAAATAGGCATTTGGTGAAGATAGAGGGTTTTTACTTGCTCTATTTTTTCTGAAAAGAATCTCCTCTTCTTCTTTATCGACTTCATCTTTGCCATGGCTCCCAAGTCTTCTTATGCTGCTGCTATGAAAGGAACGGGGAAATCCCAGAAGGATGCGATGGCGTCAGAGCCGTTGGTTGTCAACTTGGGCCACCTCGACGTTCGCAAACCAGTCAAGAGTAAGTCGCCATTATCGATTCTTGGTAAGTTGGCGATCGCATAGATGGTTCGTCCATCATGTTGTTACGTGCCACTTTTTATCGCTGCAGCGCATCTGTCTAGCTGAAAAGCTAGGTCATGGGATATACGTCTAGGCTTCGACACGCATGGACTATGTCCTACGCATTTTCGTCACTCCTCGCTGAAGCGTTGGTTAGACCGCAAGGTCATGTCCAACCCATACGCTGAAGCAACCCTACGTTGTACTGCTTGCTTGACTGTAAAGTTATGTCAGAGCTATGCGCTAGGGTATCCATACGCCGCTTTGTTTTGACTTTGGTTTGAAGGACCAAGTTTGAAGCGAGGCATAAAGGATGTGCATACGCCACTATGCTCCTTTTAGTGCTTTGGTCTTTATGATGAGTCTGGCATAGAGTTCTTCATGCGCCTAGACTTTGATGTGCGATAGTTTACATGTGTCGCCACTGATTTTAACCAAAAGGGGCTAAGTTTTTTGCTAACTCTCCTTTTTTTTGTAGTGTCGGTGGTGACGCCAAAAGTTGAAGTCATCATTAAAGAGGAAGTGTTATCTCCCTTTGTCAAAAATGAATTAGTGACAATTAAGGAGGAAATAATACCCAAAATTGAGGTAGCTGTCAAGGAAGAACCGACATCAGAAGGCAGTGGCACCGGGAGCTCTGGCCACCCGGCTCCTACAGAGGACCTCGATCAGTCGGAGCCTTCATATGGGCAATGGTTGAAGGAGTGGTACTTGCCCCAACATAACCATTCTCCCTAAATCTGGGGTTTTATCGACCTTCTTGTAGTCCCCATTTTCGAGAAAGGAAATAAAATAATTTTCCTTTCTCGTACTCAACGTTTCCTATTTTTTGCTTTTTCTGCTGTTCTGAGATGTAGTTTGTTTTGTTCTTTTTTCAATGTATTCCTTTTTCTCTCTCTTTCTTAAAAGAAATAAAAACTTTTACTCGCTCAAGCATTATAAATTTTGTGCTTGTAGACTTAACATCTTTGGCGCACCTCGGTTTTAGGTACGGATGGAAAGTTTGAGATAGTTAGCCAATACATTTACTCAGAGGTGATGTGGACATGGCAAACGTAAAGGTTTATGGTAGAGTTTTCTTATTTAATGGTGATGTAAACATGGTAAGAAAAAACTTTATGGGGATGCAAAGAACAACTCAGAGGTAATATGGACGTGAATGTTCCATATGCAAGGTGTAACAACCCAGGGGTTGTTAAATGAGGTGTTTACTCAGAGGTAATGTGGACATGGCAAACACCCATTTTAGCATCATCTTATTGAGGGATAAGATTAAGCTCTATGGGGATATATAAAAACAACTCAGAGGTCATATGGACTTGGATGTTTTCTACTGAGGAGTGATGAGAGAATACCCTGGAGCAGCTGGGCTCCAGAGACATATGACGATAAGTGGGATGAACCCGGTGGTAAAATTCATATATTATTAGGGAGGTGGAAGTACACACTTGGGGAGCCTCAAGCATAATACTTCTTTGGGACCATGCTATTGATTGGCATCATGAATAAGTCTTCATTAGGTTTTGCTAGTCGGTATGAGCTATTAGAATATACTGTCTCCAAAATGAAGGGACCTTCCCACTTAGGTTCGAACTTTTCTAGTATCTTGTGAGTCGCTACCATTGACCTTCTGACTGATAGGACAAGTCACCCTCTTGGAAAGTTCTTTGTTTGACCTTCTTATTGAAGGCCTGAGAAATACGAGCCTGATAGAGCTTGATATGCTATTGAGCCAATAGGCATTTTTCGTCTAGCGTTTCTAATTCTTGCAGCCAGTGACGTTGATTGTCTTCCTCCGCTAGTTGGTTTGTGATGGCCACTCGTAATGAGGGGATCTGGATTTCAAAAGGAAGGACAACTTTGCTTCCGTGTACCAGGAAGAATGGTGTGTTGCCTGTTGGGGTCTGTACCATTGTGCGGTAGGCCCAAAGACATTCACCTAACTTCTCATCCCAGTCGCGATTGTTAGAGGACACGACCTTTTTGAGTGATTTGAAGATAGTTTTGTTGAAAGCCTCTGCCATTCATTTGTTGCCGGATTGTAAGCGACCGATGCTATATTTTGAATGTGATTCTTGTTACAAAACCTGCTGAATGCACGACTTATGAATTATGGACCGTTATCGTGGATGTTCCTCTGGGGTACTCTGAAATGGTAGATGATGTGGTGTTTGATGAAGCTGATTACTTTGGAGCTCTTCACCTCTAACAGAGGTAGTAGTCGGTGATTGCTAAGATGAAGCAATGTCCACTGGATGATGGAGGGGTAATCAATCAACTATGTCCATTCCCCAGGCTTTAAATGGCCAGAAGGCAACCGTAGGATGTAGAAACTCCAAGGGCCGATGGATGAAATCTGCATGCAACTGGCAGATATGACACTTTTTGGCGTACTCAGTAGCGTCCGTCATCATAGTAGGCCAGTAATAACTCATACATCGAATTCAATCCTGTAGCTTATGACCGAGTTGATGAGCTCCATAGGTACCATCGTAAGCTTCCCGAAGAGCTTCGGCTGCTTCCTCGTTAGATAAACATCTGAGGAGAATTTTGTCATAAGACCAGCGATACAGTATTTTGGTAGTTATATCGTAGAAGAATCGGAGAGAACGTCTTTTGACATATACAGTTTCCTTTGGGTCATCTGGGAGAACCGTGTATGCTGCGAAGTCTATAAATGAAAATTGCCAGTCCCTAACGTTAACGTCGACGTCCGCTGGCATGGCATGGTTCAGACACATGTAAATATTATTTTTGGGACACACCAAACCCCGACCAATCATCATAACAAAGTGTTGAGTTCCGAGAGGTGCCACCAAGGAGGCAACAAGGCCAGCTAAAGCATCAGCCTCTAAATTTTATAACCGAGGTACATGCTCTATAAAGAACTCTGTAGAGACTGAAATGATGTCTAAGGAATCTTCTAGAAACCTCGTATTGTCCTCGGACCTGGTTGACGATGAATTTCGAATTACCATAGGATTCGAGGCATTCTACCCCAGTTGTTTTGCCAACTGGAGTCCCATAATGAGGGCATTATATTCTGCTACATTGTTGGAGCACGGCTCTGTGAGGGAATAGGCACGCTGGATGACGAAGTTGTCTGGAGAGACCAAGACTACCTCCACTCTAGCGATGATCTGACCCTTGGGGCCCGTTCTAGAAGCGCCATCGAAGAACATTTGCCAGACAAAATTGTCTTCGGTGACGTTAGACTCAAGTACCTCATCCGAGATATCCTCATAGAGTTTAGATGATTCCGGGATTGGATGTGCAGCTAAAAAGTCGGCCAGTGCTTGTTCTTTAACAGCTTTTTGTGGGACGAATACCATGTCATATGGTATCAATAATATCGCCTATGTAGCCAATAAAGATTTAGCACGCTAGGTTTATCATGAGGACTCTGAGTGGGTTGACGTGGGAGATGACATGGATTGTCTGACCCGAGACGTAGTGGCGATTATTCTGTATCGCAAATACCAAAGCTAAACTTTCTTTCTCGACGAAGGTGTACCGGTGTTCAGCCCCGATCATTGTCCTCCTTAGGTAGTAAATAGCTTGCTCGGTCCGAATCATTGTTCTGAGCCAATAGGGGCCAAGAGAGTGATTCATTGCACGGACGTAGAGTAAGAAGGGTTTGTCAGCAACTGGTGCTAATAGAACTGAAGGATTTATAAGATAGGCCTTGATATCGTCAAATGCCTTCTGACATTCCTCCGTCCGGATGTAAGAGACTCCCTTCTTTATGAGCATAGTGAAGGGTTGGCATCGTCCAAAAAAATTCGCTATAAACCTTCGGATGTATGCGAGATATCCTTGCAGGCCTCAAAGTTCTCTTAAGTTCTTCAGAGAACTCATCTCAATGATGGCCTTGGTCTTCTAAGGGTCAACATGGATGCCATTTGCAGTGATGATAAAACCCAAGAATTTGTCGCTTGAAATCCTAAGGAAGGATTTAGCAGGGTTTATCTTAAGCTGATGGGATCGCATGACATCAAAGATTGTCCTCAGATCTTGTAAATAATCACCTCGTAGATGGCTTTTGATAGTAATGTCATCAACATAGCATTCAATTGTCTTACGGAGGTGTTTGCGAAAGATGATGCTCATAGCTCGTTGGTATGTGGCACATGCGTTCTTTAGACCGAAGGGCATCACTGTGTAGCAGTAAACCCCCTTTGGAGTTTTGAATGACGTATGCTTCTCGTCGTCTGGGAAAATCTTAATCTGGTTGTAGCCCGAATATCCTCTAGGACCGTTGAGCACCTCTAAGGGGGATGAATAGAGTGTGTGCGTGTGCAGTAAAAAATAATCACCAATTAAAAAATATTAAGTATTTATATATTATGGCAGATAAAAGCCAGTAAATAAAATATGGTAAAGTAAGAGTCAAGAATTCAAACACAGTGAACACCACGATGTATACTGGTTTTCCTCTGAGAGGACTAGTCCAGTCGCGAGTACTCTTGCTCACTGTTAATCCACTATGGCACAAGCTTTAACTGAGCGCTTGCAACTCTTATAACACCGTGCTTGGCGACAAGTGCACGACCGACTTCATAACACCGTGCTTGGTGACGAGCGCACGACCGACTCCAGAAGGAAATTGGAAAACTAAAACGTTTTCTGAATACAGCCTCCGATACAACTCTTCAACACCAAACTCTAGATTAAACAGAAACTGTACTGGCTTGGCTAAGAGTCGTAAAGGCTTAGATATGAAATTAAAAAGCTCATAACACTTTAGATAGAGAAAAGAAGAGATGAAATTGGATGATTGAAATGAATGGTAATCTCATCTCTATTTATAATATTTTTGGGGGACAGAACTTGGGCATAGTTCGGATGCTAAAATTTTGTATACGAATGTTGGATGCAGAATTGGTAGAAACTGTATTTTGAATTTACCCAGACCGAACTCGGGTCGAACTCAGACCGAACTCGGTCAGAGTTCTATCAGAGTTCTGCTGGGTCAGAACAGTAAGGAATAGACCAAATTTGTATAGGTTTTGGGCTTTTTGGAATTATAGATTTTTGGGATAAGTAGGTAGGCTATATATTGTGGATTGAGAATAGCTAAGCCAGTAACGATCCGATCAATCTCACATTTTTTCTAGACTCAATAAAAGAAAAAATACATAATAAATTTGAAAACCAATAGCCCTTTTGATGACATCTTTTTCCTGACATTGAAGACGCATTTTTCTTTGACGACAGTCGTCCAAAGATAAACAGATCTGGAAATCTGAATACCTTTCGGGGGCTTCTCCCCCGAACCCCCACGGGGGGCGCTGCCCCCTCGACCCCCGTTCATTGACTGGGCAGCGGAACCCCCGATGCGAGGCCCCGGATAGGTCGTTAGGCGGTTCAAAGAAATCTTCTTGTATAACGTCGTCTTTGGACCCTCAAATATCGTTCATAGCATATGTCCTGGTTTGATCATGCTTACTACTTGTCTGCAAGTACATGTTAGACGAACAAAACAATATGATGCATTATGATATAAGCATAGCAATATGATATAGAATATTTAGGACAATGCTAAGTTTAAGTAGCAGCATGATAGTGATTACATAATTATTAGTGATATCACTAGTTAAACTTAATTGATTAGCCATATTCAAAAATATGATATAATCATTTGGGCTAACAATCTCCCATTTTTTTATTATGACAAATCGGTTAAGTTTAAGATAGAATGATAGATGCATATATCACAAATAAACACATATTACTAAAAAAATCCGTGCTAACTTAAACTTATTTCTCCGCCTTTGACATGATCAAAAAAATAAGCTCCCCGTAATAAGCTATAAATTGAAATCAATCATCAAAGAAGGTAGAAATAATCATGAACAACTATTAGGGTAGAAATTGGAAACAAACCATTCAAAACACAGTCTAATAAAGAATATAACTATAGTTTTGAAGGAAACCAATATAGCAGAAATCAATTATTGGTCATAAATAATCCATGAGAGAAAAAATTCACAGATCTAGTATAACAATATAAATTACCAAATATAGAATATTTAGAAGATATAATAAGACTTTTAACAGTGATAAAAAAATATGATTCATACTTTGCCCATACAAAATAGTGAATCACTTCTATAAAGAATATAATCATTGAAAAGAAATCAAAGCAGATATACTAGAATCTATACAAAATCTATACTAAAGTTCATGCATTTGAACTCAATTACCTTAACATGATATATGAATATTCATTAGACAAACATGAAGGTAATAGAGATAAAATACTTGAGAAGGGGAAATTCAGTCGACTTGAATGCTCCCCTGCAAAGTATGTTCAGTCTAAATAAGATAATCATGAACTTTGAGATGAAATCTCAATAAGAAAAGTCAAATATATTTAAACTCAAGGAATCATCAAAACTAAATATATTTGATAAGATAATTTTAAAAAAACTCGTAAAATAAGAGAATCAAGAAGAAATAATAATAATCATATATTCTCTCATAAAAATATCATGAACACAATCAATAAGAATTTAAAAAAAATAGACAGTAGGTCCATGATTGAACTAGGTATACCACATATTAAGAGTGTAAATAAATTGAAACAATTGATTTGCTCCCCCTTAAAATATTTGTATCTAGTTCAAAAATAATTTATATGCAAAAATAGATAAAATAAATAATCACAAGATCTGAGGAATATTCAAGATATGCATCTTTTTTTGTTTGATCAAATGCATACAAAGTTCCAAACTTGAAACAAATATCATCTTTAGGCAAGTAAAAAAAAATCCAATAAATAAATGCTTAACGATGAACAAACAAAATATGTCTCCAATGAAAAATATATATTCAAATAACAAAAATGATTTTAAGACAGTAAAGAATTTTTGAAAATTGCCTTAATAATGGTATTCGAGTAACGGACAGATTAAAAAAAATTAGAAGACATTTGAAATACGGAATTCACTATAAAAAGGTTGTCATAGTGAATGTTCGAATGCGTCCGTTTAGTCCTCAGACTCACAACTGACGATTCAAAACTTTTGTTTCACGAAAACAGCTTTAATAAAAGATCCATAGCCCATTTTTAAGTAAATAAAAATAATACTAGGTAAATGTCCAGAATAAATAGTATTCTAGATATATGGCATGTTAAGGGAATAATTGATTTGAAACAATTAACTGCTCCCCATTTTCATAGCTATATCCAAAATTAATAACAAATTTAAATTCCAGAAAAATATTTCCAAAAGTAGAAAACTAATCCATCAAAATATTAGGTCTTCTTATCAAGGTTCATTTCTTCCTTTTTAAAACCTTAGCACGGTATCAACCGGCTTAAAGAAAATAAACGCTTTGAGAGAGAGAAATTAAACTGACTTCTCCCCAACAAAGAATTATTACTATAGGCAGTTAGTAACTTGAATAAGAAGAGAATAATAAAATTTTTAAAATATCATGAATACGAAAAACAATCATCTTTAGACAAACGAGAAAATATGCATTAAATGAACACTTATAATGAAACAATCAAAAAGATATTTCAATTTAGCATATATAAACTAAAATACAATGAATAATCATATAAGTCAAAAGATGACATAACTTGATCTATGCAATAAAATATCACAATAGAAAAGTTAGATCAACACATGTTACCATTTGTGAAAAATATAAAAAGATAATATTGTTCATCAAAATGAAAGTCCAAATCTAAAGATGAAATCCATATCTCTTTGCTTAGAGTTGAGATCAATCCAAGATTGTAGATCATTTTAGAGAATACAAAAATAAGTGCATCTACTGAAATCGAAAGATCTCAAACAACAACAAAAGAATCAAATCATTTGTAGCTATAAGCATAAGATGTATCCATTACTTGTATTCTTATATGTGCTAAAAACCATTGGATAACAATATAAAGCATTTATAAATCAAAATATAGGGCCTAGATATGCTGATGTATTCTGGAACCTAGGGACTGGGTTCAGTGCCTTGGATCCAGAACTACATAATTGTTGCAAGTAGACCTTAATAAATCTTAAGTCTATAAAGTATTAATCACTTTGGGTTAGCTGTAGGGGCCGATTCTCAGCTAGCGGTAGTCCAAAAACTAGTACACCGTATCGCTTCAGGTTATTTACACATGTTACAGAAGGACCCTTTCGGCTTGTACCCAAAATGATATCTACTTTTAAGAACTTAGATTTAAAAGAATATATACAGTATCATCAATTAGCATCGAAATCCAGAATTCCTAAATATAAGAAAGTAAATCCCCAAAGAATGAACAAGGAATGATCATCAAGATTAAGATACTAAAAACTAGTTTTTTAAAAAAAAATTCACAGTGCACTATAGAGATAAATATATAGTATAAGTGTGCACAAATAAACATATCAAGATAAAACAAACGATCTTAAAAGAACACTCACAAATAATCATGAGCAAGACATTAATAAATATTTTTTCACAAAATCCCAACTTAAAGACATAAACCAAATAAATATCGAAAACTAGGAGACTACTAATATATATATATATATATATATATATATATATATATATATTGCATACATGAAATAATTTAAATACGAGTCATGTATCCAAAATGTCAACCAAAAAGTCAAGAAAAATGTCATTTAAGAGAGGCTTTGAAGAAGAAGCTAATAAAGAAAAGAACACAAATTTGTTCAAAGAAATCAATAGCTAAAGTATGAGGTAAGCACAAGTTTGAAGATAACAAGTATAATTAAATACTTCTTAAAATAATATAGAACTTGAGCTAAACTCAATATTCCCTCATAAAGATATTTATATAAAAGTATATATCAATAAAATATATGAGCAATATATAAATAACAATATATAAAGTACTCATGTATCCTTAATAAACCTTGAAAAATTATCATAAGATCAAGAACATGTATAAATATGCTTTATTGGGCAAAGATGTAATTGATTCATAAGAAGTTACTCAAAATAAGATATAAGAATCAATAATGAATATATTACATAAGCACAAGGTTGACATAAAAATATATGTATATATTTTTAGAGTAAAAAGAGACTTGTGCTAAACATACATACTCACAAAATACCGATTAAAGTAAATATGACATGTTAAAGACAAATCGGTAAGAAGTGACCATTTGAGAAATATTAAAGACAGAGAGTCAAAAACACATTAACTCTAGCTCCTATAGACTAGAGTGGTATGCATGCTTCATAGATAAAGACTAAGAGTAAAGATCATACATAGATAAATATGACATGTCACACAAATAAAAAATTAGTAAAAGACTATATAGTGTGAAATAATTATTTAAGCTAAACAACTAGTTATGCTAGGATTATAACTCACATAAATGATAAACAATTAAAAGATATCAATGAGAGCTAATAACAAGACATCAATAATAACATGCTAGATATTAAAAACTATTTAGGAAGTATGTTACCAAAGTGGTTCTAGTGATCACACATATGTTGGTGCAATTGCATGGAAGATGACCGTTGTAGCTTTACAATCACCAACATGCTCCATGGTTCTATGGTTCAGCATAAGTAGCTCCACCTAAAATATTAGGTAAAGACTTTGGTATACAGTACTTGGATCCACATTTGTTAGCTTTGGGAATCCATTTGCACAAGTTCATATCAACTAGCTTTCTAATCTGACAATGATTAGAAATGTGTCCATTCATATCTCAATAATGACATAAAGTATTAACATTAGTCCTATGTACAGCAGTATGAGAACGTGCAGTGGTATGATATAATATGCGTGGATACTTGTAATAGAATGCATAGTTGCGTGAAGCTTTAGCTTTGTTTGCTTTCTTTTTAAAAGATCTATCGTGTGTGACTTTGTGATGTGTCATGTGTCTTGTGTTAGACTGAGTCACAGGTTGTACTACCTGCTTTTCCAGTCTAATCTCTACTTTTTAGAGTTAGCATAGATCTCATCATATTTAGCAAAAAGAGCATCAATTCTACATGAAGAAATATAATATTTTTTTTTTCTGATTCTAATTCCTTCTTAAGTTTAGCATTTTCTTGAGTGATTTTCTCAATGCATTCAAGTACCTCATGCAATCTAAACTCAAGTGTGGACATCTCAGTAGAATTATCAGAAGTAGAAGTGTTTCTAGCATCATTCAATAAGCAAGTAAGCTTTTCATTCTCAAGCTTATAGCAGATAATATCTTTTCTAGCTTGCTTATACTTATCTAATACTTTCTTGTGTTCTTTCAATAGATCACTGAAAGCATCAGACAACTCATCATAAGAGAATTCATTTTCTTTAAGAACAGAGTTATCTTATACCTCGTTGGATAATGCCATCGAGCATATATTTGTAGCTTGACAAGGTCTCTCTTCTTCTTCAGAATTGCTTGCTTCGCTTTCACATAATATGCTTGTGGTAGAGTACTTGTGAGATGACGACCTTCCTTTGTTTGATCGTTCATAGTGACTCTTCTTTCTAGCAGTACTACAATCTTCTTTGATGTGGCCTATCTTCTTGCAGCGCAAACAAGCTCTTCTTCATATATAGGGTTGTGTTGAACCTTAAATCTCGATGCCATCATGCACATATTTGTATCATTATAAAGACTATCCTCTTCTCTGGAGTACCTAGCACTACTTTCGTACCTACACTCATAAGTAGCTTCAAGAAGTTTTTAAATTTTATGAGATGTTGTGCAAGTAGTAATCAGATTGAATACATTGAAGTCTACAGCACAATAGAAAGCATGCTTTGCTTTTGCATCAAGGCTAGCTAACTTCTTTTTTTTTTCTCTGTGTAACTATAATAAGGTTTGTTAATAATTGAGGAAGTATGAATAGAGGTGATAGTAGGCTTTTTGTAGACATTGCAAACAATTAACGATAAATAGTGGAGGCCTATTTGTGGACTGCCCTTCACCTGTGAATATTGATTTCACGGCTGTCATATGCAAATTCTCTAGAGTGTTATGAATATAACCTACTCTGATATAACAATTGTGGGAGCAATTGGTATGAGCAGTAATATTTATATAACAAGCACCTGCTCTGATACCAATTGTAGGCATTGGAATCAGAGGTTGACAATTGATAATAAGGATCTACTCTAAGAATGTTAAGCCAAATAATAGAGTCCTAGCTCTGATACCAATTGTAGGACCGTTGAGCACCTCTAGAGGGGGGTGAATAGAGTGTACGTGTGCAGCAAAAAATAATCACCAATTAAAAAATATTAAGAAGTTATATATTATGGCAGATAAAAGATGGTAAATAAAATACGCTAAAGTAAGAGTCAAGAATTCAAACTCAGTGAACACCACGATGTATACTGGTTTTCCTCTGAGATGACTAGTCCAGTCGCGAGTACTCTTGCTCACTGTTAGTCCACTATGGCACAAGCTTTAACTGAGCGCTTGCAACTCTTACAACACCGTGCTTAGCGACAAGTGCACGACCGACTTCACAACACCGTGCTTGGTGACGAGCGAACGACCGACTCCAGAAGGCAATTAGAAAACTAGAACATTTTCTGAATATAGCCTCCGATACAACTCTTTAATACCAAACTCTAGATTAAACAGAAACTGTACTAGCTTGGCTAAGAGTCGTAAAGGCTTAGATATGAAAGTAAAAAGTTCAGAACACTTTAGATAGAGAAGAAAAGAGATGAAATCTTCTTGTATAATGTCGTCTTTGGACCATCAAATTGTTCATTACATATGTCCTGGTTTGATCATGCTTACTGCTTGTCTGCAAGTACATGTTAGACGAACAAAACAATATAATGTAGTATGATATAAGCATAGCAATATGATATAGAACATTTAGGACAATGCTAAGTTTAAGTAGCAGCATGATAGTGATTACATGATTATTAGTGACATCACTAGTTAAACTTAATTGATTAGCCATATTCAAAAACATGATATAATCATTTGGGCTAACATATCCATCCATGAAGGACATGTTTTCAAAGCCACAGGTGTTGTCGATCATTACGTTAGTGATCGAAATTGAAAATTTGTCTTTCGGGGAAGCAAAGTTGAGGTCTTGAAAGTCGATGTAAACTCTGATCTTCCCGTTCATTTTAGTAACGGAAACAAAATTGGCCACCCAGTCTAGATGTTGTTCCTCGCAAATAAATCTACAATCTAAGAGTTTATCCACTTCTTTCTCAATAGCATACATGATGTTAGGATGGAAGCATCGATGTTGCTGCTTAACAGGCTTAGTGTTAGGTAAGATGTTAAACTTGTGCATTGCAACTTGCAGGTCTAAAATTGGCATGTCTTCATAGCTCTAGGAAAAGACATCATGTATTCCTTGACAAATTGAACTAGGGATTCTCGATCTTCTCCTGCCAAGTTTTTGCTGATGAATATGGGTTTGGGCGAGGATTCATCCCCTAAGTCGATATGCTCGACTTCATCTTCGGTAGGGGTTTGCGGAGTTCAAAGCAAGATTTCCATTGTGCTCCTAAGTGTTGAGCCCATGGTTCTTCTTCGAATAACTCCATCGTTTGATCATCATCTTCTTCTTCTAGAGGATGTACGGATGTCATGTTGACGGATAATACTTTCCTGAAGAATGAGCCGATGCTAGTATCGGAGTCCCAAGTTGAAGCTTCAGATGAATGAGAGTGCGCGACCTCTTTGGCATTCGAACTCTCTGGGGTTGTTGGCGGTGTGACATAGCCTACCCCCCGTCGAGTGTACTGATAATAGTCTTGTGGTGTTTCTTTTAAAACTGGGAGTTGTAAGGGAAGATGTTGGCCTTTGTCATAGTTCAGGCCTTTGTAGCTTTTCAAGTTATAACCCATCTTTTGTATGAGGTACTTTGCTTGATTGGTGTACTGATATATTTGTATTCTACTATTATTGGGTTCTAATTCGACTGGCATGAGGTCTTGATGACGCTCGACCTTGTCGAAGATGATGGATTTTTCGTCTTTGTTCCGGGGCAGAACTATATAGCAGACCCCTCAGTTCGGGACAACTCGGTTTACATGATTAACCATCATTATTTGTGTTTGCAACGACTGTAAGGCATTGTCTAAAGTGTACATAGCATTCCAATACGGAAGATCATAGTAGTTCAAAGATAGCCTTTTATTGATAAAATACAAAATTTTGTCTCGAGGGATTACATCATCAAGAGAAGAAGCATCGACATTAACAGATATATAATCTCCCAACTCTTCATCAGTGAGAACCGGAGTGGCCTTAGGAGATTCAGGGATTTTAGGTCACCACCAGAGGGGTTGACGTCTTAGTAGGCAGCATTTTCGGAGAGTTCTTCGGGAGTCTAACCCGAATTGGCTCATGAGCTTGAGCAGGGCCTTCCCCTGTAGCTTGGCTACAAGGGGAGCCAATAATTAGAGAGGTTTTTCCTTGAGCCACACCTTCAGAGGTGCTTCAGTTGGCATCTCAACCAGGGAGGTAAGTGCCTTCCCGTACAGCTTAGCCACGAGAGGAGCCGACACTTGGGGAGGTTTTCTCTTGAGTCGCACCTTCAGAGGAGCTTCAATTCTAGTCTCAACCAAGGAGGCTGGTGCCTTCCCACGTAGCTTAACTACGAGAGGAGCTAACACTTAGGGAGGTTTTCCTTTGAGTCGTACCTTCAGAGGGGCTTCGGTCGCTATTTCAGCTTCAGCATCAACCTCTGTTTCTACCTCTGCTGCATCATCAGCGTCATTAGCTTCATCGTCCAAATGAATTAATTTATAGAGGTTAGAGTCAGTGAAGAATGCTTCGATCCCTCTGAAGGGGTCGACATCGATGAACTCCGTCCTGACTATGCCATTAGCAGAAACATATTTCATACATTGGTGGAGGGTAGACGGTACCACTATGTACTCATGTATCCTGGTCGTCTCAACAGGATGTTATAATTGATGTCCGCGTCAACAACATAGCAAGTCACCTCCGTCTGGAGATCACCGATATGACATTTCAGCCAAATTTTACCTAGAGGCTCGCTCTTGCTAGCGTTGAAGCCGCTGATTGTGGTATTGGATGCAGTCAGGTGATGCATCGGGATCCCCAGCATTTGTAGCAGAGTCCGAGGGATAATACTAACGGAAGACCCAGGATCGATTTGGATCCAATCCACCTTAATGGTACTAACATACCCTGTGTAATACAGCAGTTTATTATGTCATTTATTCTTGAGCAGCATATCTTATTGAGTGAATGTAATATTGGGGATGATTTTCTCCATACTATGGTAGTATAGACATATGGTTGGATCTTTTTCAGGCTGCTGGACCTAACTGATGAAGGATTCAGCATCCTTCAGTGCTTCACATAGAGCATCCCGAGTATCTTTAGATACTTGGAGAAGTTCAAACAGTGACAGCCGAGCCGGAGTATTTGCGAGCTGTGCCAATATGTCGAAGTTGTGGGGTTTGGTCAACCCCGTAGCATCTTCTTTTCACAGAGTCTTGTCAAAATGAGCCTCTCTCTGCCTCTGCTTGTCTACTGCCAAAGGTTGTGATGGACCTTCCTTCGGAGTAGTAGTAGTAGTGACAGGAGGCATTTTCTTAGCAGTAGTAGTAGTGATGAACTGACTCTACCCTCGGTTGAGTCAGTTCAGGGGCCAGATATAGGTAAACCCATATGATCTCTCCCCGGGATGTCATGAGTGGTACCAGCCCACTCATATTGTTACGGGTTGGTGGAAGGTTGATCACTTCCATTGTCACCTTTGGGATGTGGACGACGCCATCTTGAGCTTTAATCTACAGTAGGGTGCCAAACTGGAGTGACACCATATTTGCCAAGACTGTTTTTTCCTCGTAATTAAGCGAGAGGACATTCGTATTGATCATACATTGTATGTAATTCTTCAGGATATAACAATCTCGAGTTGGGTACCCCACGAACCGATGGTAGTGACAGTACCTCGGGTCGCCTATCATGTCCACCTCGTTGGGGCGCTTTGGATCAGGCAACTTGATCTTGTCGCCTTGCTGTAGTATTTCGAAGAGCTGCAGGGTGTCTTCGTCATTGAAGGAGTAATTTTTTTTTGTCTTGGCATGGTCGGTGGTTTTTAAGCAGGAGCCAATGCACCCTTTGAGATATTTACGGTTAATGTCTACATTCCCTTGAGCTTCCGTGCACTATTGTTATTGTTGGAGAGTTTTTCCTTGTCTTCGAATGAAGGGAAGCTAACACCTAGAAGATGAGCATCGCAAGCTTTCATCTCGGCGGCTTCGCCACAGATAATAAGTGCGGTCCAGTCTATATATTGGGTAGAGTCGACCCAAAGCTTAATCGTCGGCGTCATGTTCTTCCGACAGGAATCCATCATCACAGATTCATGGATGCTAGAAAGTAGCCTTAAACATGCCTGTCAGAAGCGATCAATATAAGCCTGGACTGTCTCCTTCTCTTTCTAGGTAATCTCCATAAGAGACAACATAGTCATGTCTTTCCTGCTATCATAGAATCGAGAAAGAAAAAGGCTTTTCAAATCTTCAAAGGAGGATATACAGTTGTCATAGAGGCCATGCCAGTCATAGGCTACCCCCTTTAGTGCCCCAATAAACAGACTTGCCAGTAGGGCATCCTCCTTCAGCAGATGCCCTATTATTGAGTGGAAATAAGTCAAGTATTGTTGACGGGGAGATTCTTAGGGATTGTGGTTTATACTTGAGGGATAAACCACATTGTTCCACTTAGGATGATAGGGTTGCCGAATTTCAAGCTTCTGGCGTTCCTCCTGTTTGTTTCTTGCCTCAAAATGATCGTGCAGGTCTCTCACCATCTCGAATAGTTCTTTCATGGAGCTGGGAGCAGGTGATTGTGGCAAAGTACGATGTTCAGCACCCGAAGGATCTGAAGTTCGGGGCAGGGTTTGATGAATCATCCCCAAAGACACCCGTTGAGGGGGTACATTTGATTCTCCATTAGCCCCTGGTCGAAACTGGCGGATATAGGAGCCCCTATTGAGGGTTGAGGTATTAGGGTATTTCTGATTTCAAACACAACCTGTGTCAAAGACTACATCGTAGTGGAGAGGGTTTTCAGGCCTTCTTCCAAAGTATTCATACAGCGCATGAGATCAAGAGCCGAAGCATCTCCTTCTTCTTCCTCGACACCTTCTGTCATGTAGACAGGCATGATATGAGTCGAAGTGGATGGAACGCCTCACTTTCAACCTCACTTTCTTGTGGAAAGGTTGGCATGTGTGTTTCCCCTTCTGATTCCTTGAACTGGCTACCCCAGCCACATCAGTGTTAGTCTCTTGGTAGATGCCCTCATCCTCGAATGAGAGGTGGTTGTGGACGGTCGGAGGCTGATTACCCCCAGCTTACGCTATTGATGTAGCCTTCATCCTTAACCGGGTATTCTGGAATACCAGGTTTAATAGAATTTTTGTCGGCTTTTGGATGAGCTAGCCGAGGCTGGAGGGTTGGTGGTGTTTTTTTTCTCCCATGTGCAGGAGATCTAGAGATGATGTGGCACGAGGCGACCAAGGTTTCTTCTTCGTTATTGATTGGCATCCTCTTTCTGAGGCGACGTCGGACAGGTGCAGTCGATTACAGTCGCTGGAACACAGACAGCCTTTGTGGTGGAGCTACTGCTTTGTGGCAGCAGTAGTTGATGGTGATACTAGCACAAGTATGCCCGACGGGGGGTGGGTTGTGCGTAGTATTTGTCTCCCCCGTCTTGCCTTTGTGACTATTCATATTACGTAAGTCGTGCAAAGGGAGATCCGTACTTACATCGGTTCCATGCGTGCGGCCAAACGTCACACATGGATATGATGGAGGAAAATGAGCTCCTTGACTCAAACCAAGTGCATAAGATACACCTGATTCATGAGTAGAATAGTTGTGAGGGAGGCCAACCACACACACACAGTTAGACTGCGCGTATGGGCCTATCACAATATTTGTCCTTAGCTTGGTTCTTGTGCATGAAATACACCCAAAAGACAGGAGGACTTTGAAGATTGTTCTGCTTTAGGCGCAGAGGCTGCAGAATCAATCCTATATAGTTTACCATCGGGCGTGCGCATAAAGCACGCCTTTGGTCTACTTTCGGCATAGCATGATGAGTGTGTGAAGCTCGTGTCGCCTTGGAGTTCTTCGTACTAGCCCTCGAAGGTGCGTAGTACTCGAAATCCAACTTTCCTTTGGCAGGAAGGGGAGCAATCTTGTCAAAGATAGAGGCTTTTACGAGCACATCGAATGCCTTATGCAAGCGGGTTGATGTGCCTTTGCTTCTCTTCTTCTTTCGGGCGTGGACTGCCTGACAGTTAGGGGCAGGATTTAGTCCCCCGGACCCATACGTTACTTGGGGAAAAGTTTCATCTTCATCAGCAAGAAAAGACAGTGTAGAACATACGCCCTAGGTCTGCTACGCCTTAGGCACAATGTCCTTGGCGTCATTGCGTAGCACAGTACCCTTGGGTACCCAGACTCGGCGAGTCTTCTTCAACTTTGGCAGTCACTTCGAAGGACTCATGTTGCCTTCAAAGAGGAATTCCTCATAAGCTTGTTGGTTGAAGTGTACGACCAGCATCTTTTAAGAAGATTCGAGCTTGTTATCGTCGAATTGCGTCACAGCCTTCTCATTGGAAGAGAAGGAGGTCTCCAGCAGAGTCGCTAGCTTGTTTGCCATTAAAAGGTATTTGATTGAACTTTTAATTTCAAACGAATAAGTACAAAGAAAAGGGATCCTCAACAGGATCTTCCTAGGTACAATTTTTTATCTAGGAACTTTTGTGATAATGGAGAGTGTAGCTTTTCTTTACTCCGTTGACGATCTGACAACGATCAAGAGAATCATAAGCCTTCCTGTTTGATTTGTGAAGAAGACTGCAATTCGGCTCTCTGAAGTGGGGGTGATGCACTGTGTTCTGAAATGAAGGACTGGTCCTTCTATCTTTAGTTGATGGATGGAGATGTTCATTGTTACACGTAGGATGCTACGCGCATAGTTTATGGGCGCAGGAGTGCTGTGCACACAGGAGTAGGGCTGATCTGTTGCAACTGAGCTGTTATGCTGTAGAGGAGCTAACGTATGGCAGTTTGTGAAGATTTGCCCAATGCGGATATCTCGGATGGTTAGCACCCATTCATGGTATGTACTGAGTCAAAGACACGTGGCGTACGCGTATTGCCCAAAGATCATGGTCTATTGGAGTAAAAGAGTCTTCTACGCCATCTATTGTCATACATGACTTCTTTGAAGAATAGATGGGGTGTAGGGGTGGTCTACGCCCGTACTTGGGTTTGATATCAGTACCCTGGCATAGTTGACGTGGCCATTGCACTCTGTCCCAAAGATCTTTTGATCATTAGCTGATGTCAGCTGTCAGCACAGCTTTCGAAGCATCGTTGGCTATCAATGGCGTGGACACTACGTTTAAGCTGACTATCAAGCGGCTCTTCGATTCCAATGCTGCCATCACCTCAAGGCATGTTGTACTTCATTCGAAGCGTTAGTTTTAGAATTATCAGACTGCATTAAATTCTCTTTGAAGGAAGAGACTATGAAGTGGCCTCTTCATAGAGGATGTTGTAATCATGCTGCGATTGTAACCTCGTTGGCGTAGTCTTCAGGGCTTAGCCTTGACTGGTGTAGTCTGTTTGGAATGACCGATTTGGCATAGCCTAATTAGCGTAGCCGACTTGGCTTTGGTCAACCTTTCTTTGAAGAGCGGTCGCCTTATGTAGCGTGGGGCTCATTTTAGTTGACCGAAATGGATGTCGAGGTGGCAAGTTCATTGCCATAAATAATATTCATCGCATTAAGTGAGGTTCATTACTCTGACTATGAGGTTCATTGTCCTTTGATCTGTTGTCATTTGGCATAGGCGTAAGGCTACGCCCTTGCCTATAAATAAGAGAGCTTTAAGACAAATCTGTTCATTTCTCTTCAGCACTTCCCCACTCTGTGAGGCCCTGACTTAGCCTTGGGTGGCTGTGTGCTTTGGCCGCCGATTGTAGATCTCTTCGTTCAAAGAAGTCAAGTCTGAAATGAAGAATATGTCCAGAGTAATGAGATGCATCTGAACACTTGGTGGGGGAGCTTCTTGGAGGTCTTCTAGGTCCAATACTCGTTCCTTTTTGCATGCTGGTCGAGCTGCATAAGGAGCTGTATGGGGGAGCTACGCCCAGAGTCTTCGGCTAACACATGGCCGAAGACAAGGTCAAGGTGCGCCCACGTTGCCCATGTCTTCTGACTAATCCACATGTCAGAAGACAAGGTTAGGTTTCAGGCCCACGCTCGATGCGCCTACGACTCGCGCCTACGCCATAAGTGACGGAAGAAGTGCTACACCGTAGGATAGGTCTTTATGTAAATGAAAATCTTTTGTAATAGATAGATTTTCAATGAATGAAAATCCTTCTGTAATAGATAGATTTCCAGTGAATGAAAAAAATCTTTATGTAGAACTCTTTGATTTTTTGTATTAATGTTTGTTTGTTTATGGCGTATGAACCTTCTATGGCGTATGAATCTTGTAGCCTTTTTGTAGCGTATGAATCATTTTTTTCTATGAAATTCCATGCTTCTATACTCCCCTTTGCTGATGCTGGGCAAATCGTTGCTGCTGTGGAAAGAGGTCCTCTCTGCTGTTGTGCCACAGGAGGCCTAGCTGGCTGGGTAGGAGCACCCCCAGAAGTAAAATGATGCATGGGGCACTCCTTCAGCTGGTGAGTGCCCGATCCATAGTACATACATAACCTAAGCCTCATTCTGCAATTATCCCAAATGTGTCCAAGCTTCTTGCAGAACCCATAAGCTGGCCATTGTGATTCTGCTTCTGAGGCTACTGCTGCATAGGGGCTCTGGCTGGTTGCTGGGGCTGGAATGTCCTCTACTGGAACTGAGGACGCTTTGTCGATCCAGGGTAATGATTGCCCCCAAATGTGTCTCAGCCTCTTTTGGTCCTAAGGTCAAGATCCTCATCAATCCTTTGTGCTCAGCTAAGTAGTCTTACTCGAGGAGATGTGAACCCGAATATCTTTGGACAAGCCTTGACAAAATTTACGAGCCTTGACCTTTGGGTCCTGAACCACAAAATTCGAAAATTGGCCCAGCCTGCCGAATTCTGCAGCATACTCATCCACCGAAAGCCGACCCTGTACCAGACTCAAAAACTGTGCCTCTAGAGCTCCTTCTGTAATCTCTGTATATAACTTCCTCTTAAAGAGGCTCTTGAACTTGTTCTAAGCCAGATTTGGAACTATCCGAGGCTCGCTCGGGAACCAAGTGTGGGCAATGTCATGAAGCTGAAGACCAACTATCTCAATCTTTAGATCCTTGGGGTTCCTAGTGAGCCTCAAAATACGCTCGATGTCTTCAAGCCATTCATTCGCGTACAAGATTCCCTCAGTGCCCTTGAAGGTCCGAGGATTCATCTTCTTGAAGTCTAGAATATCTCCCTCCTTCAGGGTAGAGGACTGCTGCTGCTGAGTCTGCTGGGGTGTAGGAGCAGATCTCTGAAGAGCAGCAAGGGCTAGGTCATACGCCTTCTCAACACTATCTCGTATAGTAGAATTCTGTTCCCTCTGAGCCTCAGCCTGAATCCCTTGGGACTCATCCTAAATGCGTTGAGACTCCATCATCTTACGAAGGAAGCCAAAAAGTTGTGCACTGTCAGCAGGCACACTCTCAGAAGATAAAGATACTATTATCCCTTGCTGAGATGGAGGAGGAGGAGGAGGAAGAAGACTCTTCGATGCAGCTGATGCTACCTTCTGAACTGAAGGCATATCAGGGGGTGGAGGGAGAGTCTCAGTCGCTATCTTCTTTGAAGATCGAGAGGATGACCATCTCGATCGCTCAGAAGCTGCAACTGTAGCTGCTCCTAAGCCGTGAGATCGGGTCTTCGGAGGCATTCTAGAAAATATGATAGGAGAGAGTTAAAAGGAATACTAAGTATGATATAGACAAGATTATTCAAGAAGTACAACAATTCGAGATAGAAATTAGTCATAATTGCTTAAAATAATCGAATTCAAATTAGAATGGAATTTCTATTTTGTGATTCAGTTTTCCTATATAATCCTTTTCCTATCAATTCTGTTGTAGGCTCATAGTGATACTAATACTAAGTACCACTATAAAATCGTACTATTTCTAATGACTGACCTGCATGGGCCACCATGAAAACGTGTAACGACCCACGCCCGAAAGTTTAGGCACGAGTGCGTAGAAGCACACCCAGCCTACGCCGTAGAGTCGGCGGTAGTAAACTGTCAAATCTAAAGTATCTCCTAACCAAATCCAGAATATGACATAAACATGGTATCCAAATTCTAACTCAATCACAAATACTAGCAAAAAGATATAAAATAGAAATATAAATCTACAGAGTACAAATCTGATAGTTAGGTACAGTCATCCTCAAATTATAACAACACAACAAATGTTCTGGAAATAAAAATCTAAAAGACAGAAATAAAGTCCAAGCTAAATTAGGCATCCTCTGGTGGTACATCGTCTATGTCATCTCCAGAATCCTCAGTTACGGCATGATCTGCCTTAGGTGAGCCATAGTAAGTAGTACACCCATTTTCTAAATCCTTGACTAAAAATGTGGTTATCTAGTCAGGATTGGAGCAAGTACAATTCATGATCCATTATTCATAGCATGATAGAAACTATAAACATGAAGTAGCATATGTGACAGGGAAGTAAAGTATGATAATATGAACTAAAAAGTAAGTAAACAGGAAGAATAGACATAGCAGGGAATCAGGGTATATGACAGGAACAATATGAAATGCATAAGTCATCTATGCTAAGTGTGTTTGAAATACCATGTTCTATATGTGATCGGGCTGAGGGATCTACATGGTCCGGCTAATCATACATGTCATGTATGATTAGCTATCAACAGGGTACAGGAAACAGGAACATGGGTTTTGATCACATATATAATAGGGTTTTTTACGTCTAACTAGTAATCATGGATTCATCTCAACAGAAAATATGTACAGGATAAACTAAGGAACATGAACAGGATGACAATGTAATAGAATCCATAACACTAATCTCGTGAACCATCGTGTCAATAATCAAGAATCGCATATCTAAATCAAGAATAGAGTAACTATCAGGAAATGAAAGCGATCATCATTAGTACTTGCCTCAGGTATCTGAAGTCGACGTGCACGACACGAACTTGTTGACACAAAAAAATCATAGTCTATAATCCATAATAAGTCCAAATTGAGTCGTCGCAGAGCAATATCCAATAGAGCCCAAGATCCAAATCTGAAGTCCAATAAAGTCCATGATCGTATCTGATGTCCAATATCCCAAAATAAGCCGATGATTGATAGCAATGTCACACACATTAGGAAGCACGATTAGAATGTGATTAATAGCTAATAATATAGGGAAAAGACACTATCCTAAACCTATATACTAATTATGAGAATATTTATGTTTGAAAAATAACTTTTTACTTAATTAAAACATTTACTTTTTGAAAGTGTACTAAAACAAAATACTACTTTAGGAAAATATTTTATGACAATATTTAACTAATATAATTATCCCCATATTAATACTACTAATATACATGCATATATTATTACACATTTGTACTAATAATAATTATTATACATATCCATGTAGTACACTGATACCTACATATACTACTATACATTACTAGTAATCATGAAGTACGCCTATCTTTAATTATATAAATCCTCGCAATATGTGTATTGTACAACAATGCATTACAATTCTATAAGTACAGTACATCCAAACCGTCCACTATTAATTTTCTTCTATGAAAATATAAATGGCCAAGCCCACATCAGTATAGTATATATTAACAATATACTCATTCAATACCTAAAATACTATTGCTTAGAGCATCTCCAACCCTATTGTGAGTTTGAAAAAAATGGTTGCCACATAGGAATGACAACCATTTTTTCCAAAAGTACTTCTCCAATGCATATGTGAAATAAAGTGTGGAGTTGACATGGCAATGACATGGCAAAGACAATGTGAAGTTGGTTGTCTAGATCTAGACAATGCACTTCACAATGTCTTTATGTCCACATCATCATTTGTGAATAAAAATATTTATAAAAAGAAGTAGAAGAGTAAAAGTTGTCTTGGAAGTTGTAAAAAATTACTTTATATTGCCTTCTCAATACTTTTGCATTGGAGATGACTTTTTAAACTCATTGTCATTTGTGAATATAATTTTGCCACATATACAAGACATTGTCTTGTGCCTCATGCCACATAGGATTCACAACACAAAACAAGACAATAGGGTTGGAGATGCTCTTAACCCAATGTACTCAAACCAGTACACAGTATACTACAAAATATCTAACCCTCTACCAAAGTAGCACACAGCTGCCACATATGTGTGGCCTATCATTCACTAAAGGGTCAAGTGACCCTTTTATAAATCAAAGGGGCAAGCCCATATTAGCATAATATGTTAGGTTAAAACCTAACTCAAGAGAGAGTCAACAACACTCTCTCCCTCTCTCGAACGAGAGAGGCGGCTGAGAGAGGAGGAAAAAGAGAAGAGGGGGAAAGAGGCGACGGCTCAATGCAGATCCAGAGCAATCGTGTCGTTGAACGACGCCATGCAGACTGAAGACGAAGGGGATCTGGGCTGAGACGGCTCACGAAACACAGCGGCGAGCAGTCACGCGGTGGTGGCACGGTGGCTCGAACGTCGTCCAAGGCACAGATCTAGACCTACGAGCTCGACGGGGACGAGTGTGTGGAGGAGATGGCAGTAGACTGGTGGCTAAGCGGTGTTAGGTGCTGATGAGATAGGGTCTAGAGTTCTGATGGTTGGCCGAATGGGTGGTAGAGATGGTGACTAAAGTGGTCGGCCAGTGATGGAAATGACTAGGTGATGTAGATCTAGATGATGGGGTGGTGGTGGCGGCCAGTGGTGGTGGCGTAGAAGCTGTTGGTGATGGGGCGGTGCTGGTGGCTTGGGTTGGTTGGCCGAAGTTGGCCAGGTGGTCACTGGAGTTGGCCGGAAAGACAGAGAAGTGGTGCCAGTCGTGGGGGATGGGCGGAGCAGGGTGGTGGTCAGAAATGGAGTGGGACTGGAATGGGGGTCGATGGATGGTGGGAGTGGTAGAAATAGCAAGGCGGAGTATCGCCGAACTTGTCTGGGTACGACGGACGTCAGCGTGGCCGGACAGAAGTTGAAGAGAGAAAGAGTCAGGAGAGAGAGAGAGAGTACAGAAATGATTCAATAAAATAATGGGACTATATTATTTAAAGAATAAAGTGTGCTCTCCAAGGCTAGTCAGGATTGTAAATACTAACAGATCTAGGGGTAATAAATAATGGCTGCCAACAGCCCTAAATAATCTCTAACCAATTTTGACAGCTAGCTACTAATCTACTTACGACTAATTAATAATTATTTACTGCTAACTATTAATTACCTATTCTCTAACCCAACCTATAGGCTCCAATCCAAGCCGAAGCTTAAGCTTGGTAGGCCCACACCAGATAAATAACAACAAACTAATCTGAATATAAATAATTCTAAATAAAATTAACTATTATCTAACCACAATAATTAGAATTAATAATAATTATTTCCTGAAATGTAATTAAATAATTACTTAACTAATTATTAACGAACAGAAAATAAAAGTGATTCACAATAAATGATAAATGATTTTATAAATTCTCAAAACTTCAATAATGATTCTAAAATTAAGAATTCCAAAATTAGGTAGTTACAGGGCTGTTTGGATTGATGTAACTCCTTAAAACTGTGAAAGTGAGACTTTCAATATGATGTAGTAAAAGTGGTATCACTTTCAAAAATGTGTTTGGATAGATGTACTTTTGTCCGAGTTTTATATTATTCTTGATTGCATGACAACTTGAAAGTGATTAAAGTAAAAGTGGAAATTGAAAGTTTGGAGTTTCAATGTTTGGATAACAACATAAAAGTGGAGATGAGATTAAAATTATCTATTAATTATTAATTAACAAATAAATAACAAAATAAATATTTAAAATTAACAAATTAAGAAAAAAATTACTGCTAATAACGTAAAATTAACTAGCAATAAATAAGCAAAAAACAAAAACCAATATACCAACAAATAATTTACCAAATTTATTTAACAAAATTTTAATTAAGAAAAATTATCCAAAAACTAATTAACAAAAAATTAATTAATAAAAAAATAATTAAAGAAAATTTAGTTAAGAAAAACTTAATAAACAAAAAGTTAATTAACAAAACTTTAATTAACAAAAACTTAACTAAGACAACATACTTAATTTTTAATTAACGTTAACATTAACCATAACTAACGATATTAAAAAAAATAACTAAGAATAAAGCAATAAAATTTAACTAATAAAACTTTGAATAAGAAAAATTAACCAAGATTTAATTAACAATAAAATAATTTACAGGAATTAACAAAAATAATAATTAATGTTAGCATTAAATAATATTAATATGTAATTAACAATGAATATTAATTAACAATAATTAACATTAACTGTTATTACAATAGTATTTAATTAACAAAAAATAACGTCAACAAACATTAAAGAATTAATAAAGAACTAAAGAAGCAACAAAAGTTTCCACTTGCAACGAGTTTGGCTCATTTTCTAATGCAACTCAAAACCTCTCCACTTACATCAAAACTCTCCACTTTTAATACCTTACCAAAAACGGAAAGTATTTTAATGCAAGTGCAGTTGCATTGTAAGTGTATTGAAAGTGGCATTTTTCATGTACTTACCGTTATCCAAACGCTCGAGGTGATAAAGTGGAATACAATTGCATCAAAAAACACTCCACTTTTACCTCACCTTCCGGCTTCCAAATAGCCTCTAATACCTTATGTATCATACCATATAATATATATATGTATAGACTCATACCAATATACGTTAGCTCATTACTTATTATCATATCAATTACCTAAACATTACATTTACCCTTCCATACACATACATAAGCCATATACTAATTACCTATTTACTATATATATATATATATATATATATATATATATATATATATATATATATATATATATAATTTTTGGGAACCAGGTAAATTGTTTCTGGAATCGCTCCTACTGGGATTCAAACTCCTGACCACTCGGGCTGTATGCATCTCTCTTAACCACTAGGCTTGAGGTCATTTGCATTTACTACACACACACACACACACACATACACACACACACACACACACACACACATATATATATATATATATATATATATATATATATATATATATATATATATATATATATATATATTATACAACCTACATAACTTTATTCATGTCAAAGGCGCAAAATGCCGAAGTCTTTACAAGTAAGCGCAAAAAGAAAGACACGAAAAAGTAAAGGAGCAGGGAGGCAAACTCTCCCTCAACGACCATAACCTCGGGCGACCAAGTCAGCTGATCAAGGAGTTCCAGAATCCCTCCCGGACGTGCTTGCAGTGTTTGCTGACTTTGTGGATCTGTCTGAGTACCTCCCTGACCAGTTGATTGGAGGAATATTAATGACCCTCGTATATGAATTTGTTGCAGTTCTTCCAGATGACCCACGTGATGGCGGCTGCAACGATCTGGTGCCCGTACGAGGCGCTACCCCAGGTGGCTAGAAGATCGTTGTAGCCCCCAACAACCTGGTCCTGTCTGCAATGATGGAAGAAAGTGGTCCAAACCTGTATTGCCAGGTTTTCTGAAGATAAAATGTGGTTAACTGTTTCAGACTGGTGCTCCGTACAGCAATGACACAAAGATGCTAAACTGAAGTTGATGGTGGTGAGGGCATCGTCAGTAGGAAGCTTCTTACAAAACGCTCTCCAAAGCAGAAAGGACCATTTTTTAGGAATACAAGTCTGCTAGAAAGGCCCAATGATGGGGGATGGCACTCCAATGCCGTGGATCGCTCCTCTCGCCGATGCTAGTGAGAAAGAGTCGTTGCCCGAGAGGGACCACCTCAGAGAGTCAGGGTCTGTCCTGACTGTCAATCCAGAAACGGCTAAAGCTTCTGTGGCCTCTTCCCCAATACACTCATGTGCCCTCTCCCAATTCCAGTCTCCAGTGCTAGCCTACAGATCTCTGGTCGTGCTATTGGGAGGAGCAGTCGGATAAGGCGGAAGGAGGTCTTCCCCAGACTATCATTCATGAAATAGGGACGATTTGCCCGAGCTCAGTTGGATACGGATCAAAGGCTCGACGAGACACCGACCGAGCAGGATGCGACGCCAAGACGTGAAGGATCTGCAATTGGAGGAGGCAACAGACGGGTGAATGTGCTTGAAATATCTGGCCTTCATGAACCGGGCCCAGATAGAACGGCTCTCGCGAAGCTTCCACCACATCCTCATAGAGCAAGTGTCTACGACATCCAACAACCTACAGAATCCTAGGCAACCCTCAGCTGTAGGTCTAGCCATAGAGTCCCAACTGGCCCAATGATGCTTATCCTTGCCATCGCAGTGCCCCCAAAAGAAGTTGGCGAAAAGGTTTTTAAATGGAAGTGAGTACCTTCTTAGGGGGAGAGCAAGCAGCTAGAGTATAAATGGGGATAGAGGAGAGCACGTGTTGAATCAAAATCATCTTTCCGCCAGGCGATAAGATTGTGTTGTGCCATCCTACGATTTTTTCCTAATTTTGCCCACCAACCCTTCGAAAATACCCGCATTGGATCTGCCGTACACCAACAGATACCCTAAATAGGAGAAAAGTGGGTACACGATAGAGAAGGAAGTAATATTAGTAAGAATAGTGGAGTGATCTCTGTTGGCCGAGTGGTGGACATAGATAACACTCTTGTTGGGGTTACTGACTAGAGCATCTAGTGTATCTCTGCAGCGTGTGTGAGCCACTTCCACAGACCCGGTGTCACCGAAGGAGAAGATGAGTATGTCGTCGGCGTAGGCCAGGTGGGTGATGATCGGGCAACCACTAGTGGTGTGATAATGCTGTAATCGGAGGGTACCAATCATATTGTTCAAATTTTTGCTCAGAGCTTCAGCGGCTATAATAAAGATGGTGGATGATAAAGGATCTTCTTGTCTCACTCCTTGACTAGACTTGAAGAAACCCTCAGCTTGGCTATTAATGACAGTGGAGAACCATGAGTTACTGGTCAATCTCCACATGATGTCTATCTAGGTCTCTGAAAACCTAAAGGCCCTGAACACCCATATCATGAATTGCCAGTCAAGCCTGTCGTACGTCTTTTTTATGTCCAGTTTAATAGCAATGTTCCCACCCCTATACGGGAATTTCATGCAGGTGATCATTTTCTGAGCCAGCAGGATGTTGTCTAATATGTTCTGACCACGAACAAAGCCGCTTTGCTCTTCAGAAATAATTCTGGAAAGAAGTCCTGCCATGCGGTTGGCAATAATCTTTGAGATAATTTTGTTAGTGAATGTGCACAAGCTCAAAGGGCAAAAAATTTTGAAGGTCGCCGGGTTGTCCTTCTTAGGGATTAGAATCAGGTTTGTGTTGGATATCTATCTCGGGTACCTGGCTCCTTGGAAGAAGGCAATTACCGCCTCATGGATATCCGACTTGATGATGTCCCAGCTGTTGGCCCATTAGTCATGGTCAAACCTGATTTTAATAATTGATCAAACTCTGTCTCGATATAAATGCAAGTCAATTCAGATGTTTACCTTTGAAATTTTGAACACTGCTCAACAATGGATATCTACGATGTTCAAGACTGAAGCCGTTTGCCATTCCAAATATTTTTTTGTTAAGTAATGTAATTTTTTATTTTATTGGGTCTAGGAATACATTGTACACCAAGTCGTACTGGCAAATAGGCTATCTGAAATTGTTTTTCAAAACTGACCTATCTCTTTAAAAATGATCTATGTTTTTGAAAAACATCATTTTTACAAAAAGCTTCTGAAGGACTTTTTAAAAAGCCAAAATTGATTTTTCTCAAAAATGAACTGGCAGAACCCTAGCAGAACTCGGCCAGAGTTCGGCCAAGTAGAACATTAGTGAATATTTGATTTTGAACTTGGTCATCCTTCAGTTGCGGTTTGTTACAAAGAGTTTTGTCCGAATTCTGCCCGAATTTTGTCAGAGTTCTGTCTTTGGAAAAACTATAAATAGAGAAGCATTTCGATCATTTCGAATCACCAATTCACTTTCAATCTCTTCTCTTCTTAAGCTTACATCTTCCAAAGAGTTCTAAAAAGCTTTCATTTTCAAATCCCAAGCCAGTTACAATCCTCTAGTCAATTTGCAGTACGGTACGGTCTAGAAGTTTCAAGAGTGATTGTAATCAGAGGCTTGATAGAAGATTCAACTCTTCACAATTGAAGTTGGTTGAGTTCTTCGTATCAAAGCTCGCGTCTGTAGAAGTTGTAAGGACTTCGTATGAAAACTTACAGGATTTTTCAATAGTTGATTCAACTGGAAGCTAGAGTTCTTCCGACTGGACTAGTCCTCACAAGAGAAAAACTAGTATAAATCTCGGTGTTTGCGTTTGTCTTCTGATCACTTTTAATTTCTGTATTTACTTTGTGATTATTTTTATATATGTGATCTAACTGCTAACAAGATTTTTTTAGCAATATTTTACTGCCTACTCTATTCACCCCCCCTAGAGTATTCTGCTTTACGATTTCGTTCCTACAATTGGTATCAGAGCAGGTTCTCTATAAGCAGGCTCTCCATCTAGAGGTATCAGAGCAGGTTATACAGGTAAAGCAAGGTAAAATTGCAGTTATATTTAATTGTTATATAGATCACAGCATTACACATGGCAACTATGAAATTCACAAGTGAAGGCCAAGCCACAAACAGACCTCCACTGTTTGACGGCACAAACTATACTTATTGGAAAACACGTATGAGTTTCTTTCTAAAATCTCTTGATTTTGACTTATGGTCTGTAGTTATTGATGGCTATAAAAAGCCACCTCATATTAATGTTGATGGTATTTTAGTAGAAAAACCCCATGAAAAATATACAGAGGAAGGAAAAAAGTCCAATCTTGACGCACGTGCTATTAACGCTTTATTTTGTGCTTTAGATAGAACTAAATTCAACAGGGTGTCTACTTGCACAACATCAAACGAAGTGTGGAAACTTTTCGAAGTAACCTACGAAAGAACAACACAAGTCAAAGAGTCAAAGATCAGCAGACTTACTCAGGAGTACGAGGCGTTCAAAATGAAGCCAAGTGAATCAGTCACTCAGATGTTTATAAGATTCTTAGATATTGTAAATCCTCTATCTTCACTAGGCAAGGATTACAGTAACCATGAGAAAATTCATAAACTTCTACGAGCCCTTACAAAGAACTGGATTCCAAAGGCTACAGCAATCATTGAAGGGAACGACCTCTCAAAAATGTCTCTAGAAACACTCATGGGTAAGCTACTCACTCACGAGTTAGAACTTCAAGACTTTGAAGATGCTACACCAAAGGAGAAATCAGAGAAGACAATCACTCTCAAGGCTCAACATAGAAAAACCATCAAAGATGATTCTGACGACAGCGACTCCGACTCTGAAGATCAAGCTCTTCTGGTAAGGAAATTCAAGAAGTTCATGAGATTTAATAGGAGAACAAAGGAAAGCAAAGACAACAACAACAACAACAATGAGGAAGATTCTATTTGCTACGGATGCAAGAAGAAAGGACACATGAAGAAAGATTGTCCCTCAGCATCATCATCAAAGAAAAGCAGCAAATATGACAAAGGCTACCTGAAGAAATCTACATCAAGAAAGTACGCCAACATAAGCATATGGTATGAAAGTGAAGCCAGCGACTCAGAAGATGAACAATCAGATGGCACTGCAAATATGTGCTTGATGGTTTACGATCAGATGGGACACCCTTCACATGCTAGGAGCAAATGGATCCTCGACAGCGGTTGCTCACGGCACATGACCAGTGACGCTTCATTATTCGCAATACTGTCGAAGAGGAATAAAGAAGGATACGTCTCCTTCGGTAATAATCTAAGAGGGTAAATAATCGGTATTGGTGACATTGGTAAGGCTCCATATCCAGTGATTAAAGATGTTTGTCTTGTTACCGAGTTAAAACATAATCTGCTCAGCATAAGCCACTTAGCTGATCACGGTTATGGTATTAACTTTGTAAAAGATAAATGTACTATAATTGATAGTTCAACTGGTAGTACTATATTTGAAGGTATTATGGAAGACAATATATATGTATTCTATTTGTTGGAAGATGCTAACACAGTAGGTAGATGTTTAATGTCCAAAAGCGTTGAGAGTTAACTATGGCATATGAGACTCGGTCATGCAAACATGGATATAATTTCAAGATTATCTACGAAGAAGTTGGTACGCGGCTTACCGGATATTTCTTTCAAAAAGGATATTGTATGTAGTGAATGTGAAAAGAACAAAGCTACCAAATCCGTATTCAAGTCCAAGAACGCTGTAAGTACCACTAGACCTTTACAATTGTTGCATATGGACTTATTTGGACCCAGCAGAATTGCTAGTCTAGGTGGTAAGTTATATGCATTTGTCATTATAGATGATTTCTCTATATATACATGGGTTTATTTTCTTGCACGCAAGAACGATGCATTATCAGAATTCGTCACCTTTTGCAAGAAAGTACAGAATGAAAAAGAGTTCATGATTACTCATATTCGTAGTGATCATGGCGACAAATTTGAGAATGCAGAATTCAAACAATTTTGTGACACACACGGTTATTTGCATGAATTCTCTTGCCCTAGGACTCCGCAACAAAATGGAGTTGTGGAACGTAAGAACAGAACTCTATCTGAAATGGCTAGAGTTATGTTAAACCAATTTAGACTACCTAGATACTTATGGGCTGAAAGTGTAAATACAGCATGTTATATTCTCAATAGGGTTCTAATTCGACCTATATCGAAGAAGACTTCCTATGAACTATGGTTTGATAGAACACCAAATATTTCTTATTTCAAAATCTTTGGTCGTAAATGTTTTATTCTTAATACTAAAGATAATTTGAGTAAATTTGATAAAAAAGCCGATGAAGGTATATTTTTAGGTTATGCAGCAAAGAGCAAAGGATATAGAGTCTTCAACAAAAGAACCATGATCATCGAAGAATCTATCAACGTCAAGTTTAATGAACTAAATCAACACTTAGACGATGATGACAATGAAGACATAATCACACCAAGTACAGCTACTACAAAACCTTTACACAAAGATACAGAACCATCACATCAGGCATCAGATGAACTTCTAAGCAAAGAAGCCGGAACTAGCAATCTTGAGACTACACCAAAAGAAATGAGATTCTTTGCTAATCATCCAAAGGACTTGGTAATTGGTGAGATTACCAAGGGTGTAAGTACTCGTTCCTCTAATAAAGATATGGCTTCTTATGTTGCTTTTGTCTCGCAGTTTGAACCCAAAAATGTTGATGAAGCATGTAGTAATAATTTTTGGTTAGATGATATGCAAGAGGAATTAAACCAATTCGAACGAAATCAAGTTTGGGAACTTGTTCCCAAGCCCATTGATCATCCGGTCATTGGCACCCGATGGGTATTCCAAAATAAACTAAACGATAATGGTTTAGTGACTCGTAATAAGGCTCGACTCGTAGCTCAAGGATATAATCAAGAAGAAGGTATCGACTACGATGAGACTTATGCCCCAGTTGCGAGATTAGAATCCATTCGCATGTTATGTGCATTTGCATATTTTTATAATTTTAAGTTATTTCAAATGGATGTCAAAAGCGCATTTTTAAATGGTTTTATAAAAGAAGAAGTTTATGTAGCTCAACCTCCCGGTTTTACTGATTTTAAATTTCCTAAATATGTTTTCAAGTTGAAGAAAGCTTTATAAGGTTTGAAACAAGCCCCTCGTGCTTGGTACGATCGTCTAAGCTCTTTTCTACTTGATAACGGTTTTTCAAAGGGAAAGGTTAACACTACTTTGTTTATAAAATCATTGAATAACAATATTCTTTTGATTCAAGTCTATGTAGATGATATTATTTTTGGATCTACTGATGAATCTCTTTGTCAAGAATTTTTAAAGGGTATGCAGAATAAGTTTGTGATGAGCATGATGGGAGAGCTAAAATTCTTTTTTGGACTGCAAATCAAACAAATCAACAATATGACGTTCATAAATCAAGCAAAATACACAAAGGATATATTAAAAAAGTTCGACATGGAAGCAGCAAAGCCACTTAGCACTCCAATGGCGACTTCAACCAAGCTTAATATTGATGAACAAGGCAAACCTGTCGACATACGTAAGTATCGAGGTATGATCGGTAGCTTACTGTATTTAACTGCTAGTCGACCAGACATTATGTTTAGTGTTTGCTTATGTGCTCGTTTTCAAGCTAATCCTAAGGAATCACATTTGTGCACAGTTAAGCGTATCTTCTGATACCTTAAAGGCACTTCTTCTGTCGGCTTATGGTATCCCAAAACCACGTCGTTTGACCTAACCGGTTATTCTGATGCTGATTTTGCGAAATGCAAAGTAGATAAAAAAAGCACTAGCGGCACATGTCATTTCCTAGAAAAAGCTCTAGTCTCTTGGTTTAGTAAAAAATAAAATTCTGTTGCATTATCAACAACCGAGGCTGAGTATATCGCCGTAGGACGTTATTGTGCTCAAATTTTATGGATGAAACAAACTTTATTAGACTATGGATTGCATTTTACACACACCCATTTTCTGTGACAACACTAGCTCTATTAATTTTACTAAGAATCCAGTATGTCACTCTCGTACTAAACATATCGAGATTCGACATCACTTTCTTAGAGATCATCAACAAAATGGAGATATAGACCTTGTATACATAGACACTCAGAATCAATTAGCTGACATACTCACAAAACCTTTAGCGGATGATCGTTTCAATTATTTACGTCGAGAATTAGGCATTTTAGATGTCAATAATATTAATTAATTTTGTTTTATTAATTTATTTATTCGATACTCATAAACTATTTTTGAGACAAGCCTAAAAAGAGTCTATCTGTCACCACTACTACGGTCGAAGTGAAGCGGTACTTAAGAGTTCCCCGGTGAACCTCCGTTAGCTGGGATAGTACTCCTACAGCTAATCTGAGACAGATGCTGAGTAAAGAATATTAATTTATAAAATAATATTAATTATATTATTTTGAGATTTAAAATTACTAAACTCTGAATTAAATATTTGAAACGAATTAATGAAAAAGATGTGGCCCCATCATTATTATTTTTGATATATATATATATATATATATATATATATATATATATATATATATATATAGCCAGGCAACTCTTGGCGAATTCGGCCCAAGTTCGGTCCAAATTCGGCCAGAGTTCGGCTGGGTATATATGTACCAGCCAGAACCCGAGGCCCACATCTTCTTCATTCTTCCAAATATCCTCAAACAGCAGCAGCCGTGTCTCCAAACCCTAGTTTTTCTCCACCCTTGTTCTTCCAATCCATGTGGAGATTTTTGTTGAAACTTTGGATTCGTACGGAGAATCTCGTCCTCAACAGCATATCCAATTCTTGGAAGGTATAATTTCTTCTCTCCTCCACTTTTCAATACTTAGGATTTCTAGAAATTTTGGGAAAGAATGCCTAAGTTCAATCCCTTCAAGAGAAAGAAGACAAATGCCAGTGAAGAGGCATCGCCTTCAGATCCACATACGGGTTACCTCTTTTCTCCGGTCCAATCGGACGACAGTGCATCGGACGAGTTTTACTTTAAAACTTCCGATCAAGCTTTATTGTGGTATGTCGATTTTATTATGCGCACTATTTGTACTGGTTCACCGATCAAATGGACTGTCTTTTCGGATCACCGCCCTTAATTTGAGGCATTAGGGTTACAACACTTTGTTACCTTACAATTCCCTATTGCTACTAATGCCATTAGATTATTCTATTGTAATTTTGTGTTAGCCACTTTTACCGCGAGAATACGTATCGGAGGGATCGATATCGAATTCACTGATAAAGCGTTAGCAAAAATCCTTCGTATTCCAAACGAAGGTGCCCCGCTCGATGACATCACTAATTTTGATTTTCCTGATGGTACGACTCTCGTTAGTTTCAAGAATGAGCTTTGTGCGCCCGTACGTGCTCGTCCTGGAAAGTTCAAGGCTAATAACTTGAACCTGTTTAACTACGAATTACATCGCATCATCTATTCCACTTTACTTTCTAAATCCATTTCCAAAGATGATGTCACTGTACTTGAACTCTCTGCTCTTTATCATATTCTTAAGGGGATTCCTTTTTCTGCCCCTAAGACTATCATTCAGATGATGGGAAGATGTCGCGGAAGAGACCGTAACCTATCTTATGCGATGATCATCCCTCGCATCTTTCAGAGATTTGACATTTACCTATCTACTTGCGCTATTGACCCTGAACCCAAGTTTTTCAAACTCTCTCGTCACAGCATTGCCACTGTTCTTCCACCTACTGCATCTACTCTACCTGCACCTACTCCCACAGCACCTGGTCCTCCTCATTCTTACCCTATAACATTTGAGGGTATTCATCAGCACCTTTCAGATCTGCAGTCATTCTATGTTGACACTTCCAGGAAACGTAAGTTCCGTGACGTGACTCAGTTCCAGGCTATTGCCAACTCCTTCGCCGATCTGAGATTTGCGTAGACGGGTCACTCTGCTAGCTCTCTACCTCGCGACCCTTCTATTTCTGGATACCGCATTGATGATGAGACGATCCACTCTTTGTTCCAGCCAGGGAACGCCTACAATTGGTATTGTACTACTGGTGCCACTCCTCGTACCTCTGGCACTGGTACTTTTGGAGCTGGTCCTTCTGGACATGCTGGTTCTATAGCAGCTGACGACGATGATGAGGATGATGACTTTTGAGTTGTTATGACTTTTGAGACTGATACTTTTGTCTTATGTTTACTTGGAAATGCTCCGACATTCCAAGATTTTATCAGTACTCTTATTTTAGTTATTATCTGCACTATTTTAGTTATTTTGTGACTTCTCATAGACATGATTTTTATTATGCCTCAGTTTGGCATTTTAGTTTATCATTCAGCACTTTATTTGTTTCAGTTTTATTCTAGCATTATCTTTCTTTCTGCTTCATATTAAAACTGCCTGTGACAAATATCATGCCTGTGTTGTGTCTACAATATCTTTTCCTTGTTTCTACCATGCTTGTGATGAATGTTTTATATTTTTTTGTGTTTCTTCGCTGTGTCTTACTTATGCATTTATTGCAAGGGTGCTTTCTCTTTTGCAATTATTTTGCTAAGTGACAACGGGAGAGAAATAGATCTAACATCTTCATGAATGCAGGTTAAGATCTATTTTTCAAATACATTTTTGAATTGATCCAAACTTCGATGTTATATCGGCAAGGTTTGTCAATTATCAAAATAGGGGAGATTGTTGGCCCATTGGTCATGGTCAAACCTGATTTTAATAATTGATCAAACTTTATCTCGATAAAATGCAAGTCAATTCAGATGTTTACCTACGATGTTTTGGACGCTGCTCAACAATGGATATCTACGATGTTCAAGACTGAAGCCGTTTGCCATTCCAGATATATTTCCTGTTAAACAATATAATTTTTTATTTTATTGAATCGAGGAATACATTGTATACCAAGTCGTACTGGCAAATAGGCTATCCGAAGTTGTTTTTTAAAACTGACCTATCTCTTTAAAAATGACCTATGTTTTGGAAAATATCATTTTTACAAAAAGCTTCTGAAGAACTTTTCAAAAAGCTAAAATTGATTTTTCTCAAAAATGAACTGGTAGAACCCTAGCAGAACTCGGCCAGAGTTCGGCCAAGTAGAACGTTAGTGAACGTTTGATTTTGAACTTGGTCATCCTTCAGTTGTGGTTTGTTACAAAGAGTTTTGTCCGAATTCTGCCCGAATTCTGTCAGAGTTCTGTCTTTGGAAAAATTATAAATAGAGAAGCATTTCGATCATTTCAAATCACCAATTCACTTTCAATATCTTCTCTTCTTAAGCTTACATTCTTCCAAAGAGTTCTAAAAAGCTTTTATTTTCAAATCCCAAGCCAGTTACAATCCTCTAGTCAATTTGCCAGTGCGGTACGGTCTAGAAGTTTCAAGAGCGATTGTAATCAGAGGCTTGATAGAAGATTCAACTCTTCACAATTAAAGTTGGTCGAGTTCTTCGTATCAAAGCTCGCGTCTGTAGAAGTTGCAAGGATGTCGTATGAAAACTTACGGGATTTTCCAATAGTAGATTCAACTGGAAGCTAGAGTTCTTCCGACTGAACTAGTCCTCACAAGAGGAAAACCAGTATAAATCTCGGTATTTGTGTTTGCCTTCTGATCACTTTTAATTTTTGTCATTTACTTTGTGATTATTTTTATATCTGTGATCTAACTGCTAACAAGATTTTTTTTAGCAATATTCTGCTGCCTACTCTATTCACCCCCCCTCTAGAGTATTCTGCTTTACGATTTCGTTCCTACACCAGCATGATCTAAATAAGAGACCAGTGAATCCGTCAGGTCCAGGAGCACTATGCTCGTTCAGAGCCCATACGGCTTCCTTGACTTTTAGCTCGGAAGGCAGGAGCTGCAGCTGGTTGTTGTCTCTGTCTTCTATCAAGCAAGGGATCGCCGCGAGGAATTCCTCGTTCATGATGATGACTTCTTTAGTGAATAACTTGGTATAATATATATATATATATTTATATATATATATATATATATATATATATATATATATATATATATATATATATATATATATATATATATATATGTCCCCACACCAAGGCATTCATGTTTATCTTATATATATATATATATATATATATATATATATATATATATATATATATATATATATATATATATATATATATATATACACGCCTATGTATTTATATACCATATGTATTTTTATATATATATATAAATACATAGGCGTGTATATATATATATATATATATATATATATATATATATATATATATATATATATATATATATATATATATATACACACGCTTATGTATTTATATACCATATGTATCAAGATACCCATATGCCTCTATATCATATCACTAATCATATAGGCATACCACACTATACCCTCATATCACATATCGACATATACATACATAGCTATATGCTATTCCTAAAAAATTACCTTAGTATTACCTCATATTTGTAGGAACGAAATCGTAAAGCACAATACTCTAGGGGGGGTGAATAGAGTAGGCAGCGGAATATTGCTAATTAAAAATTGTTAGCAGCAAGATCACAGAATAATAATCACAACTAAGTAAAGTAAAGGCAGAGATAAGAATGCAAACGCAAAGACAGCAATGTATACTGGTTTCCCTCTGTTGAGGACTAATCCAGTCGGTAGAACTCTTGCTACCAGTTGAATCCACTATTGGCAAAACCGCAAGTTTTCTTACGAAGTCCTTGCAACTTCTACAACACGAGCTTTGATACGAAGAACTCGTCCAACTTCAATTGTGAAGAGGTATTCTTTAAGCAAGCCTTCTGATTACAATATCTCAGAAACTTCTAGACCGTACCGCACTGGCAAATCGACTATAGGATTGTAATTGGCTTGGGATCTGAAATTTAAAGCTCAAGAAAACTCTTTGGAAGACTGAAAGCTTTAGATAGAGAGAAGATTGAAAGTGAATGAGTGAGTTAAAAAGATCGAAATACTTCTCTATTTATAGGAGTTCCAAAGACAGTATTCTGACAGAATTCTGGCAGAATTCGATGAGGAAATCTCGGTCAAATCCGCAACTACAGGAGGACCAAGTTCCAGAGGATTCAAAAATCAAAACGGCCACTAACCGAACTTTGGCCGAACTCTGGCCGAGTTCTGTCAGGGTTAGGTTAGGTTTTAAAAATTAGTTTTTGATGATTTTTGAAAACCTTTTTGAAAACCTTTATTTTAAGCTTTTGTTTAAATGAATATTTTTCAAAACAAAGGATATTTTAAAAGTATTTTGAAAATATTTTGGAATAGCCTATTTGCCAGTACGACTCGGTGTACAACGTATTCCTAGACTCAATAAAATAAAAAATACATTGCTTAAAGGAAATACAGACTCGAACAGGCAAACATAGCTTCGATCTTGAACTGTGTAGATAGCTGTTCTTGTTCATGTCCAAGAGTCTGATACATCCTGACTAGCTTCACATATCGATACAGAGTTTGATCAATTATTAAAATCAGGTTGACCATATGACCAATGGGCCAACAATCTCTCCCATTTTGATAATTGACAAACTATGAATGATATAACATTTAAGCTTGGAATAAAATCAAAAATTGTTCATGTCCTGCATTTTCTCAAAAGAATGTTAGATCTTTATTTTTCTCCCCCATTGTCACTTAGCAAAATAATTGCAAAAGAGAAAAACTCCCCCGCAATCAATGCATAAATAACAAACAGTGAAGAAACACAAAATAATCATGATGAAAAATAGTAAAGAAAATTTGAATGACATCACAGGAATGTATTTGTACTCAGGCAGTTTATAATAAACAAAGAATTATATCACAGGCAGTTTATAGTTGAGAAGCAAATAAAGAAATGCTAAGTAAATAAACTGATGTGAATCATAAACTACGAATCTCATAAAGATGAAAAGATGTTCAGATGACATAAAAAAATAAATCCAGTACAAGTCCTCAAAAAGAAATACTGATAATAAAGTCTAAGATAGAAAAACTTGGAATGTCAGATCATTTCCAAGTCTACAGTAGATAATGTCTAAGTCTCAAAAAGCAACATATCATAACTCCTCATCATCATCATCATCGTCATCATCAGCATGACCAGCATGTCTTGAAGGACCAACTCCAAAGGTACCCGCGCCAGAAGGGTGAGGAGGAGCGCCAGTGTAAAACTCACCGATATAGTCACGAGGAGGAGCACGGTCAGAACGATACCAATCATACGCGTTACCAGGCTGGAAGTAGGCATGAACAGCCTCATCCTCACAGCGGTAACCAGAGAAAGCTGGATCTCTAGGGATGGAACCGGCTGAATGTCCAGTCTGGGCGAAACGAAGATCAACTAATAAATTTGCAACCGCCTGATAATGGGTGACGTCGCAGAACTCACGTTCGTGGGCCATGTCCGTCATAGAGACGTACAAATCTGAAAGGTGCTGGTGTATGCCCTCAAAAGTTATAGCATACTGCTGAGGAGGTGGAGGAGTTGGAGCAGTAGCAGGAGCAGTAGGAGGAGCAGATGCAGTCATACTACGATAAGATAACTTGAGAACCTTGGGCTCAGGGTCTTGAGCACAAGTAGATAAGTCAATATCGAAACACTGAAAGATGCGTGGGAGAATCATCGTATAAGAGAGATTTCTATCTCTTGCACGACAACGTCCCATCATCTGAATAATGGTCTTAGGGGCAGAAAATGGAATCCCCTTAAGAATGTGATACATAGCAGATAATTCAAGAGACGTGACATCATCCTTCGAAGTAGACTTCGAAAGGAGAGTGGAATAAATGATACGGTGCAATTCATAATTAAACAAGTTCAAGTTGTTTGCCATAAACTTTCTAGAGCAAACTCTATCAGGTGCACAAAGTTCAGCTTTGAAACTGGTAAGTGTCGTGCCTTCGGGGAAATCAAACTCAGTGATGTCAACAAGCGGTTCACCTTCGTTGGGAATACCAAGGATCTCCGCTAAGAAAATATCATTGAAATTGATATCTAATCCTCCAACACGTGTGCTTACATCAAAAGTGTTTAATATGATATTGCAGTAAAATAGTCTAATGGCATTAGTTGCTACGGAAAAACAGAGTTTAACAAAATGTTGTAACCCTAATGCCTCAAAGAAATGGCGATGATCAGAAAATACAGTCCATTTGATGGGTGCGCCTGTGCATATGGATCTCATGGAGAAGTCTCCATACCACAGTAAGGCTTGGTCTAGGGTTTGAAAGTAAAACCCGTCGAACGCGCCGTCGCTAGATTGGACTGACGAAAATAGGGAATTAGTAGGTGGATCCGAAGATGAATCTTCCTCACTTGGGTTGGTTGTCTTCTTCCTCTCAAAGGGGTTGAATCCCTTAGGTGCCATTTGTGAAAATAAAAGAAAATAGCACAAAATTGAACAGAGAGGAAACAAGGAGTTATACCTTCCGAGATTGGAGTATATTGTAGAGAATGAAGAACTTCGTACGAATCCAAAGTTTAGATTAATTTTACCACTTGGATTGGAAGAGAAGGGGTGGTGAAGAACTAGGGTTTGGGATTCTCCTTGCGCGGCTGCTGGTTCGTTTGATGTGGTTTGGAAGCAATGAAGAAGAAAGGCTCTCGGGTTCTGGTTATATAACCTGATACCTTCAACCGAACTCGGGCCGAATTCGGTCCGAAGTCTGGCCGAATTCGCCTGGGGTTGGTTTGAAACACTTTCTTTTTCATTGGCTCATTTCAAATATTTAATTCAAAGATTAGTAATTTTGATATTAAAATAATATAATTAATTTTATTTTATAAATTAAATTTTGTTACACAGCGACTGTTTCAGATTAGCTGTAGGAGTACTGTCCCAGCTGACGGAGGTTCACCGGAGAACTCTTAAATACCGCTTCACTTCAACCGTAGTTGTGGTGACAGACAAACTCTTTATTGGCTTGTTTCTAACACAGTTTTTGCATATTGAAATAAAATCATAAAATAAAATCAATTAACATTATTGATGTCCAAAATTCCTAATTCTCGACGTAAATAATTGAAACGATCTTCTACTAGAGGTTTTGTGAAAATGTCAGCTAATTGATTCTCAGTATCTATGTATACAAGGTCAATATCTCCATTTTGATGATGATCTCTAAGGAAATGATGTCTAATCTCGATATGTTTAGTACGAGAATGACATACAGGATTCTTAGTCAAATTGATAGTGCTCGTGTTATCACAGAAAATGGGAATATGTGTATAAAATAAATCATAGTCTTCCAAGGTTTGTTTCATCCACAAAATCTGAGCACAACAACGTCCTGCGGCGATATACTCAGCCTCTGTTGTTGATAAGGCTACATAATTTTGCTTTTTACTGAACTATAAGACTAAAGCCTTGCCTAAGAAATGACATGTGCCACTGGTACTTTTTCTATCAACTTTGCATCCGGCAAAATTTGCATCCGAATAACCAGTAAGGTCAAAGGATTTAGTTTTAGGATACCACAAGCCAACAGAAGAAGTGCCCTTAAGGTATCGAAAGATACGCTTAACTGCTCACAGATGTGATTCCTTTGGATTAGCTTGAAAACATGCACACAGGCAAACACTAAACATAATATCTGGACGACTAGCAGTTAAATAAAGTAAACTACCGATCATACCTCGATACTTACGTGTGTCGACCGGCTTGCCTTGTTCATCAATATCAAGCTTTGTTGAAGTTGCTATCGGAGTGCCAATAGGTTTGACATTGTCCAGATTAAACTTCTTTAGCAAATCTTTTGTGTACTTGGCTTGATTTATGAATGTCCCATTGTCAGTTTGTTTGATTTGCAGTCCGAGAGAGAATTTCAGCTTTCCCATCATGCTCATCTCAAACTCATTCTGCATACACTTAAAAAATTCTTGACACAGAGATTCATCAGTAGATCCAAATATGATATCATCTACATAGACTTGTATTAAAAGAAGCTTACCATTAAAGGACTTAATAAAAAGTGTAGTGTCAACCTTGCCTTTTGAAAAACCGTTATCATGTAGAAAAGAGCTTAGACGATCATACCAAGCACGAGGGGCTTGTTTCAAACCGTATAAAGCTTTCTTCAACATGAAAACATGATTAGGGTTTTTAAAATCTGTGAAACCTGGAGGTTGTGCTACAAAAACTTCTTCTTTTATAAAACCATTTTAAAATGCACTCTTCACATCCATTTAAAATAATTTAAAATTATAAAAACATACAAATGCACATAACATGCGAATGGATTCTAATCTCGCAACTGGGGCATAAGTCTCATCGTAGTCGATACCTTCTTCTTGATTATATCCTTGAGCTACGAGTCGAGCCTTATTACGAGTCACTAAACCATTCTCATTAAGTTTATTTCGGAATACCCAACGGGTGCCAATGACCGGATGATCAATAGGCTTGGGAACAAGTTCCCAAACTTGATTTCGTTCAAATTGGTTTAATTCCTCTTGTATAGCATCTATCCAAAAATTATCACTATATGCTTCATCAATAGTTTTTGGTTCAAGCTGTAAAATAAATGCAACACTAGAAACAATATCTCTACTGGATGTACGAGTACTTACACATTTGGTAATGTCACCAATTACCAAATACTTTGGATGATCAGCCGTAAATTTTAATCTTTTCGGCAGACTCTGAAGGTAGCTGGTTCCTGGATCTTCTCTAGGAGGATCAGCTAGTGCCGAACTTGGTTAAGAATCAGCTGTTGTTGAGCTTGGTACAGATGTATCTTTGTCATTGTCATCGATAGTCATTTGATTCAATTCATCAAAGGTGACATTAATTGATTCTTCGATGATCATGGTTCGTTTGTTGAAGACTCTGTATCCTTTGCTCTTGGCCGCATAACCTAAAAATATACCTTCATCGGCCTTTTCGTCAAACTTTCCTAAATTGTCTTTTGTATTTAGAATAAAGCATTTACAACCAAATATTCTAAAATATAAAACTGATGGAATTCTATCAAACCATAACTCAAATGGAGTCTTCTTTGATTTGGGTCGAATTAGAACTCTATTGAGAACAAAACAAGCTGTATTGACAGCTTCAGCCCAGAAATATTTGGGTAGACTAAACTGGTTTAACAATACTCTGGCCATTTCGGATAGAGTTCTGTTCTTACGTTCCACAACTCCATTTTGTTGTGGAGTCCTAGGACAGGAGAACTCGTGTACAAAACCGTGTGTGTCACAAAATTGCTCAAATTCTGCATTCTCGAATTCGCCACCATGATCGCTTCTAATACGAGTGATCATGTAACCTTTTTCATTCTGTACTTTCTTACAAAAGGCGACAAATTCGGATAATGCATCATTCTTGCGTGTCAAGAAGTATACCCACGTGTATCTAGAGAAATCATCTACAATTACGAAAGCATAAAGCTTACCTCCGAGGCTAGCAACTCTGCTAGGACCAAATAAGTCCATATTAAGAAATTATAGAGGTCTAGTAGTACATACTGCGTTTACTGACTTGAATGTGGATCTGGTAGCTTTGTTCTTTTCACATTGGCTGCATACCGAATTTTTCTTGAATGTAATGTCCGGTAAACCGCGTACTAGCTTCTTTGTGGATAATCTTGATATTGTGTCCATATTTGCGTGACCGAGTCTCATATGCCACAGATGACTCTCATCCATTAAGCATCTACCTGAAATGTTAGTTTCTTCCAACAAATAGAAAACATATATGTTGTCTTCCCTGATACCTTCAAAGATAGTACTACCAGTTGAGCTATCAACTATAGTACATTTGTCTTTGCCAAAGTTGATACTATAACCATGATCAGCTAAATGACTTATGCTGAGTAGATTATGTTTCAACTCGGTAACCAGACAGACATCCTTAATTATAGGATAGGGAGACTTACCAACATCACCGATACCAATAATATACCCTTTCAAGTTATTATCGAAGGAAACATAACCTTCCTTTTTCTTCTTCGACAGTGTTGCAAATAATGTAGCGTCACCGGTCATATGTCGTGAACAACCGCTATCGAGGATCCATTTGCTTCTAGCATGTGAAAGGTGTTCCACCTACAAAATAGTTTGCAGATGAAACTTTTGGTACCCATTTCTTGTAGGGTCCTGAAATGTTAGCTTTTGGTATCCAAGTATAAATATTTAAATCAACAAGCTTTCTGATTCTACATGCAGATGAAATATGACCAATGTGGCCACAATAATGACATTGTGCATGTCGAGTGTTGAAAGCTGAGTGGTGTGCATGGTTGGTAGGTTTGGGTTTTCTAGTATAGAAGAAAGCATACCTATAATCCTGTTTGGGCTTAACCTTTTGGGGTAAAGGTTTGATAGGGTTAGGTCTGACAGTGTTTGGCTTGGGAATGTTTCAATTTTTCGGTAAGTGACACGTGTTAGGGAAGGAAGCAGCAGTCTCAGGCTATTTTTTTAACCTAATTTCCAATCTTTTGGAAGTGTCATATAACTTAGTATAATCAGAAGTGAGTGTTTCCATTCTGATTTGTGCACATCGAAGACTTTTCTTCTCTATAGAAAGTTCTTCTTTGAGTTGGTCAATAACTTTGTCTTTCTCTTCAGATGACTTGGTAGTCTCGTGTAATAAGAGATTGATAGAGGAAAGCTCACCAGACTCACTAACATTATTTCTAATCTCAGCTAGTAGGTCGGTAAGTCTACCTATTTCACCTTTGTACTCTTTGAGTACCTTCTTAGAGGTTTGATATTTGCTATGCAGTTTCCTGTAATCAGTCATCAGTTCACTGAAGGCATCTCCTAATTGCTCAAAGGTGAAGTCATCATATGTATCAACTACAGGTTCAGTAGGTACCTGATCGGATGCCATAAAGCATACGTTTGCAGTGTCTTCTGATTGTTCGTCTTCTGAGTCGCTGGCTTCACTTTCATGCCATATGCTGGTATTGGCATACTTTCGTGATGTCGATCTCTTCAGGTTCCTTTTTTCATACCTGTTGCTCTCCTTGCTTGATGATGAGTTTGTAGGACAATCTTTCTTCATGTGTCCCTTCTTCTTGCAGCCATAGCAGACAGCATCGTCTTGATACCAGTTGTGGCTGTTGTTTTCTTTGGCTCTCTTCTCATGTCTCATGAATCTCTTAAATTTTTTTGCTATGAGTGCTTGATCTTCAGCATCAGATTCACTGCTGTCTAAGTCACCTTCAGCAGCTTTTCTGTGCTGAGCCTTGAAAGCGATCGTCTTCTCCTTTGGTGCAGGCTCTTCAAAATCTTGTAGCTCCAGTTCATGAGTGAGTAGCTTACCCATGAGTACTTCGAGGGACATAGTTGTGAGGTCGTTCCCTTCAATGATTGTAATAGCCTTTGGAATCCAGTTCTTGGTAAGTGCTCGCAGGAGTTTACGAATCTTTTCATGGTTACTGTACTCTTTGCCTAGGGAGGACAAAGGATTTAAAATATCCAAGACCTTTTGAACATCTGAGTAACTGTTTCGTTGGGCTTCATCTTGAACACCTCATACTCTTGAGTAAGTCTGCTGACTTTAGATTCTTTGACTTGAGTCGTGCCTTCATGTGTGACTTCAAGTAGCTTCCACACTTCATTAGCCGTTGTGCAGATAGACACCCTGTTAAATTCAGTTCTGTCTAAAGCACAAAATAGAGCGTTAATAGCACGTGCGTCAAGACTAGCCCTTTTCTTTTCTTTCTCTGTATATCTTGTAACTCCACTTCCCGGTTTTGGAAAAAAAAATTGATTTCTAAAAATATCAATTGTTGATTTTGGTTTCAAATAAAAAAAGGTTAATATATTTTAACTAATAATTTTGATGATCTATTTTGGAGGGAATTTAATTTAGGAGAAATTTCAATTTCAAAAAGTTGTTACAACCAACTTTGTGGTCCACTCATTTTTTTCAAAAAGTTGTTAACTGATTTTTTCAATAGTTTGTAATATCTGAAAAGGGTGAGGGGTTTTTTTTGGAAAAGTTCCTTGATCGGAGGGACTTTAATGCAAAGTTTCCTTTTTCTTTTTATTTTGGCTCTGGAGAGAGACTCTTCATTTTGAGCTCAGAGTCATTTCGAGCTCAGAGTCTCTCCTCCCAATTACTTTCTGTTCGTCTGACCTAAGCCCTGGAAAGAAGGCCCCGAGTGATGGCGATGATGGCGATGAAGGCTGAGGCGCGCACAATTATCTTTGTCGACTGAACCGATCAACCGTCCAGCATCGACGCTTGCTCAGCACAGCTTCGACTTATTCTCCGGCGATCACCAGTAAGTCTCGATCTCGATATCTTGTACTTCACTTCCTGATAATTTGATTTCACTCCTCTTGAACTCATTCTTTCCATCTCGTGTTAGTTGTTGTCCCGATCAATTTAGATCGAGAGGTTGGATCCAGAGGATCACAGAGGATTCGAAGATCCTTCTCCGATCCACGAATCGAATTCGACTCTGGTGAGTCCTGATCGAAGTTCTTTAAATAAACAATTAAATGATATTGTTGTGATTTTATTTGAATTTAGTGTTGTGTTTCCCTGTTTTATTCCTGTACCTGTTCGATCTATCGTTTCAGAGGTTTGGGAAAACAGTTGGATGTTCGAATTTTGACACCAAGTGCAAATCAACCTATCTTCATCAGGTAATTTCAAACTTAGATTATCTTTTCATATGAGAATAATAGGAAGGGGCAGAGTATGAGATTAGTGTGATAGATTAGGAATAATTTCATTATTGTTGAAGTTTTGAATACTGCCTTGTTGAGTCTGAGATCACTTATTTAGATCAGTACTTGTGAACTGGGTATCACTCTAATTAGGTTGTCAAACCATCTATGGGTTCTAACATCTGTTACTAAACTATCAGGTGGAATTTGGGTAGCAGTAGTGATTATGGCTTGATTCAGTCCTACTTATTAGCAGGACATAAATTGTTGAACCCTGTTCTATTTGGATACATTTGGAGAAATGGATTTTTGTGATGTTAGACTAAACTAACTGATCAGAGAAGTCATGTGGGATGATATTGGAATAGGCCATGTTGACCAACGGTTGTGACTTTGGCAAGGGATGTTGCTGAACCTTGGCCTAAGGGTATCAGTGAGTTTCAGTTGATTTTTCTATTATCAAGGGCATTGATAAGGGCTTGGGATTTCTTTTACTGCAACTTTTGGTTCAATTGGGAACCTGAGATTCAATTCAACCTTTGATATTTGAAACTGAATACTATCCTGTGTTTTGGTTCAAATGAGAACCTGAGATTCAATTCAATCTCTGATAATTGAAAACCTGAACAACTATCCAGTGCTTGGTTCATGTTGCTGAACCTTAATACCTGTGCATGATTAATTGCTTTTCCTGAAGCTGATTGCATATGCCCTGATTTAGTTTAGTAAAAAACTAAAGCTAACATTAGTGCAATTTGTTCAGCTGGAATGATTATGCAGTATTAGATTGGGGATTGGACTTAAATGATTCCATTTCAGTTTTCAGCTAACTTGAATGCTGGTATCTATTCGAGTGAGAGATCAATATGGGTTGAAGTCAGGCCCATTAACCTGACTGTTAAGCTGAACTGTTGAGCTGGGAGAGATGGATCTCAGGGATCAATGTCAGATTTAGCATGGGGCCTATACTGTCCTGATACACATTTAACTTTATGGGGTGGGGATTGATTCTTGATGATGTTAACCTGAGATCTCAGTTCAGTTTTGGGGCTCCTTAGTCCAGGTATATTGGGTGAACTGAGGAGTAATTTTAGATGGAACCTGAGTTTTAGAGTTTGGACTTAATTCAACATTGAGATGGCATCTCACTGTTAAATTCAGTTTTGAATTCTTTGACTGCAGTTTATATAACTCCATTGCAGTTTTGTTCAACCTAAAACCTGAGACTGTGCTCTGACTTTTGAGACTGAGAACCTGAATACTGACCGGCAGATGCTATGTTGTATTTTGGGTTTTATTGACAGCCAGATGTTTGGGCTTGACTGAAAGATCAATCCCCATGTCTAGTCTAGAAGTTTAGACTGTTTTCTTCAAACAGTTAGCCATTGATGATCAGTTCAGTTTGAACTTTACAAGTGAACTCTTGTATTGATATCCAAGGGTACTGAGAATGGGTAGAGGACCTTTTGGATCTTTAGCTCTGTAGCCAACAGTGAGACTGAATGGCTTAATTTAATCCAAATTCCTTGACTGCCCTGTTTAGCCATATGTTTCAGTGGGATTAAATTTATGAACCTAAAGTACCTAAACCAAGTTCAACCCGATTTAGAATGTTATGTGGACTGTTTTGGTTCAGGTGGTTAGTAATATCCAGTGATTTGAAATTCCAATGAATCGATTTCCTGTGTTTTTGAATGTCCAAAGATTTACATTTCCTGTGACTTGAATTTTCCTATGATTTGGAAATTTCAGTGTATTGAATATCCAGTGAATTGAAATTCCAGTGAATTGAATTTCTGTGACTTGATATCCTGTGGTTTAAATGACTAGGACCTGGTTATTCAAACACTTCTTTGAACTAGACTGGTACAAACCTATTATAGTTTAATTCATGTTCTTCATTAACAAGTAGAGGTTCGATTTAACTAAGGAGGATTATGTATAATAGTTAAAAGAGTTGTTACTTGAGTTATATACAACTAGGAATGGTATTTTAATGATCATTGTATTAGATTTTGAGTAGTTAATAGGAAGCTGGATTATAGGATAAATTTAAGTAAAAGATTGATTAGTGTATTTTAATCAAGATTATGATTTAGTAATAACCAATGTGAACTTGTCTTTATCAACTTGTACACATTATTAAATACAGGAGAACTTCTAGCCCCGATCTTCATCCGTACTTTCCTGGAGCAAGGTAAGTACATTCTATGGTCTTGTGTATTTCATTATATCATGTGCTTTCTTGATTGACACATTACAACACGTCATGTACTTTCTGGTGCTCATGTTCTCTTGTTCTTATTACTTGTACCTGGGGAGGGGAAATATACTATCTATGTGACCAATCCCAAGAAACAATACAGGTGTGTTTAGCTTAGACCCCGCATGGTGCACGCGGGTCCTAAGCCGTACCATTCATGTGCTTTCATGTGCTTATCCCTAGCCGGTCACATACTTAGTTATATTTCAAATATTGTACACACATGCAGGAGATATACCTTGTACTTATTTCCTGTGATTCCATGATACCATGTTCTTTCAGGTGCTTACAAATCATGTACTTTCATGTTCTTGTATTTCATGTACTTTCATGTTCTTACATACCATGTTCTTTCATGTGCTTATACACCATGTTCTTTCCTGTACTTTACCTACCATGTTCCATTGTACTTTCATATCATGATGTCTTGTTCATTACCTAGAATTGTACTTTGCTCCGTTCCTGACTGGATAAGTTGCAGGTATACTTGTAGGATTATCATTCTACGTTATGGGCCAGAGCCCAGGATCTTAGCTGAACAGGACGGTCATGACTTAGCTTGAGGTTCAGGTTTAGACTGTTAGCTTTACATTTAGATATTGTCTTAGAATTCATGTACATTTCATTCTTGATGACTCGTACATTTACATACATAGAATTGTGGATTATGGTGATCATTCTGGGATACGTTCTTAGATGATGTGATTATATATTTCCATGTTTATCTGGTTAGTTTTCCCTAGCTTGGTACAGCTTACTTCGTCGTGTCTAACGACGAAGGCTAGGCATGTCCGGCTCGTGTCCGATTATTCGGGAACGGGTCATGACATGTTTTTAGTGGTGGCCCATGCAGGTCTATCCTAATGGTACCTAGGTCTTAGCGTACTATTGGGGGACTTGATTAAACTAGGGAAACCTGATCACAGCATAGGAAAATCGAAAAATAAGGGTATATCAGGTATATCAGGTATATTGATATTCTATAAACACTTGTTGTATTTAGGTCTAGGTTATTTTAACAGTTTTCTGTTTTTCAGATAGTTCAAAAGCACGCGACACCAGAACTGTCAATTCACCTGCACTTGACGTTTCCAAGTTTCTACTACCTTCTATCACCCTACTATCCCCATGGGTAGTACGCAGTTGATGAAGACGTTTCAAGAGTTCCTTGACACCAGCAGGCCGTCCTTTTCCAATCCAGACTTACAAATGCATTTCCCGAGTTAGAGAGGACTTCTGACTTCCAGACTCTCAGACCTTGGACTTCTCCGACACCGAGCGCATAACTTGTACTGAGGAGCAGATCGAGAACCTGGAGCTGCCACTAAAGATCATACAAATCCTTGAGGAACCGACTTCTCTGAAGATTGGAGCCACCAGTCAGGAGATCCAGAATGTAGCACAGACAATAGGACACAAGATGGGAAGCTGAAGCCCATGAGAGACATGAAGACTTATGACGAAGGCAACAACTACTGTGGATCCGTAAAGCGTCGCCACACTCAGACAACACTTCTTCAGCCCAGTAGGAGATTCAGATTTAGCCGACTATCATTTGTATTTTCTGCCGCAGCCCAGGACACCACTACGACGAATGCCACAAAAGACGGAGACTACGCTTGTACTGCGGATCACCTACTCACCAAGTCAAAGATTGTCCGGAGACCGTTGATCGCACTGCCCGAGAACAAGCACGAGGAGCACCAGGACCGCAACAGAATGACCCGTCTCTCCAGATTCAGCAGCTATATGGAGCATTACCGCATGGACCAGTCTACGTCAGGACAGTGAAGAAGATTGAAGTGATTCCAGTCCCGGAGGAAATACTGAAGACAGATTGAAGACAAAAGATTTCTTTTGCATGGTTGGGAAAACCATGTATCTGATTAGCAATCCAACCTCTCCTTAAAATCCTCTTAGCACCTAGATCATTTCTTCAAAACTTCTTGTTTTCTATTTTTGAAATCTTGATTGATGTCGAAACTTACTTTGAGATATTGTTTCCTGTATTGGTAAACTTGTTTCAGATCCACAAATCGATAATTATTTGAAATTCATTATTCGATACCGTTTTCATATTCATCATTCCTGACCTTGTTTCCTAGTGATGGCTCCTATTTGCAAATTTTGTTTCTTTATCAAACTTCGTGTTAATTGATAATTAATCGTTTCTCGAGATTTTACTTCGAAATCCTGTTTCTCATTCGAAGTTTTGGTTGAGTTTCGTCCTATTCAGGACATTGTTGAAGATTCCTTTGAAGGTTCTTGAAGATTCAATTACTATTCAAGATTGTGACTCATTCTCTATATGAGACTTGTTTTTCATTCATGACTCTGATTTTATTCGAGAGTTGTTTGTCCACTCCTTCGTTTCGACCTTGTCTCCTATCTAAGATTTTGCTTGTTTTATGGACATTTTTCCTATTCACTTATTGATATTTTGATTCGTTATTCGAACTTGTCCCCAATCAAAACATTGTTTGAATCTCCACTCCTATCTTGACACTTGCTTGAGATTCAGCCCTATTTGCGACATCATTTGAAGATTTTGTTTTCTATTTTGAAACTTTGGCTCATTTCCTATGAGATTTTGTTCACTATTTGAGACTTGTTCCTATTCAATAAATTATTTCTGTTCACAACTTTGTTCGACCTTGTTTCCTATTGAAGTTCTAATCGTTTCATAATCAGGATTCGATACCTGTTTCTTGTTCACTATTGATACCATGTTTTCTAAATCACTGTTCGTAACCTTGCTTCCTGTTCGAGATTCTGTTCAAGATTTCACTTCTTATTCGCGACTTAGTTTTCTATTTTTACTGTGTACTTTATTGGAGAATTCGTTTTCAATTCAAGTTTTTGCTCGAGATTTCATTGTTATTCGAGATTTTATTGAAACTTGTTTCCAGTACGGGATTTTAATTTTTATTTTGAAACTTGTCTCCTATCTAATACCTTGTCTCAGTTCATCCTTCGAGACTCTGTTATCCCTTCGGGATAATGTCTCATATATGGAATCTTGTTACCATTCTAGATATCAGTTGATATTCTGTCATAATTTAAAACTTCGCCCTGTCTGAAATTTTATCTCTCTCTGGCTGCCCTTTTGTACTCACTGATTGGATCCCTTGTCGTCTCTTAGTACCTAATAAACCTTTGTATTTTAGTAGTCAGATAACCTCACCATTTTGAGACTTGGACTATGAGAACCCATTTTGAATTCTTTGAACCCTTTGGAAATTCCATGGATAAGGTTGAGAGACTATTCGATGATCTACTGGGGTATGGCAGTTGCACGCTGCAGTCATTATCTGGACTACGGACACTGAAAGTTCACTGCAACCATCAGCGCACTGGCGAGGCAGGAACTTTAAGTTGAAGTGATTTCAGACAATCATAGGTTTTCGAGTATTGTCGAGACTTGTCATATTCTTCATACCTTGATCTCTTACGTTGCTTCATCAATGACTGTTGGAAAATGGAGAAGGTTGACAAATTATTCGGTGACATTGTTATTTGAGTCACGGAGCCGGAAGTCCACTGCAGTCAGATATATACTGGCGGGGTAGGGATTTTAGGCAAAGTGATTTTAAATAGCTATATGTTTCCGGACATCGTGGAAACTATATCCCTTTTTATATGATTATTGGTTTTCGAGAATCACAAATCCTTGTACGTTCATCTTGATTTGATACTGTATCTCCTGAGTATTGTGTACGTCTCCTCAATCAACCTTGCTAAATTTTTATTCTAACATTTTATCGTTAGATCATTGAATTTCTCAAAATTGTATATTACCAGATTGTGATTCCGTACTTCGTTTGTGATTTGTCTAAACTTCGATCTTAAGTCATGTCCATCTGACCATGATTTTCTATCTTGTTCTAGTCTACCTGTGTTAAACTATCGATTTTTGATCGTACCTAATAATTGTGTCTTCATGATTTTGCTCCTCTAATATATAATTGAACTTCATTCCATTCGTGCCTATTTAATCCTTGATCATTGTTAGATCGTATTATTTTTCTTGTGAGTAATTATTGTATTTGATCTCAAAGGCTCAAGGCGTCTCAGAGTTGCACAGGATCGGCAGAAGTACTGGACGGACAGCAGCAAACGGCTACTGAAGTTCGCAGTTGGAGATAGAGTATTCCTGAAGATCTCACCGACTAGAGGTGTCATCAGATTGGTAGAGGCGGGAAGCTCAGTCCGAGGTACATCGGACCTTTCGACGTGACGGTACGGATTGGCAAGGTGGCATATCGACTAGCATTTCCAGCAAGCTTGGAGGGAGTGCATGATGGTTTCCAAGTGTCCCACTTCGACGTTACATTCCAGATCCGAGCCATGTGGTGGACTTTTTGGAGCTAAAGGTAGGTCCGAGATTGACCTACGAGGAGCAGCTAGTGGAGATCCTTGATCGGAGAGAGAAGCGCTTGCGGAACCAGATTTTTCCACATGTCCGTGTCATGTGGAGACTCCACTCTCCGGGAGAGTCCACATGGGAACGCGAGGACGAGATGCGGGAGCGCTATCCCAATATGTTTGATTGATTTGATTGTACTCTGTTTCTTTTGAAATTCTATTTTCAATAAATGACTGGTGTTTGGATCTTTTGTGAATTGCTGAGATTTATTTTTGGGGTCTTCAAATTTCGAGGACGAAATTATTTTAAGGGGGGGTGATTTGTAACTCCACTTCCCGGTTTTGGAAAAAAAATTGATTTCTAAAAATATCAATTGTTGATTTTGGTTTCAAATAAAAAAGGTTAATATATTTTAACTAATAATTTTGATGATCTATTTTGGAGGAAATATAATTTAGGAGAAATTTCAATTTCAAAAAGTTGTTACAACCAACTTTGTGGTCCCCTCATTTTTTTCAAAAAGTTGTTAACTGATTTTTTCAATAGCTTGTAATATCCGAAAAGGGTGAGGGGTTTTTTTGGAAAAGTTCCTTGATCGGAGGGACTTTAATACAAAGTTTTCTGTTCCTTTTTATTTTGGCTCTGGAGAGAGAGACTCTTCATTTCGAGCTCAGAGTCATTTCGAGCTCAGAGTCTCTCCTCCCAATTACTTTCTGTTAGTCTGACCTAAGCCCTGGAAAGAAGGCCCCGAGTGATGGCGATGAAGACAGAGGCACGCACAATCATCTTTGTCGACTGAACCGATCAACCGTCCAGCATCGACGCTTGCTCAGCACAGCTTCGACTTATTCTCCGGCGATCACCAGTAAGTCTCGATCTCGATATCTTGTACTTCACTTCCTGATAATTTGATTTCACTCCTCTTGAACTCATTATTCCCATCTCGTGTTAGTTGTTGTCCCGATCAATTTAGATCGAGAGGTTGCATCCAGAGGATCACAGAGGATTTGAAGATCCTTCTCCGATCCACGAATCGAATTCGACTCTGGTGAGTCCTGATCGAAGTTCTTTAAATAAACAATTAAATTGATATTGTTGTGATTTTATTTGAATTTAGTGTTGTGTTTTCCTGTTTTACTCCTGTACCTGTTCGATCTATCATTTCAGAGGTTTGGGAAAACAGTTGGATGTTCGAATTTTGACACCAAGTGCAAATCAACCTATCTCCATCAGGTAATTTCAAACTTAGATTATCTTTTCATATGAGAATAATAGGAAGGGGCAGAGTATGAGATTAGTATGATAGATTAGGAATAATTTCATTATTGTTGAAGTTTTGAATACTGCCTTGTTGAGTCTGAGATCACTTATTTAGATCAGTACTTGTGAACTGGGTATCACTCTAATTAGGTTGTCAAACCATCTATGGGTTCTAACATCTGTTACTAAACTATCAGGTGGAATTTGGGTAGCAATAGTGATTATGGCTTGATTCAGTCCTGCTTATTAGCAGGACATAAATTGTTGAACCCTGTTCTATTTGGATACATTTGGAGAAATAGATTTTTGTGATGTTAGACTAAACTAACTGATCATAGAAGTCATATGGGATGATATTGGAATAGGCCATGTTGACCAACGGTTGTGACTTTGGCAAGGGATGTTGCTGAACCTTGGCCTAAGGGTATCAGTGAGTTTCAGTTGATTTTCCTATTATCAAGGGCATTGATAAGGGCCTGGGATTTCTTTTACTGCAACTTTTGGTTCAATTGGGAACCTGAGATTCAATTCAACCTTTGATATTTGAAACTGAATACTATCCTATGTTTTGGTTCAAATGAGAACCTGAGATTCAATTCAATCTCTGATAATTGAAAACCTGAACAACTATCCAGTGCTTGGTTCATGTTGCTGAACCTTAATACCTGTGCATGATTAATTGCTTTTCCTGAAGCTGATTGCATATGCCCTGATTTAGTTCAGTGAAAAACTGAAGCTAACATTAGTGCAATTTGTTCAGCTGGAATGATTATGCAGTATTAGATTGGGGATTGGACTTAAATGATTCCATTTCAGTTTTCAGCTAACTTGAATGCTGGTATCTATTCGAGTGAGAGATCAATATGGGTTGAAGTCAGGCACATTAACCTGACTATTAAGCTAAACTATTGAGCTGGGAGAGATGGATCTCAGGGATCTGTTTGCAAAAACAAAAGTATGATATTTATTTCACAAACTTTGTAAAGAATATTACAAGAATTCTGGGAAAGTACAACTATAGGAATCCGATCTGAAATGACGATCGCTTTATCCCTTGGACGATGTGAACTTTGAAGACTTGAATCTCTGAAGAACGCAGCAGCACTTGGACAAAAACTCTGATTTCTCTTGATTGTAGAATACCCTGCTGAATGGAAACGAAACTCTATTTATAGAGTTCTGAAATAACTGTTTTGGGCAGTTATTCTGGAGAGCGCCTGATTGAAGTGCGCCTGTTTTGAGCACGTATGACAAACTGCGCCTGTTTTCACTCCGTTATCACGAACGTGCACCAACTGCTTTAGACACGTGGCATTATTTGATTGAAATGCGCTTGGTCGTGTACAGTTAGTGGGACACGTGTTGGACATGTAGAGTGATAGTTAGACGTTGAATTAGTCAAAGTGCGCCTGTTTCAGGGACACGTGGTAAGCTCTGAATTGATGTTGTTTTGAACTGCGCCTTCTTCGTAGGCGCAATCTGCAAAGTGTGCTGAGTTTGGATAGAAGTAGGCGCAATCTGCGAAGTGTGCTTGATATAGTAAAAAGTAGGCGCAGTCTGTTGATAGCGCCTAGTTCTTTGATGTAGGCGCAATCTGTTTAGACAGCTGTCATATCTTCCTCGAGCGCCGCGCCATCATAGGAATGATAGCGCCGTCTCGATCTTCGTGTTTATCGGGTAATGATGACTCCTCGTCAGCTAAGCGCGGTTTGTGAAATACGCCTCTATGATGCAGAAATAGGCGCGTTCTGTGTTTGTTGATGACGTAGGCGCCATTTGTTTGTAGGGTCGTTCTGATTAATCTGTTGAATTTAACTTAGGCGCGGTTTGATTTTTTGGACCTACAAGACCCCCTTCAAAGTTTTCGAATTTTGAATTTTCAAAAGTTCGAAATACTTTGAGTTTTCCATATGACCAAGTCAAACCGCGCTTGATATTTGAAGAAGTTGCGCAGTTTAAGGCGAGAATGGATCTTCAGGCTGAATAGGCGCAATCTGTTTAGGCGCGTTTTGTTGCGGCTGTTCGAAAACTATAAATAGCCCACAAAATCCTTCGTAAACCCTTTATTGTCTTCAAGAGTGAAATTTTTCGAGTTTTCTTTTCTGATTTTCTTTCTTCTCCGACGAGCTTTTCAAATCAACTCCGATGGCGCCTCGACGTTCGGATAAGGGGAAAGAACCCGCTCCAATTGAATCTTCAAAGAAATCCAAGAAGACCACGCCGCATCCCATGGTTGAATCGCGCGGTTCTCTTCAAATCCGAGAGCCTGGACAAATTCGTGTCTCTCGACATGAAACTGCACATCCGGCCATTAATGGTGGGTTATAGGAACGTACACTGGCTCTTCTTAGGGCTCAGTTGTATTCGCCAACTCTTTTTAGGGTTTGGTGATTCTCTAAACTTCATGTTTATGAAGTTTAAACATTCCACCAAATAGCGCCTAGAAAATTAGACTCTGTTTGTTCGATCGCGCCTAGTAACAAAACTAGGCGCTATCGGATATAGCTTTGTCTGATAAACAGGCACTGTTTGTTCGATCGCGCCTAGTAACAAAACTAGGCGCTATCGGATAAAGCTTTGTCTGAAAAACAGGCGCTGTTTGTTGTTGAATGAAAGCTAAGCACAATCTGCCTTATTTGACAGAAAACTAGGCGCAGTCTGCCCAGATTCATGAATTAGGCGCAGTTTAATCTAGTTGGCTGAAAACTAGGCGCAGTCTGTCTTTAACCAGTCAACTAAGCACAATCTGATAACTTTGTTGTGATGTTAACTTTTTTTGCTCTTTTCTGTTTTGCAGTTGATATCAGGGAAGATCCTAACTTCGAGATCTTCCGAGGAACTATGTCTGAACCTGAATTCAAAGAGGACTTGTCACACGTTAAGTTCCCTCATTATGAACTACCAGAGTCTCGAAGAGAAATCCTGACTACTCAGGATAATGAGACTCTTCTGTGTTTGATGAACGGCCAGCCCTTACAGTCATTGGATGCAGCTATCCACAAGAAACCACTCTTCTTGTTTGGAGATGCCTTTGGCAGGGAATCTCAGCCAAAACAGCGGGTGGAAGAGAGGATTTTTAAGAAAGGTGAAAAGACTATATATTTGCCAGAGATGCTTAGGAGTTTACCTCTTTCCAGATATGAATTTGCCAGTTATCCCCGCCAAATGGCGTGGGATATCACTCCCGTTCAGCAGGCTCGGGTGGGTAAAATATGTTATAAAAAGGTGAACAACAGAGATATCTTCTATAGTTCATCTGATATTTACGCAACTCATCTCAGGGGTTTGAAACCAGGTTGCATCCCTCCTGAGAATTCATCTCGTCTATCACCAGTGAGAATACCAATTTTTGCAAATGAGTTTGCTAGGAAAGGTAAGTATTATACTGATAACACCTTAAGGATGCAAGGTTTAGTCAACCCAGATTATAAACGATGGAGCTGCATTGCCAACTGGGTTTTAGAACATTATGAAGAAGAGCTTCTTAATATCAGTCTGTATGAAGCTGTTTATTCTTTAGTACATGGCTTCCCTCCAAATCCACACCTATTCCTTTCACTGATCGAAAGGTACAATTATAGGACGGGAACTTTCATGACCCCAAAAGGAGAAATCGGTCTCGCTCTTCACGAGATGAATCATATCTCCAAGCTGCCTATGGGAAATTTTCCTTATAAGGAGTATGTTCCCACTGAAGATGAATTAAACAGGCTGAAATCTGAAAATGCTGAAATGGTAGAAGTCTTTGATGAGCTGTTATGTCACTATCACATCTGTTGTTGTTATTTCGAAAGCTCAGGCTCCTGCTATCTTACTAAATGGATATCTTATCTCTTCCTCAAACATGATGATGAAGAGAAACAAATTAGTGAGAAAAAAACTGTTGATCCGCTTACCTTTCAGCGTTTCAATGAGGAAGAGATGAATGAGTTGATGGCAAGGTTTCGCCAAGAAGATATAATAGTAAAAAATGATGAAGATTATCCTCCACTCAAGATAGGAGATAAAATAGAAAGTTTCATGAGGATGGGATACAGACGTATGTCTAAGAAAGCCCATCTGGCCGGCTTTCTTGCTTTTTGGCTACGAAGGTATGTAGTCCCTGGAGCAAGTGCAGTCGATCGCTTCCATAGAGGTGTTCTTTTTGCTGCAGTCCGCCTAGTGTTCGGTTATCGGATGGATATTTTATCGGCGATGACAAGCCGACTTAATCATAGTCTGCGTTGCTTTGTGGACGGCATGTTAAATAATAAGAAAGATGGCTTTCCACGTACTGAAGTCGCCCATACTTATTTATTTGGGTGGCTTCTACTCCACTGTCCAGTTTTGATGAGCCCTGGCGAAAGAACTATTGGAGGAAACTTTTTAAGAAAGTATGAAGGATGTAGATGGAATCACACCTCCTTGATAGATTGCCGGCGAGTATTGAACCGCGGCGATAACTGGGATTTTTATTGTGTTGACCCACCAGCTGGCTACGAATTATTGCCAGCTAATATCCTAGATTCAGTGAATACTCTACCAACAGATCCAGCTATATTCAATTGGTTGAAGTCGATTCGACCTTCACACCTCGTACATCGATTTGAAGATGAATGTATTCTTGAACCATATTTGCCTAGCCATTTTGCACGCCAATTCGGCTATGACCAATTCCATGTAGGGAATGCCACAACATGCCTACAAGGGAAAGGATATTTGATTGATGGCGCCAGGGCTTGGTGCTATTATAATGCTAAAAATACGAGGGCCATTTTCTCAATGCCTGAGAATACAAATCATGGACCACGAATGTTATTCACCTATTCAAGGTTTTACACTTCGACCAATACCTTTGTGGAGACTTTTGATTTAGCACATAGCTTCGCTTCTGACAAACGAGCCAAGAAAGGAAAGCCGAGCATTCTTTATGAAGATCCAAATGACGAAGAACCTGCTGACGAACCTTTTGAAATCTCCAGAGACATGAACTTCCTTGAGGAGTTTATTGAACCCTTAAACATTTCTCTCCGAGTAACAAAATCTCCTATGAAGGATAAGAAGAAAAGAAAAAATGATAATCCTGTTGCTTCTCCAGATCCAAAGAAAAAGAAGACCACCGCAGAATCTCCAGAAGGAGTTACCACTAGGTCACAATCGAGACAACGAGCAGAAGAATCTGTAAGGAGTGAAGAGACAACTCCTACATCTTTACAGAAACAACTGGGCATTTCTACTGACCAAGAAAGTCCGGATGTGCTTCTTCAAAGAAGGCCGTGTTTGAAGAAAGTAGTTAGTAGAAAATTAAGATTATTGAGTCTGTCTCGTGCTGCATCCATCCTGGCTAGTGCTGTTGCTGGGCATATGATGTCTTCCCCTACTCCCATCTCTGGATCAGAACCATTAACTACAGAAGAACCAACAACATCTGATAAAGAGGTTATGGAAGTAGACACATCTTCTGTGATTGGCCAGCCTTCAACTCTGGCAATTCTTCCTGAAGCGCTTCCAGAAACAGTATCTAATACTATTCCGGTCGATACGTTAGATCATCTTCAAACTCATGCCGATGATCCAATATATTCAGATAGCGAAATGATTGATGCATTACAAGCATGCACTGAATATCTTGAGGAGACTGTTACTGATCCGGAAGCTGAAAATACAAATGAGCCATCTGACGCTCATAATTTAAATGAAAAGAATGTTGAGAGCATTGACAATGAACCATTGGAGGAAGCACATGTCAATATTATGAAGACTCCTACCAGAGAAGACCAGCCTTCACTTAGTACTTCCGATACGGGAAGTAATCATGCAGAGGAAGTCTCAGAAGAAATACCAACTCATCGTCCTCAGGAGATAGCAGTATTGGTGAATACACCGCATATGCCCGATCCAGGTTAGTTTTTTTGAATCCTGTAGATTATTATCAATGATGATACTTGTTTTTGTAGTATATTGATTCCTTTTCTTTAATAGCTGAAGGTAATGTACACCTATCAGGCGGTTCAGAGGCGGGTAGTAGTCAAGCAATGGCAACATACACCATTCCTGCGATGGGCACCCCTGCTCGAACAATGGATATTGGTAAATTGCTAATTTATTATTCTGAACTTTATAACTTTCTTAGAAAATTAACGCAATACGTTAACTTTCAGGAGAACAAATGAGGAGTGTAACTAGCTCGAAAATGGCTCCATTAGAGACTCCTGCCAGAGAAGAGAGTTCTACAGAGATGCCTATACCTGGGCCATCACAAGTCCAGATTGAATTGCCTCAATCAGGTAAAGCTTTAACTTTGTCGACTTTGTAAAATAAAACTTGCTAATGAGAATATTTCGCAGAAGAACCAGTCAAAGCTGCTACAAGCTCTACCACGGCACCTCCAATAAAGATAACCCAGATACCAAAAGAAAGATCTTCTGAGATTATTGCTTTGACGACGCCATCTGTCGCAACTGAAGTTACTCCAGCCGAGATAGCAGAAACTCCCATCACTTCTGAGGCAAATAGAATCGTTATAAGATCTTATACAAACGCATTCTATCTAACACTCAAGCCGATGGTGGAGAGTGAGAACATTCCTTTCTCTAAAGTCAGGAAATCTGTAAAATATTTGATCAACGGAATTCGTGACCACGGAGATGAAGCTCAGGCTGTTTATCTGGAACACATCCTCAATGAGCTTGAAGAAGTGAAGACTGCAATGATGAATCTATCATCTGAGAATATAGATTCACTGATTGAAAAAGAATGTCAAGCTCTGGCCCGGGAAGCTGAACAGAAGGAAAAAGATCTTGAAGCATTTTTGGCAGCCTTTGCTCAGTTTGCTGCTGATATGGAAACTCAGATTGAAGAAACATCTTCTAAGCTGGATACCAATGAAGCTGAAATAGCAGAAGCTGACGAAGAAATTGCCAAGCTTCAAGAACGTCTGACTTTGGTGAAGCAGAAAAGGGAAGAGAAGGTTCTCTTAAACAAAGAAACTGCAAATCACCTCGTTGTGCTGAAGCGTCAAAAGGAGCTTAATACCAAGACTCATCATGAAGAGCTGAATGCTCGTTTTGCTAATCTAAAACCCTTTGACTTCGAGTCAACAAGGAATCAAATTAGACAAAGGATTCTGAACTCTCAAAATGAAACGATAGCTGCTTTGAAAAGACGTATTGCAGAGCTCAGTACCCGGCCTGTTGAATAATTTATTTTGTAATGTCTTTTTGTCTTTGATCAACTGTAATGGACTTTATTTTGAATGGAATGATATTTCAGATGATTCTATTTACTTGTTACATACCCTATTATAGGAGATAAGCAATAGAACGAGAAAACATATTCAGAGGTACAGGACGTGATATATTTTCTTGATGTAGAAAATAACTATATTCTTTATATCTTGCTCAGAGGTAATGTGGACATGGCAAAATATAAATATCGAATATTTGTTATTTCAATAGACAACTTAGTCAGAGGCAATAGGGACGTAACAAGTTGCAATAGAAAATATGTAGAACTCAAAGGTAATATGGACGTGAATTCTTTTTTAATGGCGATGATGATATGATGAACGATTGAAAATGAACCGTCAGAATGAATGATTCATCAAAAATGTCTGCTGGGGATTTTAATGAATGAACCTTTAGATTCATCGAAGGGGGGGTGAACAGTCACCTCGATTCACGAAGAGTCAGTAGGCTAGTATAAATAGTACAGGACTCATGAAGAATTTTATCACTGCCTTCAACAGGAAAGATGTCTTCCAACAACATGTCTAAGGAGACTGAAGTCGTGCCGAAAGCCGAGAGCGTCACCGGGGAACTTTCTGCTGGAACGGAGAAGGGCGAAGGGTCGTCTGCACCCAGGCCTCTCGTCAACTCAGTCTTACCAGATCAAAAGGAGGTGGGCGAAGGCTCCTCTGCACCAAAGCCTTCACAGGATATCCTCGACTTTCTGGTAGAGCCGGGGAAAACGGCGGAAGAAGAGGCAAAGAGGATAGCCTTCCTCAAATTCTTGCTGAGTTCAGGCAAAGATGTCTTCGACTCCTTTGCTGATTTTGCTTGTGAGAAGGAGAGGCTTGACCCTCGTCCTAAGTTTGATAGGGATGATAGTGATCTCCCTTAATGTAATGTAATATCTTCTTTGAAAATAAAAAGAAATTTTATTTACATTGTCTGTCAAGAAATCTTTACACATTTATACATAGTATTTCTTAAGAAATTTGCCATTGATAGGCATCATAGCTATTCTGCCATCCATCTCTGCTAACTGGTAAGCACCATTGGAAAACACTTTGTTTACAACAAAAGGACCTTCCCACTTGGCATCGAACTTGCCCTTACTCATGTGAGTCATAGTCATAGGACGTCTGACTGTAAGGACTAAATCATCTTTCTGAAATGCTCGTACTTTAACTTTGCGATTAAAGGCTTTTGAGATACGGGCCTGGTATAACTCAATGTGCTGTTGAGCAAAAAGCCTTTTTTCATCAAGTGCCTCCAACTCTTGCAATCGAAGTAGATCGTTGTTCTCCGTTGTAAGTTCATTGGCAATGGCTATCCGCAGAGACGGGATTTGAATTTCCAGTGGCAGAACTGCTTCACAACCATATACCAAGGAGAAAGGTGTACAGCCAGTAGGATTGCGAACTGTAGTGCGATAAGCCCATAAACATTCGCCAAGCTTCTCACTCCAATTCCGTTTGTTAGTAGAGACAAACTTCTTGAGGAGTTTGATAATGGTTTTATTGAAAGCTTCAGCTAAACCGTTTGCTGCAGGGTTATAAGCTGTCGAAGCAACATTGTCGATGCGATGATCGTCACAGAACCGAGTGAACTTTTGACTAATGAACTGAGGTCCATTGTCATGAATGATTCGTTGTGGTACACCAAACCTGTATATCACATGGTGTTTGATGAAGTTAATGACACTGCTGGTTTTGACTTCAGCCAGAGGTATAGCCTCAGCCCACTTAGAGAAGTAGTCTGTGATGGCCAGGATAAACCGATGCCCTTTAGAAGAAGGAGGGTTGATTGGGCCTATGATATCCATGCCCCAAGCTTCAAAAGGCCAAGAAGCAGCCGTAGGATGTAGATATTCTGATGGTTGATGAATGAAATCTGCATGAATCTGACATGCTCTGCATTTCTTTGCGTATTCAATAGCATCGGATACCATAGAAGGCCAGTAATAGCCCATACGACGAATACGATCTTGCAATTTAGGACCGGGTTGATGCGCTCCACAAACACCATCATGAGCTTCACGTAGTATTTGTTTTGCTTCATTACCAGCAAGACAACGTAATAGTAGACCATCATAAGTTCGTCGGTAGAGAGTTTTTGTTGTATGATTATAATAGAAACGGAGAGATCGTCTTCGAATGCTGGTGGCTTCTTTGGAATCTTCAGGCAATATTCCATAAACTGCAAAATCAATGAAAGGAGTTCTCCAATCTTCATTGATGATATTGACCTCAGCAGAATTACTAAACTCAATATTGTGATTATTTTCAATACAAAATAACTCTCTGTTGGAAATAACAACCAACTGCTGTCTTTGGACAGGAATCGCCAAGACTGCTGCAAGGTTTGCTAGAGCATCTGCTTCAGTGTTGTAAGCTCGACGAACATATTCAATGTAGAAAGCTTTGAAGGAAATGGCCATAGCAATGGCTGCTTCATGATATGGAATCAAATCTTGATGACGAACTCCATATATTCCTCTAACCTGGTTAACAACCAGTTTAGAGTCACCGTATACTTCAAGATATTGGATATCTAATTGTTTAGCCAGTTGAAGGCCGATAAGCAAAGCATTATACTCTGCAACATTGTTGGAACAAGGTTCATCCAAAGAATAAGCCCGTTGAATAGTTAGTCCTTCTGGCGAAACGAGCACAATCCCTACTCCTGCTATAATAATCCCATTTGGTCCAATTCTGGAAGCTCCGTCAAAGAATAGACGCCATGTGGGAAATTCTTCCGAGATCAGATTTGTTTCAAGTGTCTCATCAGGAATCTCGTCGTAGAGTTTAGAAGTCTCAGAAACAGGATGAGCAGCTAAGAATTCGGCAAGGGCTTGTCCCTTTACTGACTTTTGAGGTACGTAAATCATGTCGTATTGGACAAGTAAGATAGCCCATGTAGCCAGCCTTGAATTGAGAGTACTGGGCTTCTTCATGAGTACCCGTAGAGGGTTAATTCGGGAAATGACATGGATTGTTTGACCAATTATATAATGTCTTGTCTTTTGTACAGCGAACATTAAGGCTAAACATTCTTTCTCAACCATGCTATATCGATGTTCGGCACCGATCATAGTACGACTGAGATAGTAGATAGCCTGTTCATGTCCTTCTTTATTCTTTTGGGCAAGTAAAGCACCCAATGAGTGATCCATTGCTCTGACATACATTAAGAAAGGTATGCCGGAGATTGGTGACACCAAGACTGGTGGGTTCATAAGATACTGTTTTATGTCCTCAAATGCTTGTTGACATTCTTCGGTCCAAACGAAAGATACACCTTTCTTTATGAGTTGTGTAAACGGTCTGCATCGTCCAGATAAATTCGAAATGAATCTCCTGATGTACGCAAGTCGACCTTGAAATCCTCGTAGCTCTTTTAGGTTGCGTGGAGGACGCATCTCTTGAATGGCTTTGATCTTCTCAGGATCTACGTGTATACCTTTAGAGGTAATAACGAAGCCGAGAAATTTACCACTAGAGACACCCAAGAATGACTTGGTGGGATTCATTTTGAGTTGATGTTGGCGCATGAGATTGAAGATAGTTCTCAGGTCTTGAATGTGATCTTCCTTCAGACGACTTTTGACAGCAATATCATCAACATAGCATTCAACAGTCTTTCTCAAATGATCTCGAAAGATAGTGCTCATGGCTCGTTGATAAGTTGCACCGGCGTTCTTGAGACCAAATGGCATCACAGTATAGCAATAAACTCCTCGAGGAGTACGAAAAGAAGTATGCTTTTCATCATCAGGATTCATCTTGATTTGATTATATCCAGAGAATCCATCCATAAAAGATAACCTCTCGAACCCACAGGTATTGTCAATCATGACATCAGTGATTGGAAGGGGAAACTCATCCTTTGGACAAGCGTCGTTCAGATCCCGAAAATCAATGCAGACTCTGATTTTCCCAGTCTTCTTCAAAACTGGAACAACATTAGCAACCCAGTCTGGATGTTGCTCTTCACGAATAAAGCCACAAGCGATGAGCTTTCGAACTTCTTCATCAATTGCATCCATCATTTCAGGTTTGAAGCACCGTTGTTGTTGTTTAACAGGTTTCGCATTAGGTAATATATTCAGCTTGTGCGTAGCAATTTTGGGATCTAAACCTGGCATGTCTTCGTAGCTCCAAGCAAAGACATCAATATATTCGCGAATGAGAAGAATCAACTCCTGCTTATCATTTTCGGGGAGATTCTTACTAATGAATATAGGACGGGATATACCATTTTCTCCTACATCAATCTGGATTAGCTGATCTTCAGTAGGTGGTTCTCATTTTTCAAATCGGAACTTCCACTGATTGTCCATCTTTTGTACCCAAGGATCAGTTTCAGGGCTTTCTTCGAAGTCATCATCAGTAGCATCGTTGTTGATATCTAGAAATTCAACTGAGACCATGTTGGAGGATATGGCAATACGATGTACGTGACCAATGCTAGTGTCAGAATCCCATGAAACTGTATCAGATGAAACAGTGCGTTCATCGTCATCGGATTCAATTATCTTAGGAGCTGTAGCCATAGCAGGAAATGTAAATACATAACCAAGGCCGAGTTTATTCTTCTTGCTAGTAACATGAATAGGGGTTCGTCTCCCTCTTCCATAGTTGAGTCCACTCTTGAAATCATATCCCATTTTACGAATGATCTCTTTAGACTGAGTGCTGTAACGACGAAGTTGTAAATGTCCCGTGTCATCGTTTTTGCAGTCTTCGGTATAAGAAAACTTTTGTTCTGGTCCTCTAATAAAGATTATTGGACTTTCGTCAGCTTTTCGAGCAGGAACTATAAAGTATGAACTATCCGTTGATTCCAATGATACATCTGTTTGGTAAGATTGTACAACTTCAATTGTGAGTGGCTTCAACCTATCTAACATATTTAAGTAACACTCAGCATGATATAACACATCAGTATACTGTAAAGGAGATGCATCTTTATTGATATTTACAACAGTGTTTACAGTAGGACCTTTAGCCTTAGCAGGCTTAGTCAAATTGATAACAAGAGGGGGAGAAGAAGAACGAGGAAGAAGAGAAGGCTTGTTACGACGAAGGTCGATAACAAGTGGCTCAGAAGAGGTGAGCTCCCTTTTTCCTTGGTCAGTCATAGAAATTGTCTTCTTGGCAGGAAGTCGAATGACCAGTAGTTCAGCATGTGAAGGCTTAGAGACGCGCCCTTTGACAGGAATCACAAGAGTATCCTGTGACTTTGGTTCTTGTTCCTTTTTGCTAGGAGGAAGATAGATGGTTAGTGGTTCAAAAGAAGAGGGTTGAGAGACGCGCCCTTTAACAGGAATTACAAGAGTATCTTGAGATTCAGTTCCCTGCTCTTCTTCAATGTCTAAAGCCAAGACAACTTTTATGAACTCGTCTTTGTACATGCGAGCATCGTTGCAGTATGCTTCGACGCCCTTGAAAGGATAGAGATCAGCAACTTCTTTTTGGACTTCTCCTTTGTCATCAACATACTTGAAACATTGATGAAGAGTTGATGGCACAATATTATGCTCATGAAGGAATGGTCTTCCCAGAAGAGCATTATAGAAACAACCATGGTTATCAATGATGTAAAAGGTAACCTTTGTACGAAGATTGCCTATTTGGAATTTTAGGCGAATCTTGCCCAGAGGTTCACTTCTTCCTTGATTGAACCCCAGAATAGTAGTGATTGTGCCAGTAAGACTGCGTACGGGAATTTTCAAAGCATCCAACATTGTTTTAGGCATAATGCTGAGTGCAGAGCCTGGATCTATCAGGATACGATCGACCTTCATGGTATCAACATACCCTGTGAAATACAAAGGGCGATCATGTCGATTATCTTCCAGGAGCATGTCATCTTGCGTGAAGGTAATATTTGGAATTAATTCCAACATGCTATGACAATGGAGACAAGAGAGAGGCTCTTTCTCTAGCTTCTTCAGAATTTCAAGACAATTTTCTGCCTGCAACAAAGCTTCACTTAACGTCTCTCGAGTTTCCTTAGAGAGGCGCAAGAGCTCGAATATTGACAATCTGGCAGGAGTATTGGCCAGTTGAGCCAGTATGTCAAAGTTATACGGCTTCTCGAGTCCGAGAGAAGTGGACTTTTTGAGAGCTTTATCGAAACGAACCGGTTGTTTCCCTTTATCAGTAACTGCTGGTTTAACAGGAGGAGGAGTTGAATTAGTTGAAGATGAAGAGGGTTGAGTTTCAGGAGGCGTGTCAGGAGTGGAAGATGAAGCTGGAGTTTCCTGATTCTCTGGGTATTCCCGTAAATAGGGTTTACCAGACCTGGTACCCAATAAGATATCTTCTTCATTTAATGGTTCAAGAGAAACCATATTACAACTTTTAAACTTGCCTTTGGAATTTTTCTTTTGTTTAGATGAAGAAGAGGCGGAGGATTCAAAATTTGAGACCAGGTCTGGATGAATCCACAAGATTTCCCCTTTAGAAGTAGATAAAGGGACTAGTCCTTCATTTCGAAAAGGTGGAAGGTTTACAAGCTCGAGAGTGGTTCGAGGAATGGGAACTACACCATCTTCTATCTGCATTGGTGGAAATTCGCCGAACTGAACAGAGACGACATTAGCCGTTACCGTCTTTTCGTCCTGTTCGAGGGTTACTGCTCCGGATTTGATCATCTCTTGTATTTTTTCTTTAAGCACATAACATGCTCGAGTAGGATGTCCGATAAATCTGTGGTAAACACAATACTTAGGATGATCAGTCTTACCAACCTCTTCCGGCCTTTTAGGGTCGGGTAATTGCAGTTTGTTACTTTTTGTAAGACATTCAAAGATACCCATGATGTCATCTTCATCGAAAGAGTATTCTTCTTTAGGACGTGGTGCTCTTTGAGGTTGTTGTGATGGAATAGGTGCAGATTGAGCAACATTGACAGCCAGTGCTTCTTTGCTTCTCAAGTCAATGGCCAAAGTTTCTTTAGGAGCAGATGTATCTTTGCCTTTTCTATTATTATTCTGGCGATTGTTGTTAGAGTTTGAGCTATGATCGCCTTGGTCAGGATTCATGTGAACCCCCAATGTCTTGAATTTTTCAGCGCTGAGTTCTGCTGCCTTAGCATTGATAATGAAAGAAGGCCAGTCTTGGAATTGAGTTGCCCCTGTCCACATACTGATAATTGGCAAGAGATTATTCTTGCAAGTATCAATTGTAACAGCAGATGGGGTTCCCATTGGCATTTTGAGAGCTTCGCGACGGAACCTCTCGATAAATTGCTCAGCAGGCTCATTATTTCTTTGTTTAATTTTAATGAGGGCTGACATAGTCATGTCATTGACGCCTTCATAAAATCGTTCAAGGAACATCTGTTTGAAACCAGCAAAAGAAGTGATACATCCGTCTGGTAGACTTCGGTACCAGTCATAAGCAGCGCCAGTTAAGCAACTGACGAATACCCGAGTAAGAAGGGCATCATTAGGCTGAAGAGGATCAGTCATCAATTCAAAATGATTAATATACTGATTGGGAGATGAAGTACCATCGAACTGCATAATGGTGGGGAATTTGTATTTTGGTGGAAACTGTATTTTCTTCCATTCGGCGGGATAGGGTTGTTTAATGCCCAACCGTTGTAAGCCTTCCCTTTGTGTATAGGCTTCAAATTGATTCCGTAATTGTTCAACAGCATCATTAGCGTTCCCTAAAGATTGAGGATTACTAGATTGATTGGTGATAGCCGGAGGAGGAACCGCATGGTAAGCATCACCCCCAGCACCAGTTTGGCTAAGAGTAACCTGAACTGGTACTGTGGTGACTGGAGGAGGTGATACCCCCATACCAGGATTCTGAGGAGTGGAAGAAATCAATGGTTCAGGAGTTATGACTGGTGGAGTATGCTGAGCCATAATAACATCATGCATTTTAGCCATCATTTCGGCCATAGTCTTCAATTGTTCTTCTAGTGCAACAATCCTTTGATTCTGATTGTTAGAACCAGAAGCATCTTGTTCTTCAGTAACGTATGCTGTCACTTCTCGTGCCATGACAGATGACACAGTTTGTTCAGAGCCATCACTGTCGACAGCAAAGTCCGAATTACCCCCATCATGAGAAGTAGACCGATCACTGTAAGGAAGATTCCTTTGACCGATTGTTTCTCGGCTTCGAGATCGAGTATGCTGGTAAACACCATCATCTGATTCTCTAAGTCGGTCAAGATAGTGCTGGCTAGGTCTCCGGATCTTTCCATGCTTGCATTTTCTACCCCCAGAGTCTCTGGAAGTCATGTTGACGGAGGCAAACATTACCTCTTCTTCATCATCACTCCTTTGATCAACATAAGGGAAATTCAGACGCTCGAAGACAGAACGTTTGGTTGTTTGGCAACAACATTTGATAACCACTTCGTGAGGATGATTGCAATGATGAACTTGTGATTGTTTGGGAGAACTGGGGGTGGTATTCCGTTTCTGCCTGAGATGATCCCGAAGATCAGAGACAACGGGATGAGAAGAAGTAGCAGGGATATACTCATAGATGACATTTGGAACATGATTCCGATTTCGTAAACGTTCGATTCCATGAGTATAAAGAGAGGTACTCATCTGATTGGCGTAGTTGTCAGGATTCCTTGCCTCAAAAGGTTAATACTGAGGCAAGTTGATCTTAGCATGCTTGCGTTTTACAGAGGTAGGTTTTGATTGGGGTTTTCTATTAAGATATGCCCGTAAATCATTTAAACCGCCCCTGGGAACCTCAGTTTGTGAAACTTGTAATTTGCCTTGTCTGGATCGAGAAATCCGCAAATTGGGCAATTCCTGAATATTTGCCTTGGGAGTAGGTAGAATACCTCTCTGATTAGTACGAGAATCTTTGTTAAAAGAAGTTTTCGTACTAATAGGTGCAGAGGCACTATCAGTTGGATCCTCCTCGATAAGAATCGAAGAAGACTTGGAAAAGGCCAGAGGACCCTTTCCATTGTTTTGAGATAAAGGGATAGCTAAAGAGCATTTTCCTCTGTTATCTTTCAAGTTTTGAGCTTGGGAAGATTGGGAGAAGACCAAGGGGCCTTTTCCTTTTGATGGAATGGAAGAAGGAACAGCCAAAGGACTGTCCTCAGCAAACTGCGTCTGAGCAGTTTGGGGTTTCTGGATTCTGGAGTGATCCGGAGTAGACTGCGCCTGGGCAGACTGCGCCTGAGTAGACTGTGCCTGTTTAGTCAGGGCAGCAGATGTATTGGATTGAGCCTTGGCAGCAGCAGAAGATTTGACTTGTGCCAATTTGGCACAAACTGTGCCAGAAGAAGGTTTGGTGGCAGACTGCGCCTGTTTCCCTAAGGAGAGAACAGACTGCGCCTGATTATGAGGCAGAGATTGTGCTGTTTTGGCATGAACTGTGCCAAAAGATGGTTTAACAACAGACTGCGCCTATTTGTGAGGCAGAGATTGTGCTATTTTGGCATGAACTGTGCCAGAAGATGGTTTAACAGCAGACTGTGCCTGTTTCTGAGGCAGAGATTGTGCTGTTTTGGCATGAACTGTGCCAGAAGATGGTTTAACAGCAGACTGCGCCTGTTTCCCTAAGGAGAGAACAGACTGTGCCTGGTTGGCATGTTTGGCCGCAGACTGCGCCTGAACAATCTGTTTCCCTAAAGAGGGAACAGACTGCGCCAGGTTGCTAGAGATAGGCACTGGTGTCTTGGAAACAGCAGGTTGTGCCGAAGAAGTGGCAGCGTTCTTCATCAGAGAAGGAGCAGAGTTCTTGGGAGCCCACACTGAGCGAGTCTTGCTCTTGACGGAAGTCGTAGTGCGGCGAGGAGTGCTTTGTGCATTAATCATTGCTAGGCCGTTTGGTCAACTTTCATGACCAAAGTCTTCTGCGTCGAGCCGATAGACGCTGTGTCACATTGAGTTGTCACCTCTTCATCGGAGGAAAAGGTCGTCCCCAGCAGAGTCGCCATTTTGTTTGCAAAAACAAAAGTATGATATTTATTTCACAAACTTTGTAAAGAATATTACAAGAATTCTGGGAAAGTACAACTATAGGAATCCGATCTGAAATGACGATCGCTTTATCCCTTGGATGATGTGAACTTTGAAGACTTGAATCTCTGAAGAACGCAGCAGCACTTGGACAAAAACTCTGATTTCTCTTGATTGTAGAATACCCTGCTGAATGGAAACGAAACTCTATTTATAGAGTTCTGAAATAACTGTTTTGGGCAGTTATTCTGGAGAGCGCCTGATTGAAGTGCGCCTGTTTTGAGCACGTATGACAAACTGCGCCTGTTTTCACTCCGTTATTACGAACGTGCACCAACTGCTTTAGACACGTGGCATTATTTGATTGAAATGTGCTTGGTCGTGTACAGTTAGTGGGACACGTGTTGGACATGTAGAGTGATAGTTAGACGTTGAATTAGTCAAAGTGCGCCTGTTTCAGGGACACGTGGTAAGCTCTGAATTGATGTTGTTTTGAACTGCGCCTTCTTCGTAGGCGCAATCTGCAAAGTGTGCTGAGTTTGGATAGAAGTAGGCGCAATCTGCGAAGTGTGCTTGATATAGTAAAAAGTAGGCGCAGTCTGTTGATAGCGCCTAGTTCTTTGATGTAGGCGCAATCTGTTTAGACAGCTGTCATATCTTCCTCGAGCGCCGCGCCATCATAGGAATGATAGCGCCGTCTCGATCTTCGTGTTTGTCGGGTAATGATGACTCCTCGTCAGCTAACCGCGGTTTGTGAAATGCGCCTCTATGATGCAGAAATAGGCGCGTTCTGTGTTTGTTGATGACGTAGGCGCCATTTGTTTATAGGGTCGTTCTGATTAATCTGTTGAATTTAACTTAGGCGCGGTTTGATTTTTTGGACCTACAGGATCAATGTCAGATTTGGCATGGGGCCTATACTGTCCTGATACACATTTAACTTTATGGGGTGGGGATTGATTCTTGATGATGTTAACCTAAGATCTCAGTTCAATTTTGGGGCTCCTTAGTCCAGGTATATTGGGTGAACTGAGGAGTAATTTCAGATGGAACCTGAGTTTTAGAGTTTGGACTTAATTCAACATTGAGATGGCATCTCACTGTTAAATTCAGTTTTGAATTCTTTGACTGCAGTTTATATAACTCCATTGCAGTTTTGTTCAACCTAAAACCTGAGACTGTGCTCTGACTTTTGAGACTGAGAACCTGAATACTGACCGGCAGATGCTATGTTGCATTTTGGGTTTTGTTGACAGCCAGATGTTTGGGCTTGACTGAAAGATCAATCCCCATGTCTAGTCTAGAAGTTTAGACTATTTTCTTCAAACAGTTAGCCATTGATGATCAGTTCAGTTTGAACTTTACAAGTGAACTCTTGTATTGATATCCAAGGGTACTGAGAATGGGTAGAGGACCTTTTGGATCTTTAGCTCTGTAGCCAACAGTGAGACTGAATGGCTTGATTTAATCCAAATTCCTTGACTGCCCTGTTTAGCCATATGTTTCAGTGGGATGAAATTTATGAACCTAAAGTACCTAAACCAAGTTCAACCCGATTTAGAATGTTATGTGGACTGTTTTGGTTGAGGTGGTTAGTAATATCCAGTGATTTGAAATTCCAATGAATCGATTTCCTGTGTTTTTGAATGTCCAGAGATTTACATTTCCTGTGACTTGAATTTTCCTATGATTTGGAAATTCCAGTGTATTAGATATCCAGTAAATTGAAATTCCAGTGAATTGAATTTCTGTGACTTGATATCATGTGGTTTGAATGTCTAGGACCTGGTTATTCAAACACTTCTTTGAACTAGACTGGTACAAACCTATTATAGTCTAATTCATGTTCTTCATTAACAAGTAGAGGTTCGATTTAACTAAGGAGGATTATGTATAATAGTTAAAGGAGTTGTTACTTGAGTTATATACAACTAGGAATGGTATTTTAATGATCATTGTATTAGATTTTGAGTAGTTAATAGGAAGCTGGATTATAGGATAAATTTAAGTAGAAGATTGATTAGTGTATTTTAATCAAGATTATGATTTAGTAATAACCAATGTGAACTTGTCTTGATCAACTTGTACACATTATTAAATACAGGAGAACTTCTAGCCCCGATCTTCACCCGTACTTTCCTGGAGCAAGACAAGTACATTCTATGGTCTTGTGCATTTCATTATATCCTGTGCTTTCTTGATTGACATATTACAACACGTCATGTACTTTCTGGTGCTCATGTTCTCTTGTTCTTATTACTTGTACCTGGGGAGGGGAAATATACTATCTATGTGACCAATCCCAAGAAACAATTCAGGTGTGTTTAGCTTAGACCCCGTATCGTGCACGCGGGTCCTAAGCCGTACCATTCATGTGCTTTCATGTGCTTATCCCTAGCCGGTCACATACTTAGTTATATTTCAAATATTGTACACACATGCAGGAGATATACCTTGTACTTATTTCCTGTGATTCCATGATACCATGTTCTTTCAGGTGCTTACTTATCATGTACTTTCATTTTCTTATATTTCATGTACTTTCATGTTCTTACATACCATGTTCTTTCATGTGCTTATATACCATGTTCTTTCCTGTACTTTACCTACCATGTTCCCTTGTACTTTCATATCATGATGTCTTGTTCATTACCTAGAATTATACTTTGCTCCGCTCCTGACTGGATAAGTTGCAGGTATACTTGCAGGATTATTATTCTACGTTATGGGCCAGAGCCGAGGATCTTAGCTGAGCAGGATGGTCATGACTTAGCTTGAGGTTCAGGTTTAGACTGTTAGCTTTACATTTAGATATTGTCTTAGAATTCATGTACATTTCATTCTTGATGACTCGTACATTTACATACATAGAATTGTGGATTATGGTGATCATTCTGGGATACGTTCTTAGATGTTGTGATTATATATTTTTATGTTTATCTGGTTAGTTTTTCCTAGCTTGGTACAGCTTACTTCGTCGTGTCTAACGACGAAGGCTGGGCGTGTCCGGCTCGTGTCCGATTATTCGGGAGCGGGTCGTGACATATCTGCTATGGGGTTTTTCAACTAAAACTCCATCAACATTTATACGAGGTGGCTTTTGATAGCCATCAAGAACAATGGACCATAAATCAAAGTCAAGTAATTTCAAGAAGAAACTCATCCGTGTTTTCCAATAGGTATAGTTCGTACCATCAAACAGTGGAGGTTTGTTTGTGGCCTGGCCTTCACTTGTGAATTTCACAGTTGCCATGTGTTGTGCTGTGATCTATATAACAGTTAATTAAAATGAATAAAAAATTACACTGTTACCTTTGCTTTACCTGTAACACCCGCTCTGATACCAATTGTAGGAACGAAATCGTAAAGCACAATACTCTAGAGGGGGGTAAATAGAGTAGGCAGTGGAATATTGCTAATTAAAAATTGTTAGCAGCAAGATCACAGAATAATAATCACAACTAAGTAAAGTAAAGGCAGAGATAAGAATACAAACATAAAGACAGCGATGTATACTGGTTTCCCTCTGTTGAGGACTAATCCAGTCGGTAGAACTCTTGCTACCAGTTGAATCCACTATTGGCAAAACCGCAAGTTTTCTTACGAAGTCCTTGCAACTTCTACAACGCGAGCTTTGATACGAAGAACTCATCCAACTTCAATTGTGAAGAGGTATTCTTCAATCAAGCCTTCTGATTACAATCTCTTAGAAACTTCTAGACCGTACCGTACTGGCAAATCGACTAGAGGATTGTAATTGGCTTGGGATCTAAAATTTAAAGCTCAAGAAAACTCTTTGGAAGACTGAAAGCTTTAGATAGAGAGAAGATTGAAAGTGAATGAGTGAGTTAAAAAGATCGAAATCCTTCTCTATTTATAGGAGTTCCAAAGATAGTATTCTGACAGAATTCGGGCAGAATTCGGACAGAATTCGATGAAAAAATCTCGGTCAAATCCGCAACTGCAGGAGGACCAAGTTCCAGAGGATTCAAAAATCAAAACGGCCACTAACCGAACTCTGGCCGAACTCTAGCCGAGTTCCGTCAGGGTTAGGTTAGGTTTTAAAAATTAGTTTTTGATGATTTTTGAAAACCTTTTTGAAAACCTTTTTTTAAAGCTTTTATTTAAATGAATGTTTTTCAAAACAAAGGATATTTTAAAAGTATTTTGAAAATATTTTGAAATAGCCTATTTGCCAGTATGACTCGGTGTACAACGTATTCCTAGACTCAATAAAATAAAAAATACATTGCTCAAAGGAAATACAGACTCGAACAGGCAAACATAGCTTCGGTCTTGAACTGTGTAGATAGTTGTTCTTGTTCATGTCCAAGAGTCCGATACATCCTGACTAGCTTCACATATCGAGACAGAGTTTGATCAATTATTAAAATTAGGTTGACCATATGACCAATGGGCCAACAATATTACCTTAACCAATACCTTAATATATTATTTTGTATCCTAATTTTTAGACTAATACCTTAGCTAGTACCATTACGTTAACCAATACCAAATACCTTAACGCATACCTTGATACCTAATCCATTACCTAAGCTTGGCACTACCCTTACCATGGTATCTTAATCCAATACCCAATATCATAACCTTACCTTAGTATCCTAGTATTACCTCATACTACGTTCTAGTATTTTGGTATCTTGGTATTCTAAATACCATGATACATCCTAGCATACCATACTCTAATTTATTCCCACACATATCCTACTTGTTACCTTATATCCAAGATATTCATCCTACTCTTGACATCTTGATATTACCCATTACCTACTTCTAATACCCAATATCCTTTTATCTTGACCAATAGCTTATCCTCCTAGATACTTACTCAACTAACTCTAATACTAATACTTGATACCAAATAGGATACCTTACTCAAGTCCCAATACTCAATTTCCCTTGCTCATGATACTTGAGTGTCATTATACCAATATTCTCATGGTACCAAAGTATCACACTAGTACCTTATCCCAAACTCTAATACCTTGACACAACTTATCCATACTTAGCTCACTTGATAATCATTTGTATCAACACTAACACACACTAACTAATACATATTATCTAACAATAATATATATATATATATATATATATATATATATATATATATATATATATATATATATATATATACTTAACAACCTATGATACCTATACTCACTTGATATCCATACTACCTAGGCTCATAGAATACACAAAATACCTATGTTGTATGGTCAGTTTTCTACTTGAAATCAATACTGCACCTATTAGACCTATTCAATAAATTCTAGGGTTAAAGTATGTCGTAGCCTTTCGTATCAGCTTTTTAAAACTTTAAACGGATCTCATTTTCGTTTCCGGAAGCTCCCGGAATCGCAAAAATGCCGAAATACGTTCGTCTTTCGGACACCTAACACTCAAACAATTTTACAGAAAGTTTTAGAACGAATTTGGCCTATTAATATATATCTATTTGGAAAGCTAACATCGATACAGTTCTTTCAAAAAAAGGAGATTAATCGGAGTACTGGATTAGGAGTTATGGCATTTCTAAGTTGCTATGGCTGCTAAAAAGTAGGATGAATACTATGACAAATTTGGGCCATTTTGGACAAAAGAACACATGTATACACCCAAATCTAACCATGCGTATCATGAGATACCATGACACAACATCACGTATCTTATTTAGGACACATACACTCAAGCTCGACTCGAAAAAGACACGAAAATTCCTTTGGGGACACGTATCGAACACTTGGTGGTCACAAATTCATAACAAATACAAATTGAGCATAGAAATCAACACTACTCATGATAAAAATTTAGATCTACCAAATTGAAAGCTTCTAATACCTAGATCTATCATTAGAGTCAAATCCACCTATGGGAAGGGTCCTATGGGTTTAATGGGTGTTCCTAAAGAATAGAGATTTATCCAACTTGTGTGCCCCTCCTTTGGAGAACTCCAAATTTGGACACGAAATGGATGAGTCAGACACGATCTCCTAGCAAGCTCCTCTGCTATGGATTTTTTTTGTGCTCTCCACTGCTCTAGGCCTTCATGATGGTGAGGATGAGTAGAATTAGAAGTTGATTGAGTGGAATTGGTAGGAAATTGGGTTTGCTTGGGAAAAAAGAAGCTACGTGGAAAAAAAGGCCAACGAGTGAAATGGAATGAATGGATGAATCCTTAATTAGAAATTATCTCTTATAGTAAGGTTTTGGTCATATGCCAAAATATCAAGTTTGTCCCTCTCCATTAGTCATGAATGGAATCTAATTAACTAAAGGAAGGAATCTCTACAACTAAAAGATATATTCCTTTCATGACAACTAAACTTAATTAATTCTAATTGCTAAAGTCATAACTAATAATAATTAGCACTAATACTTGCAAAAATCTAATTGGCTAGCCACTAACTGACACGAATATAATTCTAGGCAACCACTAATATAAAATAATATATGTATAAAAAATCAACATGCAAATTACCAAAATACCTATATGTTGGAAAGTGGTTAGGACGGAATACATTGAAACTGGCTAACTCTTAATGGTTTCATAGACTATACTTGAGTAATTAGTTTTAGTCTAGTACGGTCATGGACAATTTGTGTATAAGATTTTGCTTCCTCGAACGGCAACACGGGGCCACAGAACCGATTCGACCTAGAAGGAATACAAGATAGCCGTGTTGGATGCTAGCCGAGTCATTTGAAACTTTCAGCGGGACTAGCTACCCACGCTGAAAGGGTCGTCGTCTCGGCCAAGCTATACGTCCAGGATGGCTTGAATTGCCAGTAACCCCCATCTACACATTGTTTACAAGCTATTGATATAAAATCTGACAGGGAAGAATATGGTAAGTTACACTGCAACGGCATGCTCTGTCGTAGGTAAGATTTATCATAGTTATGTTAATTATGACTATCAAATGCTTGCATGAATTGATTATGATGGCTAGAAAGTTTACCAATTATAAATGCATGTTCACATAACTTCTTAAACAAAATGAGGGCACGAAATTTAATTAGCCACCAACCAGTACATGACAATGTACTGATCCTCGCTCTCCATAGGTGCTCTGAACCAAGAAAGCGTGCCTAGAAACTGAAGGCGACACTCGTAACATTTTAAAGTCTTGCTAGCGTGCGAAGGCGATCTCTCACATTTTGAAGACTCTGATCAAGATCCATGTCTCATCAACTCTCTCCTATTCCAGGTCTAAGAGAGTGTTTTGTTGCTTATGTATAAAGGGATGTAAATGTATGGAATGATTATCTCATCTGAGTCGGTCTGTAAGCTTGTGCGACACCTTTTGTAATCTCGTCTTGTAAACAAGTTTATTATCAATGAAAGATAAGTTTTCTTCTATTGCAAACATGTTGTTCAATTTATGCGCACTCTCTTTGCTATTATGTTTTGGATAACCTTATGAATGTACTTTGTGCGAGCGTAACCTACGTTCGTACGACATCACGTCCGGAGGATGACTATCGATTCTACTGAATTAGGGCACGACAAATTGTCACAACTAGCATCTCCGAGATGCCAACCTACTCCTTCGTTTGCTAGGTAAAAATCTAAGACTTTAAATTTGCTTATAAACTTAAATATAAATACAAAAAAGGGACAAATTATCTCAAAATTCACTTAAAAATTGTATTACTATAAAGTCACCTTTTTTATTTTACTCCACTTGCTTGTAATCAAACACGTCCTAAATTAGAGGATTAAATGGGTTGGATTAGGTTTGACCTATTTTGAAGCAGATCAAATTTGAGTTTACTCTAAGGCCTTGTTTGGTTCGCAGAATCATGGGGTTGGGAAAGTAAAATCATTATTTTTCTATGTTGGGTGCCAAAGGAATTGAAGAGGAAAGGAAAGTGATTCCCAATGGAAATGAGATTATGAGGAAAATTGGTTCCATCCATCCATCCATCCAAGCAATGATTTACTTTTCCACCTTTAATTATTCACTCTATCTTTCAATTTTCTTGACATTTCCAAATAATAGAAAGAAAAATTGATGAGAATTGTAATTTTCCAAAGGAAATAATATATGAAGGATTGATTTCCTTTCCTCCCATTTCCACGAACCAAAATGAGGCCTAGATGGATGATGCTTAAACGGTTCGGGTTCAATTTGAGCCTAAACGAATTTAGTCCAAATTCGATCCACTTCTGTTAGGCTAATAGAATATATTATTATGATTTGTAGAAGAAAATATCTCAGTTTCTAAGAGGATATGTGTGAGAAAATAGGAAGTGATACCGAATTCATTCTTGAAGCTTTGAGCATCATTAGTAAGCCCAACCCATTTTCTAGATTCTAGATTTAGAATATAGGAGCTCATTTTGTAGAATAGTAAGACCCATCCTAGATTTCAATTTCTAGATTTTCAGGCCCAACCCACCCAAAAGTGCTACAGGTTGGGCCTGAAAATTTCTAGATTCAAAATGTAGGAAATCATTTTGTAGAATAGTAAGTCTTAATTTAGAGCCCAATTCTAGATTTACATTATTTTTTTTTTACTTTCATTTTTGACCACATAATCTTTGAGACCAAAGCTCATTTTATCATTTTCTACTATTCTTATACAAATCGAACCCATTCTACATTTACTTTTTTTTTCAAAATGTTGGACCTTAAGATAAAATTTTGAGCACCATCTACTAATGATGCTCTTAGAGCATCTCTCAAATGCAATTTGGGGCCCAAAAATTCAAAAAAAGGTAAATGTAGAATGGGTTAGACTTTTATGAGAATAGTAAGGAATAATAAAGTGAGCTCCGGTCCCAATATTGTGTGGTCAAAAATTGATGTAGAAAAAAATAATGTAAAGTCTAGAGTCTTGAAAGTTGGGCTCCAAATTAGGATTTACTATTCTACACAATGAGTTCATACAATCTAAATCTAGAAATTGGGAGGCCCAAATTGTAGCACCTATGTCACGCCCCGCTCCCGTAGGAGCGATCGTCCTCGCTAAGGTGTGATGTCGCACAAGCCTAGATTGCGCGCGTGCAAGGCGGCTACCATAACGGCCGATTTCAGCGGCTGCGACGGGATCGTCGCACAAAAGTCCCATGCAGAGACATTGAACGTGCAACGGAAATTTAGAACAAACACAAGTTATTCAACAGAAAGCTCTTTATTAATATTGATACAAAGATTACAATGGGCGCAAGGCCAATATTACAAGTCTCTCAAGCTCACATTACAAGTCACTCAGCTCTCTTTCATCTCTCAAATACAAGTCTTGATCCAGCGAAAGCTTCGGAAGGCGACGTCCAAACATTATGTCCCGTATAAGTCTTTAATCCATGCGGCCGCACGCTTCGAATCACCAAGGAACTCCGTGCCTCGACGCATCCAAGCGAGCTCCGCGCCACGAGCTTCTACCTGTGCCTGCACATGAAAACTATGTGGGTGTCAGTACTCAACTGTACTGGTGGAATGAGCTCCTCGCCCACCCATACAAACCCAATACGTTATTTTACTTTGTGCAACATAGTCCCTTCTTATCAATTGTCTTTCAACTCTTGCATTAGGATCAGTTTTAGGACAGACGCCTTGGCCTATTTCATGTTTCAAGACCATCCCGTGCTTGCAACATTCAACGTTAACCTATCAAGTCGTGTTTGCCTTACGGCGCTTGATCAGAGACACAACTACGCGATGAAGCTCTATTTTTTGTGAGACCGTGCTACAAACCCTTGCTGAGGCCGTGCCTCGCAATTCAGTGAGACTTAACCATATCGCCGCCTCGCGGCCCTTGCTACTTTGACCACCAACTGACCAAATCGAGACTTGTGAACTTAATGTCACTTGACCGACTTGTCTTGCGGTGATTCCTGACTTAAACTTGAACAACTCAAACCCAACTTTTGTAACTCACATGTCTACACTTGAGACTCGAGGCCACTTCTCGTGCTGGAGCACGACGCCTATGTTGAAACCCAATCTTAGGCCCAAACTTTGTGTTCTAACTGTACCTTCAACTCAACTCAATCCAAAGGCATACACGCGGATAGCCGCTATTTGCTGATATCTATATGAACTTGGCCACTAGCATCACAAGCTATACCTTAACGTATAGTTTTGTTAATCGGGGTCCTTTCGACGCAAGTAGCTAGCTCCGTCGTAAGTCCCCGCTTAACCTGTGCTGAAACTTTATGCACGACTATACCCTGTTTCCTCCTAGGCCGAGTCGGTCCCATGGCCAAGGGTTGCCGCTCGAGGATTCATCGCCCTTGTCGACAAGTTGTCAAATGACCATGCAAGACTCGACACAAACTGACGTCTCACACAGTCATTCCTCTACCAATGTTACCATCTCTTTTAAAACCAAGGTCAAGACTTCTATCCTTGAGACCCCTCGACGACCCACAGTCGCGAGCATTCTTTTCTTGAGACCCCTCGACGACCCACGGTCGCGAGCATTCTTTTCTTGTTACCCTATCGTTTGGTTCAACTCATGAATGCCTATTTGATAGTCCTTTCTCAAATCTCACTTTGAATCAATTGTGATCCTTGCTTTAAATACTAAGTCTGTGCATCATGCCTTAAGCCAATCGTGCGCTACGCGACACTCCTGCCCAAGTCGACGTGCCTTGGGATCGTGGGACTATTTAACTTGACAACCGCAGAATGAGCGGGACAGCACTTGGAATGACTTAGGTCGACCGGCATAACTTTGCCTAACTTAACTTCGTAACAACTTAACGAGCAAAGGCTGCGTCAAGCTTTGCCTTAACGGATCGTGCCGTGCACGCATCCAACTTGAATGACCAAGTCAATCGGGTGCCTAGACTTAGGTCACAATCCGCTCAACGCAACTTAACTCATGGGCAAGCCAAAGCTATGCCAAGCCTTGGACGACGGGACCGTGCATGCTTTATGAAGCATTCATGTGGGCGACGCCTATGACTTAGGCTACGATCATAAATTCGCCTACTCAACCAACTTTCCTTCTCCCAAGCCATGGGACGAAGGATCGAGTGTCATTTTCAAAGCACGCCGTACACCAACTCTAAGCCGACCGTTGGACCTTTCCATATTCTAACTCAATTCGACCCGTCAGGATTATTCCCTTTAGCTATATGAATTCGTCTCTTTTATTATCAAGCCTACTTGTGCAAGTTGAAAATATACAATTTATTATGTGAAGGCTAAGATGAGGCAATTTCACCGAAACTACCCCACCTGAGCGAGCGGTCGTCTCAACCGAGCGATGTCTTCGAGTAGCCGTTGCAAGGCTAAGTCCGAACGTTGTCGGCATTTCGATTCCTCCAATTGACTGAGCGGGACGGGGCACTACATCATACACCACTCAGAAAAAGTTTCGTCCTCGAAACTAACTGAGTACTTACTTATTGACTTATCACCTTACTCAACATTCAAGAACTCTTATATACACACACTACGCCTATACGTTTTCTCAATCCGAGCTACGCTCGCACTACCCTTAATCTTTTCTTTGAAACATAAGATCTCAAAATCCTCGACACTTTTTCGTTCCTCAAGTCTCACTTGAATTCAACATATCACTTAGTTTGGATCGTGCACACATTCCAGGCGTCTCCAAAATACATGCATTTCAGCCAAGTCTTGTGATAGAGAATCCGTCGTCACCACTCGAGTCGGATCGTGCACATATTCGGGCGTTCCTGATATACGTGTATGTCAACCGAGCCTCATGAGCGGTGCCTCCACAATCCTACCACTTCGTACTCGGACGTCTGCCTAACCGCTAGGTTATGTCTTTAGGCTAAAGTCAATTTTTAGTATTGGAATCACAGTTCCCAAACAACGATATCAACACTGACCCCATCCTAAGGTCAAACCAAGTTGATAGTACATGGTTTTCTATCCAAGCTCGCGTCACTCCGATTTCTAAACTTCGAGCATAGATTTCCTACATACATCCCAACGTTCGTCGCACAGGGTCCGAGTCATTCAGCAAAGCCATCCTACTACAACTCACGTTCAACCAATACTCGACATGTACATATCGCTCGTTCAATAAATCATCTTGTATAGTCTATCCTCGAGAACTAGGTACGTATCCATGCCAGCTGTATTAATACGAAGTACACTCCAATATATGGAAACCTCGTATGAATACATAAGCTGTAAAATGCAGTAGAACCATAACTAATCTCATCCACACAAAATAATTGAATAAAAGACATCATATAAAGATAATGAATTGTCTTGATACAATATGTTGGACGGAGACAAATCCACTACCAACAAGTAAAGGAAAAATACATGATAAGCAAAAGAAAGATTTTTGGCGGGCGAAGCGAAGACGATCCAAGTGCAATCATCATCGACAAATAGCAATGAACACGGCTAGAGTTAGAACACCTGCGAAAGACAATAGCACACACCTGGAGAGATAACCAGGTCCTCAGAGGAACGTAACAAGACACATAATATCATGCCATATAAACTGAATAAATATTGCTCAAATAAATAAGTAAATCGAATTATAACATGGTCCAATACGCACCTACTGAATGAGCGTGCCATCCCCCTAACAAAACAAGGACAGGAGATGGAAAACTAATTCATGGTGACGTATTTTTCCATACTATGAATCCAATATGGTATCCGGACCCCAACAAGGTTCAATACCTTCTCATCGAAGTAGTAAGTCACACCTACAACCAAACAATGACAAGATGTGATGAACTAATCCGCGACAAGTTATTGTTCCAAGCCACGATCAGATACAAGTACCCAAACCAAAAGTACTCGTATCTAACGGATAAAGGTAGCCTACCGTTCTAAGTAAAATGTAGTTAAGAACAATCCTTCCTACGCATGGGCCCTGGCTGAATAGGATCGGCATAGTCCCCCCTTTGGGCACCAGAGGCCCCATCAGTAAGAGCATGACGTTCCGCAGAATCGTCAGTGGCCGTCAGTAATCATTAGGGGTGAGCATCGGTTCGGTTCGGTTGGAACCGAACCGGTTTGAGTAAAATCGACCATGAACCGAACTGAACATTTCCAAACCGAAATCGAACCGTTCAAAATAAAAATCGATCTAAACTGAACCTAATTAAAATGGTTCGGTTTAGGTCGGTTCATATTTAGACCGGTTTCTCTATAAGGTTCGATTTTGGTTCGGTTTAACCTATATATAACCGGTTTAATGGGCCGGTTTAACCTATATATTCTCTATAAGGTTCGGTTTAACCTATATATAACAGGTTTAATGGGCCGGTTTAACCTATATAAACCGAACCCTTTATTTCCATATTCGGTTTTCGGTTCGGTTCACAAACCGAAACCAAAAATCGTGAACCGAACCGAAAATTAGGTTTTTTACAAAACCAAAACCGAAAACTGAACCTACTTCAAAAAAACCGAACCGAACATCAAAATCGGTTCGGTTCGGTTCGGTTTATGGTTTTAAACCGTTTTTTGCTCACCCCTAGTAATCATGGGTCATCAACCCCGTATCTCCAGCGGAGAGTCCGGGTCACAAGGGAAAGTGCATCGAAGCCCATACGCTAAGGAATTGTCCTCCCCGCCCAATGTCTACTGTGTTGTATCCACAACACAAAACCTCTATAACCGCTAAGTCAAACTAGCATGCAATCTCTATTAGCGGTTATTCCTATCGCACGGCTTGTACGTACTGGTGGCCAACCAATTACGTACTTCCGTGTCCTACATGCGACACACAACTTCGTGTTACAACGTGTCAAGGCCAATGAATGCAACACACAAGGTGGTCCCTTAAATCTAGGTTTAATGTGAGAAAAATAATACATAGCAGGAAATATAAATGAACAGTAAGTTCTAACAGTTATGCCATGTATCACAGTTTATTTTGCATAAAGAAAATAAATAACGCATGAAATTTGAGCTAAAATAAATAAACAGCAAATGGCAAGGTGTCTTGCCTGATAGGGCGCCTGGTGTGCTGCGATGATCAATGTGGCACGAACTGCGACTTCGGTGCAACAACTACACAAGGGGACCTCTGATGGTGGCACGGACAGTTCCATTGGGTCCAGGACAGTCCAATTGGTCAGGGTGGACATGAGGTAGTTTCGAATTGGAGAGAGAATATGCAGAATATGATTGGTTAGGATAGGAGGGTAATCAAGAGAAATTGATAATAATATATATGATTTTTTTAGAAAACTATTTATAATATATATATTCAAAATACTTAGGATTCATTTTATAGGAAACTACACCGTATAATTTCAAAAACATTTTTGGAATATATCGGAATCTAGCCAATTATTTTTATAATAAAGCTATAATTAAGTTTTAACAAAGTATTACAAAAATATCTCTATAGTTATAACCCCATTAAAATATAGACTATATTTTGAACAATTATATATATGCTTTTAAACCATTAGCTATAATAATAAACATATTAGCTATATATTTTACACATATATACCTAATGATACCAAAAATATAACCCATACGTACTGCTACCCCAAACTAAACCTTACATATATACTGTTGGCTTTCAAGGAGCATTTAAATAATAATAATACTGATAATAAATACCAATCATACCAAGGAATTTCGAAAACCCATCAAAACAGATATCAAAGTAAAAATTTAAAGTAATAATAATGAATAATGAATAATGATAATAATAATAATGATAATAATAATTCTAATAATAATAAAATATATCTGTTCTCGTAAAAATAAAAACGACAATAACACAACACACACTTCAAGGAATCCTCAGTAAAAATACTAAAATAAAACAAACAATTTTGAAGTAACAGTAGCAAAAAGAAGATGGAAAAGGAATGAAGAGAGGAGAGAGAGGGAGTGTGAGCGAGCGGCGGAGGGAGCAGTCGGCGACGGGCACTGGGAGGCGGTGCTCAGGCGGGGAGGAGCGGAGGCGAGCGCGGGGGACTGCCGTTGGTGGAGGCGGAGGAGAAAGGGAAGAATTCGGGAGCGGGAGACGGCCGAGCTCGGGGCGATGGCGCACCGGCCTGGAGTGGAGGCGGCGGAAGCGAAGAGGTGAAGGGAACGGCGGACCTCACCGCCGGGCGCTTACATGCGCGGGCGGAGGCTGGAGAGAGAGGCCGGAGGGAGGAGAGGAGTAGGTCGGAGAGGGGTTTCGGTCGGGGCTGCTCGCCGCGCGGCGGCGGAAGGACGCGGTGGAGGAGATGGGCTGGAAAGGGGGGCGGTGCTCGCGGCGTACGGAGGACGGAGGCGTCGGGGTCTCGCGGTGGAAGGGGGTATGAGGAGTGGGGTTTCCGGCCGGTCGAGGGTTGGAAGAGCGGCGGACATGGGCGCGGCGGATGGTCGTGAGGAGCAGAGGCTGTGGAAGAGTCCAGCGGCGGGGGACCCGGCCATGGAGATCGCGCGGCGGATGAGTGCAGCGACGGTGGGGCTTGCGCTGCTCCGGGCGGCGGCGGTTTTGGCTGGGCTGAGCGCGGCTGCCGGAGGGCGTGGTGACTCTGGGCGGCGAGTAAGTTTTAGGGTTAAGGTTTGGTTTTTCTTCTTCTTTGTTTTTCTGGTGTTGGTGTGTTGGGAAGTTGCCGACCGAGGTGGTGATGATGGCCGGGAAAGGATTTGGCAGAGGTGGAGATATTTGTGCTGGAGGTCGGGGACGGAGGTGACTGGGATGGTGGTTGTCGGAGGTGGCTGTTGTGGTGGTGGTTGGCCGTGGTCCGGGTGGTGGACTTGGGAAATTCTGATGGACAATGGGGTGCTAGTCATGGTTCGTAGGAGTGGCTGGTCGCGGGGCTGGTGTGATTGGGTCGGGTGGCCGAGGACGGGTGGACGGGGAGGGGCTGTCAACAATAGGCTAGAGTTAGGGTTTAGAAATAGGATTAGGGTTTTGAGTTTGGATGAGTCGTGTCGGATGTGTCCGACACGACGGGGGCGAAGGTTCGGATCTGTCGGACCCGGGGTGGAGTAATGTATTTGTACAATGAAACACATAGTGGATAGGACACGGACACGGTCATGGACACGATGCACTCACTTCTGTGGTAGAAAATTTGTGGAAGAATAGAAATTTATGGAGGAGTACCTGCCTATTTATAGGATGTGAGAATTCCCAATTGGATATGGACTAGGACTATTCAAACCCAATTTAGATAATTCAATCTATTTAATTCAAATCCAAATCCAAATCAAAATCCAATTTCAAATACAAATCAAATTTAAATCAAATTAATTTTAGTTTAAAATCGAATAGGATAAATCAAAATCCAAATATCTACTATTTAAATCAATCCAAAAATTCAAATCACGATTTAAATCGTCACAAAAATTTCGAAATATATTTTCCAAAAATACTAATAATAATAATTTTGAAAATTACATTATTATTTAAAATAAACAAATAAATAATTACGAAAAATATATGTTTGTACAAATAATATTTACATAGATATACTTTTCTAATTTACCATTTTATAGGAAAATTTTATTTATTATTATAACTATATAAATGAAAGGCTTTTCATAATTAAAGTCATAAACTTGAAAATAATAGCTAAAAATAATTTTTATCTATATTACTTTGAAACTATAAAAATAATAAAAATAATGTTTTTCAAAAATATGTATGCTCGCACATATTCGCACTCGACGAGCAAGAAAAATAATTACGTGCGCGACGTACAATACGACTACGCGACGTACAATACAAAATTTTAAATCAGTACCAAATAAAATAAAATAAAATAGTAGAAATTTAGGGGTTTTACACCTTCCAAGTCAAGCACGCTATGACTCAATTTTCCACATTTCCTAAGTCATCTATTCCAATAAACGTATTCGATCATGAGATCGTCTAACTTAACAATATATTGTGCCCCGATCTCACGCGAGTCAGATTATCCACGGTGGGCATAATTCACCATGCACGCTCCTGCGGGATAATTATCCTCATCGGGACATAACTCTTGTTTTGCGTCTAGACTAATTCATTCTCAATGCACGGATTTGACCTAATCAATCCTCAAGTTTATTCAATCATCAAACTGACAAGTCGAGACCATCAAAGTTGTCGCATCCTGATTTTTTCGAGTTCGATCATTCCCGCGAAATGAATCACCATGTCAGCGCTCACGCGGAACAATCGCCCCAAATCCGATGCGACGCATGTGCGAGGCTGGAGTTGCACTCGCGCAAGACAAGATCGTCGACGTTGTGGTTATCAACGTAACCATCAAGACACGATTATTTTCATCCAACATTCATCTCAATCAATCTTCTAAATATAGCATCCAACCGAACAATAACACTTGCACGATCGTCTTTCGTCGAGTCAGAGTTACCCCGAGTTATCGCATATCGATCTTTGATACGCCTCAATACCATCGATGACATGCATAACCTGACGATCTTCCTTGCAACAAGTTTCGAGTTGTACGAATGATGCTATCGTCCGACTGGATAATCTCCTCGACATTCAATTCAAGTTCGATCATTATCCTTCGAATCATTCACAACATCAATTTTCTCAAACCAATTTCACATATTGTTCATCCGTTTATCTTAAGTCATCGACCAATGTCTTTCCTCCATTCACGTCATCCCTTTGTTAACTCAATCATCGAACAACATTCAATCCAATTCTTAGAGTCATTGCGTAACTTCAAAATTCAAATTTTTTTATGTACGCTATCTACCTGTCGTGCTAACTTTCTCTATGCGATCCGTATCAATTTTTCTCGATCAAGTCATCTGTTCGCTTTGCCTTAACTTTTTCTTGATTCGATTTCTCCTACTCAATCATTTTCGTATTTCATAATTTGCACAATCTTTAATCCTGTGCACATTCCGTGCACGTCCATTTCTAGGTTTTTCGAATCCACATTGTCAAATCTCAAGACTATAACTTATTCAACGATACTCCCACTACGGCTTTGCATACACGCGACGCTCGCTGATAGACTCACCGACACCCCGCATCCTCAATTGATCGATCGACATTCCTGAGGCTGTCACATACACCACTCAGGAATGAAGTCATTCAACAAATCTTCAAAACTATCATTCGAATCCAAATCGATATCATCAAGATTTCTGTTCGAACCATTCCTCAAGTTTTAAGCACGCTCATCTATATCGTATCGACGATAACATCGTCGTTCGATAGCACCCCTATCGATAATCATCCCATTTACTCAACCAAGTCTAACTCGTTCTCGTCCGATACCATTCGAATCCCGCACTCAACTTTTCTTAGGTCGACACAATCCTTGGTGTATTTGCCCAGCCCGACTTAGCCAACCGTGCTTACGCGAACCATATTTTTGTTTTGTCAAAAACTGTTCTCCTACGTTTTTGCAAAATAGATAGACTTATTGTATGGACATCCCGTGGGACATTTGAGAGAGAGCGTACAAACGATTTCAACATGCGGAAGCAACGATTCAGAGTTTGCAGAAACAACGGAGTTAAAGAATTCAATTGATAGTCCAAGGACGTAAAGCCGTGCTCAAATACCATTATGTCATGCCCCGCTCCCGTAGAAGCGATCGTCCTCGCTAAGGCATGATGTCGCACGAGCCTAGATTGCGCTCGTACAAGGCGGGTTCCATAACGACCGATATCAGCGGCTGCGACGGGGTCGTCGCACAGAAGTCCCATGCAGAGACATTGAATGTGCAGCGGAAATTTAGAACAAACACAAGTTATTCAACAGAAAGCTCTTTATTGATATTGATACAAAGATTACAATGGGCGCAAGGCCAATATTATAAGTCTTTCAAGCTCACTCAAGCTCACATTACAAGTCACTCAGCTCTCTCTCATCTCTCAAATACAAGCCTTGATCCAGCAGAAGCTTCGAAAGGCGACGTCCATACATTATGTCCCGTATGAGTCTTTACTCAATGCGGCCGCACGCTTCGAATCGCCAAGGAACTCTGTGCCTCGACGCATCCAAGCGAGCTCTGTGCCACGAGCTTCTACCTGTGCCTGTACATAAAAACTATGTGGGTGTCAGTACTCAACTGTACTGGTGGAATGAGCTCCTCGCCCACCCATACAAACCCAACATGTTATTTTATTTTGTGCAACATAGTCCCTTCTTATCAATTGTCTTTCTACTCTTTCCTTAGGATCAATTTTAGGACAGACGCCTTGGCCTATTTTATGTTTCAAGACCATCCTGTGCTTGCAACATTCAACGTTAACCTATCAAGTCGTGTTTGCCTTATGGCACTTGATCAGAGACACAACTACGCGATGAAGCTCCATTTTTCGTGTGACCGTACTACAAACCCTTGCTGAGGCCGTGCCTCTCAATTCAGTGAGACTTAACCATATCGCCGCCTCGCGGCCCTTCCTACTTTGACTACCAACTGACCAAATCGAGACTTGTGAACTTAATGTCACTTGACCGACTTGCCTTGCGGCGATTCCTGACTTAAACTTGAACAACTCAAACCCAACTTTTGTAACTCACATGTCAACACTTGAGACTCGACGCCACATCTCGTGCTGGAGCACGACGCCTATGTTGAAACCCAATCTTAGGCCCAAACTTTGTGTTCTAACTGTACACACCTTCAACTCAACTCAATCCAAAGGCATACACACGGATAGCCGCTATTTGTCGACATCTATATGAACTTGGCCACTAGCATCACAAGCTATACCTTGACGTATAGTTTTGTTAATCGGGGTCCTTTCGACGCAAGTAGCTAGCTCCGTCGCAAGTCCCCGCTTAACCTGTGCTGAAACCTTATGCACGACTATACCCTGTTTCCTCCTAGGCCGAGTCGGTCCCATGGCCAAGGGTTGTCGCTTGAGGATTCATCGCCCTTGTCGACAAGTTGCTAGATAACCATGCAAGACTCGACACAAACTGACGTCTCACACAGTCATTCCTCTACCAATGTTACCATCTCTTTCAAAACCAAGGTCAAGACTTCTATCCTTGAGACCCCTCGACGACCCACGGTCGCGAGCATTCTTTCCTTGAGACCCCTCGACGACCCACGGTCGCGAGCATTCTTTCCTTGTTACCCTATCGTTTGGTTCAACTCATGAACGCCTATTTGATAGTCCTTTCTCAAAACTTACTTTGAATCAATTGTGATCCTTGCCTTAAATACTAAGTCCGTGCATCGTGCCTTAAGCCAATCGTGCGCTACGCGACACTCCTGCCCAAGTCGACGTGCCTTGGGATCGTGGGACTATTTAACTTGACAACCGCAGAATGAGCGGGACAGCACATGGAATGACTTAGGTCGACCGACATAACTTTGCCTAACTTAACTTCGCAACAACTTAACGAACAAAGGCTGCATCAAGCTTTGCCTTAACGGATCGTGCCGTGCACGCATCCAACTTGGATGACCAAGTCACTCGGGTGCCTAGACTTAGGTCACAAGCCGCTCAACGCAACTTAACTCATGGGCTGTAACGCCCTAGTCCCAAAATACGTAGGACTAGAACGTAATCATGCCAGCTGTATACATACGAAGTATATGGACCCTCGTATATATACATAAGCTGTAAAATACCGTAACCAAGGTACTAAATCTCATCCACAAAGATAAATAATGATATAAAAGCAACTTTGAATTTGTCATGTATACAATCGTTGGGCGGAGACAAAGTCCACTACCAACTAATTTTAATAAGAACGAAATACACAAGGAAAGGAATTTAGTAGAGCAAGGAGATGACGATCCAAGAGCAACATCTCGATGAACAGAGCGCAAGTCATGGCCTTAGCTAGAGCACCTGCAGAAATCATAAGAGCACACACCTAGCGAGATAACCAGGTCCTCAGAGGGACGTAACAAGATACATCAACATGCCATATAATATTGAATATAAAATATGCCACAATCAAAAAAAGTGACAAGACACAATAAGGTAATCTAACCAACTAAAGTGAACATGCAGTGAGAACAAACCTTTCGTCGCATGAGCCCTGGCTGTAATGGGATCTGGTATAGTCCCCACTTGGGCACCAGTGACCGAGAGCATGACGTTCAAAAACGACAGTGGCCAACCTGAGAGGCTCATACCCGTATCTCCAGCGGAGCTTCCGGGTTACAAGGGAAGTGCAATAGAAGCCCATACGATAAAGAAATGTTCTCCCCACCCAATGTACCTATCATGTCGCATCCACGACCATGTAACACTACTAACCGTCAAGTCTTCTAACACACAACTATTGACAGTTAGACCTAACGCACGTCCTGCACGCATCAGTGATCAGCCAACACGCAAGTCCGTAGACTATATGCTACTCATAACTCACACCTCTCGTGGCACAACAGTGTCAAAGTTTATGTAATGCACTAAACTAGAGGTAGTCCCTTAACTCTAAGTCCATATGCAACCAAAGGATAAATAACAAGGTACAATTAATATCACTGAGTAAGCAGTAATCATGAACTATAAATAAATGAACAGTGATATGTAAATAAAATGCAACTAAAATAAACAGTATAATGGCAAGGTATCTTGCCTGATGAGTCGCCTGGTGTGGTGCGGTGTTTTCTGACATGTCTTAATAGTCCAATAGCCATGATCGATGTAGTGGTCCAAATCGCGAGAAAATAGGAACATAGGATTAGTCATGATCAAGAATTGATAACTGATGGATTTGTAGAAAAGGTGTTTATACCATGTTTAGAAAATATAATAGCAAAAGTAGATTTTTATTAGTAAAAATATATTTTTAGAAAATACTTTAATAATCACAAAAAATCGTTTTAGGCTACCTCTATGTTTGTCAACACATATTTTTATAGAAAAAAAAACCATATTTTATTATTAACAATAATTTAGATAAATATTAGTAAAACCATATAAGGTTTTAAAACCATATTTTGAAAGGCCAAGCCAAGTATAATATATTTATATATAACCTTGTAGATGTATTTTTACAAGAAAGTTTGAAAGATTTTTATATCTAAATACATAAATCAATAAAAATCATAATTATAACAAAAATACTTACATTAATACTAATCATGTAGTAATAATAATAATATAATAATAATAATAATAATAATAATAATAAAATCAATAATAATAACAGTAATAGATAACACTAATAATAATAATAATAATAAATAATAATAATAATAATAATAATAACTCTTAAATATCTACTTAACTTCTCTTTTCCCTGAATCATTACAGAAAGAGAGAGAAATAGGAGGAAGAGCGGGAGGAGAAGGGGGTTTCCTTACCGAGGCGGTCGGCGGTCGCCGACGAGGCCGACGTGGTGGAGGCGTAGTCTTTCTGCGACGGTGGAGGCGCGGGGGCCGGCCTATTGGGGCGGACGACGGCCTGCCATCGGCTGGCTGATGGCGTCGGTGGGGTACGGTGCTCAGTGCCGGCGCGCGGAGCTCAGGCGGGTTGAGGCGGCGCTCCGGCGGGCTTGGGGTGAGTTCTGAAGAAACGGAGGGCACCGTCGGCGTGATGGATCCGCGGCTGTACGGCGCACGCGGTGGGATACGCCGGATCTGGGGCTGCGCTGCTCGCCAGTAGACGGCGGCGGCGGGGATTCCTCGGCGGTGGAGCTCGCCGGGACGCGGATGGGATGCGCTCCCGTCGGGCGCAGGGATCTTCGGTGGCTGTGGATAACCGGAGCTGGGCGGAGATGGCGGAGGCGTACCAGGGTCCAGGAGACGGAGAGCCGGGACGCGGTGGCTGATGGAGGTCGAGGTCGACTCGATCAGCGGTTGGCGAGCGCCGCGGAGGACGGCTGGCTCCAGCGCTGGGAGGCAAAACGAAAGGGCAAGGCTCGAGGCGACGTCGAGGTGGCGATGGTTCAGGTTTGGGTTTCAAAATTGTTTATTTCTCTTATTTTTTGGTTGGGATGATGATTTAGGATCGGGTTGGTGATGGCGACGGGGTGCCGGCGATGGACGTGGTGGTGGTACGGAGTGACGGGGTTGCCGGAAACAATGATGGTGGTGGGGATGGTTGATGTCAGTGGTGGTTGTGATGACGACGGTGTCGGAGAGGGTTAGGGTTGCTGTGGTTTGCCAGGGGTGGTTGATCGGGAAGTAGCGGAGGGTGGTGACGATGATGGCAGAGGTGACGATAGTGGTGGTGTTTGGAGAATGGCAGAGGAGTAGGAGATGTATTACGTCGTGTCGGGGGTGTTTGACACGACGGGGATGGATAACTGTACAATAGCTGGAATAAGATTGACACCGACACAGTGCACGCTGGCTTGGGTTGGCACAGACACGATGCACAAATTTTATGGAAAATTTGGTTGTGGAGAGAATTATGGAGGAGTACCTACATATTTATAGGATGTGGGAATTCCCATTATGATAAAGATTGGGATTGTTTAAATCCCCATTAGAAAATTTTCCCTATTATTTTAAATCGATTTAAATCCAAATCAATTCCAATCCAAATTAATTATATACTTAATTTAAAATATTTTAAATACAGTCAATAAAATCTTTTGCAATTTAAATTACCATATTTAATCAAATATTAAAATTAACAAAATTCCAAATACCATTTTCATAAATAAATAATTATAGTAATAATAAATTTTGCAAATTACGATAAATAATCCTAAAATAGCTCTTTATATATAACAAAAATATGTTACTATACAAATTCGAATTTTGTAAATATCTAGAATATATTTCATATAAACCAACATTTTCCAAATTACTACTTATTTTAAAATAACTCCTTTTATAAAAATAAAAATATTTATCACATATTATTTTTCATATACTTTCCTATATAAATAAAATTTATGAATAAAAATATTTTTCTAAATATGTACCTCGACACATATTCGCACTCGTCGAGCAAATCTGAAACACAAATTATGCACCCTATGCAAATAAAATGCGAACTTGTATGCGACGTACGAAGTACAAAAAAAAAAAAATTTAAAAAATCGTAGTAGAAATTTAGGGGGCTTACATCCTACCCAACTTAAAAGAATTTCGTCCTCGAAATTTAGGAAAAATTAGGATAGGTAGGGCGAAGGAGATAGAAGCAGTATAATCGATAAGAATTTGATTCATATTGAACAAAAAGGCAATCAATGAGAATGAAACGACATTTCAATGGCAATATGTCATTCGATCGACTAAAAATTTCGATGGTTTTAGATTTTGATCATGACAACCAATCAATGACTAAGTTCGATCAACCTTAACATTAACCAAAAAAAGCAACCTCATAAGTAGGTAATAATTTCCTTAATCCTTGATATCGTTAATATTCATGAAATCTCTCTTATCATAAATCGTTCTTTCCAAAAATTACTTCAATTCCGCGTCTCCCTTAAAATTTTACCAAAAACAAATATGATTATAAATGTACTCTTGCTTCCTCTATCTCACCAAAGAATTTCCAATAGTCTTAAATTTAGAATTCCATAATCTCTATTATACTAGCTCACTTATATATCTTCTCAAATTATAATTTCCTCTAAAATTAGAATTCCAAAATCTTCAACCAATTTGGCCCAAGTAAAAGTTAAAACCTTCTTACTACAAATTTGTATTTGTTGGTCAATATACAATGCATCCTTAGGTACCAAAATAAAAGTCCATCTTCAATGTTCGATAAATCTCGAAAACTAATGGTATACCTTCATAACTCAATCTTCTATCATCATAATTGAAATTTTTCTCAAATATTTATTAGTCTTTCTCGCGAAATTTTGAATTCAACAATCTCATCTTCTTGATGGTAGAAATGAAATTCATCTCAACTTTCTATTCATAATCATCTTACAACTTAATTCTCCATGCATCAAAAATGTAAAGGTTTCTTTCTTCAACAATTTGTTATCCTTGAAAATATCGTCATAACATTATATGTCATCGCAGGCAATGTCAACATTTTTCTTTATCCAAAATATTTGCATCCATAAATTTAATATATAAATTTGGTTCTTAAACCACCAACACTTTAGAAGATTTTCCACTCGATATATAGTTACCTTAAAACAAAATTTGAATCCGAGAAGTCTATTTATCCTTGAGTGTTTCGTCAAAACATAATATATCATTCCTTACTTCATTGATTCGGATTTATTGCACATTTCCATTTATTTCCCACCTATAGCTCATAATCTCGTAATTATCTTAACCAACTACATTATTTAACCATGTTGTGGGGTTCTCCAATCTAGCTTCTACTAACTCAAGATTGTCATGATCAAATTTTATTTTGCATAAAGGAATTATACAAGGAACAAGGTGGCGTAAACAATGGAGAAATCATAGTGAAGTATGAGGAAGCAATTTAATTGGAAGGGAGAAAAGTAAGTGTTGCATGAAGATCTAAAAGGTGTTATGGGTCTAAGTAATTCAAGATAATACAAGAAATAAAATGACAAGGTTTAAGCAGTCAAGAAAAAACACAAGGTTAAGCTTTTAACGGATTTAGTAGATCGCAATCGGGCCGAAGATTGGAGTCGTGATTGAGTCCAAATATATAGTCAAAAGTATATCGGTACCATGGTATAGGTTATAGTTGAGTTTTTATGACCCGAAAGTCGTACCATAAAAATAGAGTACAAGGGGACGTGTTTTAGTGGGACATGATATACCTACATGAAGGTGAGCTCGTCTAGGTCTTGCATGTGAAATTTGTTGAAAGAAAATGTCTAGTGTTGTTCTCCAAATATCAAAGTCACGATAGGGAACGCCGAATGATCCAAAAATAAAAAGTGGGTTTTCATAAGATACTAATTAATGCAAAAAATAAAAGGTTAAAGCACGAAATAAGATAATTAGAAAATCTCGTCGATCAAGTTAAGATAAGTTAGAGACACAGTTTCTAGAGAGAAATTAGTTTCCTAGATGAGGGTATGGTCAAGGGGATGGTTCTAATCACTTCTAATTTCAAACAATTAGATGGTCATGAATATTGATCTAGATTTGAGGGAAGGTCGAGTAAGTCAAAGATACGTTCATCGGTTTGGTCGATGACTAATTTTACTTGTGTATATGCAATATCATAATCATAGGTGGCATGCAATCTAATATGGAATACTTCTATCTCACTAGGGTGACCTTACTTGCTTCTTAGTCAACTACCAATATATGATTTAATCGAAGATTTCAAGTTCCTCGAAATTTTCTCAATAAAATTTCCAAGATCCTTCGCTAAAATTTTAATTATCTTAGACTGTCAACTTTAATCACAATTTAAATCTCTAATAAATCTTGAAACAACTCTTGTGTATTGCAAGTCGAATAATAACCCCTTTTTTCCAATCTTAAACTCAACATTTAATAAGTTTATCCGTCGAAATTCATACTACAAAACGAAACATTTAAAATAACTCCCGAATTTAATTCTATATCCTTCAAATGTGTATATCTAGCTTCCAATAAGTCACAACTACTCTACAAATTTATTATTTTTTTTACCAAAATTTAAATATCCATAATCAAAGGCTTTAAACTCGAAATTTAAATAACTCTATAAATCATAGATCATAGAACAAAATTTGAAATTTTAGTCTTTCCTTCAAGTTGATTTCATATCTTCCAAAATATTTTAAACAACAATTTTTACCATCATCTCTTCAAACTTAAAAAATCATACGACTCAATTTAAAACCTCAAGCTCTCTAATAAACCGTAAATCATAAACCTTTCATATTCTATAGTCGTTACATAACTTATAATTTAAAGCACTTTTAATAAATTCGAAATAAACCTTAACATATTCAATCCAAACTTGAACTTAATCGTAAATCATGTGTCACAATTTAAAGGTGTTTCTCAAATCGGTTTCATGTCCCAATAAATTATAAAGTATTTTGCATTATAACTTGTTTTCGCGATCTAGCTGTCCTCTTGTGTATACCACCTTGTAATAGCAAAATAAAATTCCAACTATCTATTGAAGGCGGTAATATGCTACTACCCAACTTGAAATCAACTAATCCTTAAAATCATACTTTCTAGAAAAATGAAACTCCTTTATAACTCAAATAAAATTCCAATGCATATTATTTGCCAATGCAATCTATCTAGCCATGTGTTTGATCTATGGGCATATACTAGTTTAGTCATCTTACTAAACACGAACTAAGAATTTACGGTAGAAGGAGTCAAGCAAGATGCAATTTTAAGGAGGTCGAACGAGAGTTCGAATTTGAAGTAAATAAAGGATGTCAAGTAAGTGGATGAGATTCTAACTCTAATCCTATATTGCAGGTCTGTTCGGTACAGTCATGTAACCAAAACGGCAAACTTGACTTGCATGGGCCACCATAAAAAAATGTAACGCCCCAGTCCCAAAATACATAGGACTAGAACGTAATCATGCCAGCTGTGTACATACGAAGTATATGGACCCTCGTATATATACATAAGCTGTAAAATACAGTAACCAAGGTACTAAATCTCATCCACAAAGATAAATAATGATATAAAAGCAACTTTGAATTTGTCATGTATACAATCGTTGGGCGGAGATAAAGTCCACTACCAGCTAATTTTAATAAGAACGAAATACACAAGGAAAGGAATTTAGTAGAGCAAAGAGATGACGATCCAAGAGCAACATCTCGATGAACAAAGCGCAAGTCATGGCCTTAGCTAGAGCACCTGCAGAAATCATAAGAGCACACACCTGGCGAGATAACCAGGTTCTCAGAGGAACGTAACAAGATACATCAACATGCCATATAATACTGAATATAAAATATGCCACAATCAAAGAAAGTGACAAGATACAATAAGGTAATCTAACCAACTAAAGTGAACATGCAGTGAGAACAAACCTTTCGTTGCATGAGCCCTGGCTGTAATGGGATCTGGTATAGTCCCCACTTGGGCACCAGTGACCGAGAGCATGACGTTCAAAAACGACAGTGGCCAACCTGAGAGGCTCATACCCGTATATCCAGCGGAGCTTCCGGGTTACAATGGAAGTGCAATAGAAGCCCATATGATAAGGAAATATTCTCCCCATCCAATGTACCTATCATGTCGCATCCACGACCATGTAACACTACTAACCGTCAAGTCTTCTAACACACAACTATTGACAGTTAGACCTAACGTACGTCCTGCACGCATCAGTGATCAGCCAACACGCAAGTCCGTAGACTATATGCTACTCATAACTCACACCTCTCGTGGCACAACAGTGTCAAAGTTTATGTAATGCACTAAACTAGAGGTAGTCCCTTAACTCTAAGTCCATATGCAACCAAAGGATAAATAACAAGGTACAATTAATATCACTGAGCAAGCAATAATCATTAACTAGAAATAAATGAACAGTGATATGTAAATAAAATGCAACTAAAATAAACAGTATAATGGCAAGGTATCTTGCCTGATGAGTCGCCTGGTGTGGTGCGGTATTTTCTGACATGTCTTAATAGTCCAATAGCCATGGTCGATGTAGTGGTCCAAATCGCGAGAAAATAGGAACATAGGATTAGTCATGATCAAGAATTGATAACTGATGGATTTGTAGAAAAGGTGTTTATACCATGTTTAGAAAATATAATAGCAAAAGTAGATTTTTATTAGTAAAAATATATTTTTGGAAAATACTTTAATAATCACAAAAAATCGTTTTAGGCTACCTCTATGTTTGTCAACACATATTTTTATAGAAAAAAAACCATATTTTATTATTAACAATAATTTAGATAAATATTAGTAAAATCATATAAGGTTTTAAAACCATATTTTGAAAGGCCAAGCCAAGTATAATATATTTATATATAACCTTGTAGATGTATTTTTACAAGAAGGTTTGAAAGATTTTTATATCTAAATACATAAATCAATAAAAATCATAATTATAACAAAAATACTTACATTAATACTAATCATGTAGTAATAATAATAATATAATAATAATAATAATAAAATCAATAATAATAACAGTAATAGATAACACTAATAATAATAATAATAAATAAATAATAATAATAACTCTTAAATATCTACTTAACTTCTCTTTTCCCTGAATCATTACAGAAAGAGAGAGAAATAGGAGGAAGAGCGGGAGGAGAAGGGGGTTTCCTTACCGAGGCGGTCGGCGGTCGCCGACGAGGCCGGCGTGGTGGCGGCGTGGTCTTTCTGCGGCGGTGGAGTCGCGGGGGCCGGCCTGTTGGGGCGGACGGCGGCCTGCCATCGGCTGGCTGATGGCGTCGGCGGGACGCGGTGCTCAGTGCCGGCGCGTGGAGCTCAGGCGGGTTGAGGCGGCGCTCCGGCGGGCTTGGGGTGAGTTCTGGGGAAACGGAGGGCGCCGTCGGCGTGATGGATCCGCGGCTGTATGGCGCACGCGGTGGGATGCGCCGGATCTGGGGCTGCGCTGCTCGCCAGTAGACTGCGGCGGCGGGGATTCCTCGGCGGTGGAGCTCGCCGGGACGCGGATGAGATGCGCTCCCGTCGGGCGCGGGGGTCTTCGGCGGCTGTGGATAACCGGAGCTGGGCGGAGATGGAGGAGACGCACCGGGGTCCAGGCGGCGGAGAGCCGGGACGCGATGGCTGATGGAGGTTGAGGTCGACTCGGTCAGCGGTTGGCGAGCGCCGCGGAGGACGGCTGGCTCCAGCGCTGGGAGGCGAGACGAAAGGGCAAGGCTCGAGGCAGCATCGAGGTGGCGATGGTTCAGGTTTGGGTTTCAAAATTGTTTATTTCTCTCATTTTTTTGGTTGGGATGATGATTTGGGATCGGGTTGGTGATGGCGACGGGGTGCCGGCGATGGACGTGGTGGTGGTACGGAGTGGCGGGATTGCCGAAAACAACGATGGTGGTAGGGATGGTTGATGTCAGTGGTGGTTGTGATGACGACGGTGTCGGAGAGGGTTAGGGTTGCTGTGGCTTGCCAGGGGCGGTTGATCGGGAAGTAGCGGAGGGTGGTGACGATAATGGCAGAGGTGACGATGGTGGTGGTGTCTGGAGAATGGCAGAGGAGTAGGAGATGTATTACGTCGTGTCGAGGGTGTTTGACACGACGGGGATGAATAACTGTACAATAGTTGGAATAAGATTGACACCGACATGGTGCACGCTGGCTTGGGTTGGCAGAGACACGATGCACAAATTTTGTAGAAAATTTGGTTGTGGAGAGAATTATGGAGGAGTACCTGCCTATTTATAGGATGTGGGAATTCCCATTATGATAAAAATTGGGATTGTTTAAATCCCCATTAGAAAATTTCCCCTATTATTTTAAATCGATTTAAATCCAAATCAATTCCAATCCAAATTAATTATATACTTAATTTAAAATATTTTAAATACAGTAAATAAAATCTTTTGTAATTTAAATTACCATATTTAATCAAATATTAAAATTAACAAAATTCCAAATACCATTTTCATAATTAAATAATTATAGTAATAATAAATTTCAAAAATTACGATAAATAATCCTAAAATAGCTCTTTATATATAACAAAAATATGTTACTATACAAATTCGAATTTTGTAAATATCTAGAATATATTTCATATAAACCAACATTTTCCAAATCACTACTTATTTTAAAATAACTCCTTTTATACAAAATAAAAATATTTATCACATATTATTTTTCATGTACTTTTCTATATAAATAAAATTTATGAATAAAAATGTTTTTCTAAATATGTATCTCGACACATATTCGCACTCGTCGAGCAAATCTGAAACGCAAATCTTGCACGCTACGCAAATAAAATACGAACTTGTATGCGACGTACGAAGTACAAAAATAAATAAAAAAATTAAAAATCGTAGTAGAAATTTAGGGGGCTTACATGGGCAAGCCAAAGCTATGCCAAGCCTTGGACGATGGGACCGTGCATGCTTTATGAAGCATTCATGCGGGCAACGCCTATGACTTAGGCTACGATCATAACTTTGCCTACTCAACCAACTTTCCTTCTCCCAAGCCACGGGACGAAGGATCGAGTGTCATTTTCAAAGCACGTCGTGCACCAACTCTAAGCCGACCGTTTGACCTTTCCATATTCTAACTCAATTCGATCCGTCGGGATTATTCCCTTTAGCTATGTGAATTCGTCTCTTTTATTATCAAGCCTACTTGTGCAAGTTGAAACACATGCAATTTATTATGTGAAGGCTAAGATGAGGCAAGTTCACTGAAACTACCCCACCTGAGCGAGCGGTCGTCTCGACCGAGCGATGTCTTCGAGTAGCCGTTGCAAGGCTAAGTCCGAACGCCGTCGGCGTTTCGATTCCTCCGATTGATTGAGCGGGACGGGGCACTACAACCTATGGGTAGGATTGGACCGAAATTGTAAAAATTGAAACTAGGGATGGAACTACTATTCAACAAAATGAACTCCTATATACTAAATCTAGAATCTAGAAAAGGGATGAGCCTTACTAATGATGCTCTAAGGGCTTGTTTGGAAAAAAGGATTTTGATTTGGATTTGGATTTGAAAATCCAAATCCAAATCATGAATTTCCAAATTCAAATCCAACTCCAACCAAACATACGATTCGGTAAACTATAATTATGATAAGAAAATATTAATTAATAAAATAATAAATTATTATAATTATAATTATTGTTAAGATTAATAATTAAATTATTATTATAATTATGATAATAGTTATGATTAATAAATTACTAATTAATATTATAATAATTAATAAATTAATTAAAATTTTAATAATATATTAATTATTAATTTTGATGATAATTATGATTATTATATTATTAATTAAGATTATAAAAAAATAGTATTTAATAATTTGTAATTAAGATTAAAATTAAGACTAATAAATTATTAATTAAGATTATAATTAAATTTATTTATCAATTATCAATTAAAATTATAGTTATGATTAAAAAATTAACATAATTATGATTAATGAAGGTATAAATTATTAATTAAGAATATTATAAAATATAAATTAAAAAATTATTAATCAAGATTATAATTATGATTAATAAATTAATCAATTATTAATAAGATTACGATGAAATATTAATTTATAAAATAAATAAATAAATTATTAAATAGTAAATTATTAATTTCGATGATAATATGAATAGTATATTATTAATTAATGTTATCATAAAATAGTAATTAATAATTTATAATTAAAAATATATTAAGACTAATAAATTATTAATTAAGATTATAATTAAATATTTATTTATAAATTATTAATTAAAATTATAGTTATGATTGATAAATTATTATATTTATGATTAATAAAGGTATAAATTATTAATTAAGATTATTATAAAATATGAAAATAAAAATTAAAATTAGTAAATTATTAATCAAGGTTATAATTGTGATTAATAAATTAATCAATTATTAATTATGATTATGATAAAATATTAATTAATAAAATTACTAATTAATAATTAATTATTTAAGTGATGACTGTATTTATATTAATTAAGAATAAAAATTCATATATAAAATAATAACTAATTATTACTTAAATTTTAATTAATTAATTAATTAATTAATTATTATTTAGTATTAATTAAATATTTGTAGAAAAATAAAATTATTTTTTAAAAAATTAACTTACTTTCTTTCAAATCCAAATTTGGATTTGGTATCCACTTTCTATATCCAAATTTAATTCCAACTAAATATAGAATTCCATGAATTTGATTCCAAATCTATAAAATTCTAAATTGCAACTCCAAATACGATTTACAAACAGACCATTAGGGGGCGTTTGGTATGCGGTATTTTTTTTTTTCGAGAAAATTTAAGATGGAAATCTATTACCACGTTTGTTTGGCTCATAAAAAAATTTATTCACGGGAATTATAAATACCCGGATAAATAGTTTACCCACAAAACATGGGAATTCTATCACTTGAGAATAAGTGGGTATTTTTTTTGGCCCGGGCAAAAAAAAATTGTCTAAATTTTTTCTTCTTTTTTGATCAATTTTGATTAGTTTTGAACATTTTTTATTTTTGTCGTTTTTTACCAATTTTTTGTCGTTTTAAGCGATTTTTTATCATTTTTACCCATTTTTTTGTCTTTTTTGTCACTTTTTGATTATTTTTTGTCGTTTTTACCCAATTTTTGTCCTTTTTGTCACTTTTTTTTGTCAAATTTTTGTCGTTTTAAGCGATTTTTTGTCGTTTTTTTAGCTTTTTTTGTTGTTTTTACCGATTTTAGTCTTTTTTTTTGTCTTTTTTTGGTCATTTTTACTGATTTTATGTCGTTTTTTGTCATTTTTGTCGCTTTTACCGACTTTTTGTCGTTTTTTCGTTTTTTTGTCGTTTTTTGGTTATTTTTTGTCGTTTTAACTGATTTTTTATTGTTTTTAACCGATTTTTGTTTTTTTTGTCGTTTTTTGTCGCATTTTGGTTTTTTTTTTGTCGTTTTTACCGATTTTATGTCGTTTTTGTCGTGTTTTAGTTATTTTTTTTTTTCGTTTTTACCCTTTTTTGTTATTTTTTGTCGTTTATACATTTTTGTCGTTTATACATTTTTTGTCGTTTTTTGGTCATTTTGTCGTTTTAACCGATTTTTTGTCGTTTTTCATCGTTTTTGTCGTTTTTTTTATTTTGTCGTTTTTACAGATTTTTTTTTCGTTTTTACCGGTTTTTTATATTTGTTCATTTTTTTTCGTTATTATTATTTTTTCCCCGAAAATATTTATATTGTCACTAAACATGGGAATGTAATTTTTCAGGGAATTTAATTCCTTGGAATTTAATTTCCGAAAATATAGAATTTTCGGCTATATAGTATTCCGTAGGGGTGAGCAAGTACCGACCGATACCGAAAATCGACCGAATACCGATTAAAAATATTCCGAAAAACCGAACCGAAATTATGTACCGATACCGAATTGCCGAACCGACTAAATTACGGTATAATGGTAATGGTAACGGTTTGAGTGTAATATCATACCGAAAATACCGAACCGAACCGATTCACACACACACACACATATATATATTTTAGTGTTGTTCATGATTAATTTTACACTACTCATTTTTATTTTTATCTTTGTTTTGCTTGGTTTCCTAGAACTTGGAATGGATTTTAGTGGACTTGAATTTATGTTAAGAATACTAAGAATTGAGTTTTTGATTTTTTGAGCTTATGTTTTTGTGTTCTCATAGAATTTTGAAGTAAATTTTGACTACTTAAACTTATACTAAAGATTAAACTTAGTGACTGCGTTTAATATTTTAAGTTCATGTTTAGGTGTTTGCGACTTGTTACATATTGTTCTAATAATTTTGCTTAATTGTTTGGTTGGTAGAGACTTGACTTTAAAATTAATGCTTCAAAAAAAGTAAAAATATATATTATAGGTTAAGAGGTTCTACAATATTAAGTATGTTAATTGATCAAATATTAATTGGTAAAATACCGATACCGAACAAAAATCAACCGAATACCAATTTAATCGAAACCGAAAATACCGGTTCTAAATGGTACGATATTGATATTGATTTTTTCAAATACCGATTTTAAAAAATATGGAAAAAATTGACAAAATACCGATCGTTTATACCGACGCTCACCCCTACTAGTATTCCGCATACCAAACGTCCCTCTAGGTTAAGGTGTGAGCCCGACGCTCATACGGGTTCCAAGATCTGACCCGAACTTGGACAATAACAAGCTATTCCTTTGCTTTATTTCTTCATTCCCTATTTCCTAACAAACCAGCGGCGGCCGCAGTCAGGTTAGGTCTCCTGCCTTTCCCTCACATCTGTTCGTTCTAGAAGGTTCTGTGACATCTCTGTTTCTTTGCCCTATCTGATGTTTGTGTTGAGCAGGAAAAGGGAAGGAAGAAGAAAATGAAGGTGAGATCATCGGTGAAGAAGATGTGCGAGTTCTGCAGGACCATCAAGCGTCGCGGGAGAGTTTACGTGCTGTGCACCGCCAATCCCAAGCACAAGCAGAGGCAGGGCATGTGGACGTCTGCCTACGAGGGCCCGTCGCCTGCCGAGTACGTTTACTGACTTTAGATGATTATTACGTGTTCTTCTTCTTCCGTGTTTTTATTATTTTTTGGACCGTTCAGATTATATTTTTAAACTACTCAATTTTTTAACGGAAAATTGCTGAGAAACCCAATTTCGGGTTGAGCTTTTATGAAATGCCCACCCGCTGGATAAGTTTTATGAAATACCCAGAATTAAGTATTTTTACGTTAAATATTCCAAGATTCCCTTTTAGATGCCACCCGCTGGAAACTGCTATTTTTATAATACCGAAACTACCCCTCCGCGCGAATTGGTCATCTATATGTATTTGAATTCAAAAAACTCAGATCTGGATTGCGATTTTCGTCTTCTTCTTCTTCACGGGAAATCTGAATTCCATTGCTCTCATCTTCAGCAGAGATCGCAAAGATCGTTCGTAGTTCGGTGTGTTTTTCTTCAGTCGAACTCAGATCATCGCTCGTCATCATCATCACCATCATCATCATCTTCATCGTGGAGACATTTGAAGTTTTTCGACGATTAGGTCAATTGTGGAGAGAATATTTTTCTTCTTCTTTTCCATAAGGATTATCATCGTTTTGAAAGAAGAACGAAACTCTTTATTTCTGACAAAATTTTTCTAAAAAAAATATTCTCCGTGTTAAAATCACGGAGAATGACGATTCTCCGTGCTAAAACGACGGAGAATGACTATTCTCCGTTTTAAAAACCACGGAGAATGGTATTCTCCGTGTTAAAAACCACGGAGAATGACAATTTTCTATGGGTTTTAACACGGAGAATGCCATTCTCCGTGGTAAAGTGACGGAGAATGGCCATTCTCCGTCATTTTAGTACGGAGAATAACTATTCTCCGTGGTTTTAACACGGAGAATGGTCATTCTCCGTCTTTTTTAATACGGAGAATGACCATTCTCCTCCATGTTAACACGAGATTGGTCATTCTCCGTGTCAAAAAAGACGGAGAATGATCATTCTCCGTGTCGAAAAAGACGGAGAATGACCATTCTCCGTTGTAAAAAATGACGGAGAATGTCCATTCTCCTGCGTTTTAACACTGGAATGACCATTCTCCGTGCTAAATTATACGGAGAATGGTCATTCTCTGTTTGTTTAACACGGAGAATGTCATTCTCCGTTTTATTTAACACGGAGAATGGCATTCTCCGTGCTAAATTACACGGAGAATGGCATTCTCCGTATAAATTAAGACGGAGAATGGCCATTCTCCGTCTAAATTATGACGGAGAATGGTCATTCTCCGTGTAATTTAGCACGGAGAATGACCATTCTCCGTGTAAATTAAGACGGAGAATGTCATTCTCCGTGTTACTAACACGGAGAATAGTCATTCTCCGTGTAAATTAAGACGGAGAATGCCATTCTCCGTGTTACTAACACGGAGAATGACCACCCTCATGCGAAATTAACATTTTTTGTGTTCTAACACGGAGAATGGCCATTCTCCTGCATTTTATGGTTAGCTGAAACTTTGGAGGGCCATAACTTTTGACTGGGAGGTCGAAACGAGGTCCCGTTTGTCGCAAAATGAGTGTATCGTCGAGGAGACTGAAAGTAACCGCTTCTCCATTAGACGGCCTTCCGAAATTTTAGAATCGCAAAAAAATGATGTTTGGACCTCCGTTTTAGCACTTTTGCCGTTTGTCTCGGTCTTTCCAAAATTTTTTCGACGAGTTTTTGAAGATTTTTGAGGAGAAAACCTAGATTCGAAAGTGAGCAGCGTATGGAAGAAGATGAAGTATCGAAACATTTTTTTAAGAGCAGTTTCGTGGGTGTTTTCAATAAATTAAAAGGAAGGGCAAAAGGGTCATTTGGAACCCGCTTTGGATAAGTTTCTCTAATTCTGGGCACGCGATAAAAGTTTTTTTAGCGGTGGGTTTTACATAAAACTTTTTCAGTTTTTGGGCATTCCATAAATTCTCCCATTTTTTAACGATATTTTGAACTAATATAATATGTACCGTTAAAACAATCCCATGCTATTTTGGGAGATTTGGGGATGCTTTAGAACGGGGGAGGGGGAGGTACTTCCCGAAGTGTGACCAATAACAACTTCTCGGTGACGGTTAAATCACTATTGACGTTGAGAAGTAGGGCCAAAGCTAAACTGACTAGGGTAATTTGCTCCGGGAATCAGACTAGCCTTTGGCTCGACCCTTGAATTAGACACTCCAGCTTGATTGAGAAGGAGGGCTGGTATACTTATGAGCCGAGGGATCACTTGGTTGGTCAACTGTCTTATTCGGGATGGAGAGTGGAAGATTTAGGATCGTAGGATAGAGGTGGTCCATGCGGATGATATTCGTGCGATGAAGATTGATAGAGACTGCACTGAGGATTACTGCCTATTGGGTTTGGGAGGAGATGGAAAGAGGAACTTTCAAGTTTCCGGATTGCTTTAAATCAAATTAGGACCCCTTATGAGGAGATGGATTGGCGGAAGTGGTTTGGACGAAAGGGGCGGCTGTCAAGACTTCCTTATGCCTATATAAAATGATTCGGAACTGTCTGCTTACTCGGGACTGTCTGAGCATGTTTGGGGTTGGAATGCACGGACAAGAAGTGCTGCCTATGTGGTCATATGGACGAGTAGGGATGAGCGTCGGTATAATCGGTCAGTATTTGGTCGAATTTTTGGTACTTATTTAAATCGGTATTTAAAAAATCAATACCAATATCGTACCGTTTAGAATTGGTTTTTCGGTTTTGGTTAAATCGGTATTCGGTCGGTTTTTGTTCGGTATCGGTATTTTACCAGTTAACATTTGATCAATCAATACACTTAATATTATAAAACCTTTTAACCTAGAAACATTTGATCAATCATGTTACAGTGGCACGACACCACCATGAGGTACCCGGTTAGGGATAAAGCCTCGGCCTTGCAAGCCATGTCGTTGCGGCGTAACACCGCAAGGGAGCCTAAGGCTTCATGCTGGGTAGTTTGGCACTACAAAGAGGCGGTTGCCTCATGCTACTGTAGTATGACACTACGATGAGGTTCCCGGTACGGGGTAAGGTCTCGGCTTTAAGCCATGTCATAGCGGCGTAGCACCGCAAGGAAAGCGCAAAGCGCTTCATGCCATGTCTCTTTATAATGAACTCACCTATAGTGTATGACAGAGATATCAGGCCGTCTCTTGAGGGTAAACTTGTAGACACCCAAAATTATACACTGAAATCAGGCTGGCACAGGGCCTTTAATGTGTAGCCAGAAGCACATGTAACTACATTATGTGAGTGGAAAGAATTTCAGCTATGATGCAGAATTCAAGGCTTAGTCCATTCTTGTATTATAGTTTGATTTTTGACCCATGCGGGAAGATTCAAGTCGTAAACGACATCTCTCCTAATGCATGAAGGACAGTTACTGTGGGGAACACTTATATCCATATATAGAGATATGTGGGGGTTGTTGGGTTTTTGGTTTTTTCTTTAGAAAGGTTTAGTCCCACATCGAAAAAAACAAATGGCTTGTATCTCTATATATTAGCTTTGCTATTATTGGAGATGCACATGTGGTGTGGAGGTGCACATGGGTTTGCCATGTGGGATTATTTTTCTAATGGAAAAAAGGCTAACATCAACAATTAAAGCATTCATGCTTTTTGCTCTTGGAAAATTTATTTCCATAGGAGCTAACCCCGTTGGGGCTTAGCGACTCGGACTCGGACTCGGACTCGGACTCGGACTCGGGCTCGGGCTCGGGCTCGGGCTCAAGGGCTCATGAGGCGTAATGTGGCGTTTTGTTGGCGCACTTTGCACTTAGCACGTCAGCATCGTCGTTAGGCGCATAGTGCGCTTAAGTTGCGCTCATTGCGCGAGCCACTTGCGCGACCACGTTGCGCGGCCCGTTACGCGAGCCAGTTACGCTGGCCCAGTTACGCAGCCCAGTACGCAGCCCAGTACGCGCAGTGTGCGCAGCGTACGCAGCGTGCGTAGAGTGCGCAGTGTGCGCAGCGTACGCAGTGTGCGTATGGCTGGCTGCATATTAGAGCGGGAACGGTTGCAGCAGCTGCTGCACGTTCATGAGTGGTTCTGCCACTACCCTGAAGTTCAGGCAACTGCTTGACAACCGCCCCGTGGGCTATATATGCAGGTTCTCTCCTCTCTCTGAGTGAGGGAGTAATTAGAATTTCAGGGAGAAAAACTCTAAGTGTTCTTTAACACAACAGAGTAGTGAGCGTGTTCTTTAACACAAACACTAGTACTTTTTAGTACGCGTGGGTTCTGTTACTTCAAACAGAGAGAGAAGAGTAGAGCCATTGCCAGAGGAGTTCGCCGTCTTCCGAGGAGTCAGAAGAGCAGGAGTGTTCCAAGGTTTTCCGTCAACCTTGCTGGTTCCTGGAAGCTGTTCGCAGAGGACAAATAAAGCTTTGAGCAACAGTGATAATTCACCCCAGCATTTCCATCTCTCACCTGTCATCCTTCTGTTGCCTTTAGCAGTTCTGTCAGTATCTTCTTTTTAGAAGACACTACTGCCAGTTTGCTACGATCACGAAAATCTCTTTAGATTATTCGTGTATTACGATATCTTTTTAGATCTCGTAATTTGCAGAATCCTTCTGGATCTCTGTTGCAAAACCTTCTTTAAGGAATTGCATTTGAAACGTTGTCTTTACAACTGTTTCAGTTTCTGTATTTTCCATCGAATAGCGTGCCCCGGCGTTCCCGGCAATAACAATATCGAATATAAATAAGTGAACCATAGGCAACTCTACTTATGCCAGGGAACTATAGCAGAAACTAAGCAATTACTCTCCCCAAGAAAAGATCAACTCATCTCTTTCCTAGATGAACCAGGTTGAGACATTATAAGACGTGCTGGTCCTGTTCTCCTTAAGCTTCTTCATAATGCCTTCAACGAATTCTTTCAAGAACCATTGTCGTGTTTTATAACACCATCTAAAGTATGCTCTATTCTTCAACTCCTACTATACCCCATAAAATAAGCACTTGCTTTATCCTCCCCATCTTTAAAAAGTGGCTAAATACCATAGGTAGTATATGCATAAATGATTACCTCCAAGTTTTGAATTTTTGCCAACCTCCTGACTTACTAGTCATTTGAGATGCATGTGACCCCATTTGGACTATTTCACCGAAATAGAAAAAATTGTATCCATATTTTTCATCCTAACTCTAAACCATACCCCAACACCTTTCCCCTTCCACACCTTTCTTGCTCTGGGACCAAATTGACTCTCCCCCTTATTCCTCACTCAACCCGACCACTGTTATCTTGCCCTCCTCCTCTCTGACATACTACACAATTTGAACTTCTCGTGTCTTTGACAAAACATTGACACTTGTTGTTTGGGCAGTGTGTCAGTGTTTGTGGGAGGAGTGCATGTGAAAGAGACCTTATCGTGACCGTACTTGTGTCCTTTTTCATATTTGTGCAACACAGATAACTTCTTTTCTACCTACTTAAAAATGTCCGCATCCTGTTTTCTTATCTTATCTGTATTTGTGTCCATGTCTGTATTCATGTATTGTAGGTAGGAACTCACCATTGCCCCTCTATTTGTGTAGTGATGGAATATTCTTTTGGCTCAAATATGATTTTATAGCACGAAAGATAAGGTAAACCGCAAAGTGCAAAAGTATATTGGAAATATATTTGTTTCCAAGGTCGCTGATGGGTATTAATTGAAAAATTAGCAAACTTGAGGGATGACTGCAAAGTGGCCTGAAAAAAAACCCTCTTCTCTTATCTGTAATTTTTTAGTTTTCTAGGTAACTTCATTAATAGGTCAATGACGAAAAAGAACATTAGGAAGGAAAGAAGGTCTTAAATCTCAAATTCCTTTTCTCAGTCAGATAAGCTTGTATATTCAGAATCTAACTTTTAGAGAGATGATTATGGGCTTTGAAGTTATAGTAGGATTCAACTTAGTAATTTCGTCTTCTTTCCTGATTAGTTGAGGATTGGGTTTCTAGAGCTTTTGAAGTCTGTTATGTACCTGGTAACAAATGTTATATAAGAACCCTGGAGTCTCCTTTTTTATTTTTGAGAATCGAGTGCTATTTGCGATGTTTATGGTTTAGTTTTCTTGGAAAGGGATATCCATATTCTCTCTGAAAGAATTTCTCTAATAACATAGTCGAGGTTGCCTTCTTTCTGCTAAGCCATGAACTTGGATTTCATTTTAGGGTGTTGATAATATGCCGGTAAGGATCATTGATGATCACAAAGCCACTCCTTTAACTTTATGTCAACCCGATAGAGTTGTCTCCCTAGCACACACGGGACATGCATATTCTTTCCCAGTACATGCCAACATGACAAGCTGATGGGCGATTAATTCAGACACATTGGGTCCCATTCGAGTTGGAGTCCATTTGGGACTAGTTTGAGCATTGGGTTTAGGTAGACTTTTGTTTGGTTTATATGATTAAGGACTTGGTTTGGCTTATATGTTAGGATTATGATCGATTAAATTTGGTAATTAGGATTAGGATTTCTTTCTTGATGGCTAAGTTTTGTGAGGTCTATATAAACATGGAAGGCATAAGGTTTTAATTATTGAAGAATTGAGTTTTGGTTAAAAGACATGCTTAAAATAATCCACAAACCCCAACCTCCAAGAGTCCTCAAACTTCTTCAGATACTATTGATGTTGCTTCTACTTGGTTGTGGCCAGAATCTGACTGCCAAACCAGGCCTGCTTCTTCTTCCTACCATGTCAGCCAGCTCTCTGAGCTCTGCTATCACCCTCGAACCTGACCAGAATGAATTATGGCCCATGTTTGCCGCAGGCAACCCCTGCACCTGCCAAGCAACCGAAAGGCAATTTCCACCTCAACAACTGCCTCAGTACCTGCTGTTCAGATTTGTCAAGGACTGCCTCATATCCCCTTGAACTCTCCTACAGCCTCTCCCTTACTCTTCCATTCTACTGCAGTCCACAATCGAATCTGCCAACCTGCTGTGTTTTGGTGCCCGCTTGGAAACACACTCCAAATCAGAAACTCCTGAGCTCCTGTATGCCCACTGTTTAGTCTTCGACAATTTCCTTGCATCATTCATATTCCGGACTCCAACTGACACTCCCACATCTTCCGCCACTTCTCTTCTAGAAACCACAAGCAGTAGACCATGGCGTCAACTACACATGAATGACTACGTCTGACCCGGTCAACATTTTAACCATCGAAGAGGTTATTCATAGATTTCGTCTATTCTTTCTAGATTTAGTTGCTCTGATTCAGTTGTTTCCATATCCCATTTGATAGCTTTTTCAGTTATTTTCTATTGCCTATATAAAGTCCTTTCATGTATTTGTAAAGACAAACTTAAATAATATAATCCAAATCAACTCTTGTACCCTCCTCCTTTCCATTTTTTAGGAGGACCATGCGTCGAACTTAGGAAACTTATCATTATTGCTTTCATTGAGCCTTCTCCCACACACATGGCAGAAGGTACTTGCCTGCGTTCTCAACAAAACCTTTACCAACCACAACAACCGCCTTGCCACTATCACTGACCAACTTACCGCCCTTGTCTCCACCGTTACCTTTTTTAGTGGTCACTCGGACAACTCGGACAACTCTATCCGAGAGCAGCTCACATCCTCCATTCTTCCCCGATGTCATCTGGAACTTTTCAAACTCACTCAGACGCTTCCTTCCTTACATGCACCATCACATTCGAAGAGCTCGTCAATCACACTATTCGTCTATCCGACACATTCATGCCAAGTTGCATGTCTCCGGCCTTCGATCGAGACTCGTTGCGAAGTCCAAGATTTTCAACCGATCACCCACTCCCAGACCATGGAACTCGCCAAGCTCCAAGAAGACATAGATTAATATTTCCCATCAAACTCCCTACCATCCACCTCTATTCTAGGCAAGACCTTTCATCCTTCCTACTCCATATATCTCGACACCACTTCCATCTTCAACTGACACCGCCACACATTACTTCATTATTCGTTGCTTTACGTCTATGAAATGCAAGTTTGTCGAGAGAACGACGTGTTTTTTGCGATGAAAAATTTCTTGCACCATCTGTCGCAACATGAAAGACCTAATTTTACATCCTCCTCATAGATGATCACCTAGATCCCTTGTACCAACCCCAACTAGATCCAAATCTATGTACTATTGCTCTTGATACACCTATCACACCACTTTTAGAGATCTCGCTTCATGCCTTTGCATGACAATCGTTCTAATCTTGGTTGACAAAGACGATACACACAATTTTGTCCAAGAATGAATTGCCAAGCACTTGCATCTCCCTATAAACATCCTTCGTCGTCATAGTTGGGAATGAAGAATATTTAACTTGCGTCGGCCATTGCTCCCTAGACCATTTGTTAATCGGCGACAACAAGTTCCTCATCATCATGCTCGTTCTTCCCTCTCATGGTGTTGAGATCGTAGTCTGTAACGTCCCAGAACCAGAATACTGGAGAGCGGGGGGCATACATAGCCAGCTACGTATATTGAAATGGAATCCACCTCGCTATACGGTCACGACTGTCTAGATACATGAGGGTTTAACTACATGCCATCAGTCTCTTATGGTCATGAACAAGCCTATTGTCTCAATCTCAAGCAAGTAATAACAGTTACAAGATGTCAGAGCACCAAATATACAATAGTAAGGCGTCTCATACATTACATATTTGGATGTTCATGAAGCTAGTCATACAAAATGTGGAGACTAGCAAGAGTTTCAGTCATACATGATCAACCCTAGGATTTGTTAATCATGCTACAGCCCGTAGGCAGACAGTAAGTAAAGTGCAATACGAGCTAACACGTGCTCGCCGGCTAAACGTCTCAAAAGAATATTTTTACAATAAAGTGAGAGAACAAAAGGGAAGCCCACTCGTTGCCTTGGTTACGCCTGGTGGTCACCATTTGGCTGGAAGGTAGGGAGATCCTCTGGAGCTACTCCGGTATCTGGCCATACAAAACCAGCTGGGTCAGATCCCAGAAAGAGCAAGTGCCACAAAGGAGGCTTCACTTAAGAACTAAAATCAACAATTAGCACAAAACATAATTATATAATAAAAGACTGAAAATATAGAAAAACATGACGATATACGATGAGATAACCATGGGACTATTCAGATAATCGAGTTACAACCCTTAAACAAATAAGGACCGGAATTGTAACCCTTCGTCTGAACGGAACTTGGTTTCTACCATTTATCGATAAGGTAAAGCACAAGCAATCAGGTCATGTAACAATCTTGTACAGGATCAGGACAAGACTAGACTTAGTTAGACTCCATCCAATCAATCACGACCAAGCAATAAGTACGGCTTGATACTTTAACTAACTAGGGTTATCACAGGCCTAGTTACTAGCAAGATGCAATGAGATATTCCAACAGCCACAAGCCTTGCAGACCATCTAGGTTATCCAGGTCGAATATCCGTTCATGAAGGGTGCGACACATGACAGTGTGCTGGAAATGTGCCCTACTCGTCGGCAGGCTACAAGTCCACTTGCGCGTCCAGATAACGGGATTGCCTGTAGCTGGAAAATCTCTTCATGACTACTGGGTTATTCTAGTTATTAGCCTTAGTCAATTTCAGTAGGTACCCCTGACCGTGGTATTCAGGGTTCCCTGCCCTAGACATGATGCAAGACAATACTGGTTCACTTGTACAAACACAATCATCCACGGTGTCCAGGCCATTCATTCTTGTCATGTCATGCTAGCCGTCGCAACAGCATTCAATAGTTCCCATTATACTTGTCATGTCTTGTCAAGTCATGTCATGTCAGTTACTTGTCATACCATGCCATGTACAATTATCTGTCCAGTCATGTCAATCAATTCAAGTTATCAAGTTCATGAAAAGTGCAAGAACATAAAGACAATCAGATACGCAAAAAGGGGGCTCAAGACTCTACGCTAGCGAACCTCTACGCTAGGCCAAGAGACCCCAAGCGTAAAAGTGGCTTTACGCGAGCAAGACCAAGAAAAGACCGCTACTATGCGAGCGGGAGCCCTACGCGAGAGGGAACTCTACGCGGGCAAGGCTCTACGCTAGCAAGCACCCTATGCAAGCGGAACTTTACGCGCACGAGCACCCAAGTGAAACTCTACGCACGCAAGGCTCTACGCGAGCGAGGGAGAGTCTACGCGAGTGAGGGAGAGTCTACGCGAGCACGACTCTACGCGAGCGAGAGTGGCCCCCCGCGTAGAGTTCAAGTGAACTCGGCGTAGAAAGGATTACGCTGGCACGCAATGCGTGTGCGTAAAGGGGACACTACGCTGGCACGTTTAAGACGTGTACGTAAAAAGGGTAAATGATACGCTGGCACGTAAAACGTGTGCGTAAAAACTTCATCTTTTCCCCAAGGCCAAGACAAGCAGGCGTAAAAGTTCAAGAGCTCGAGAAAACCCCATCTCGGTCAAGACTCGATGAAATCCAACCATTCCAAAACCAAACTTGCGTAACATCAGAATGCCTTCTACATAGAACTCTTAGTTTTCGAAAACAAGCCAGTTTAGTAGATCAAAATCGAGAAATCCGAAAATGCAACAAACTTAGATCTACATGGAATGAACCAATGAAACTAAAAATGCTAAGTACTAAAGTGTCTTAGAATCTCGTGAGGAAGACAATGGAACAATAAAACTTGAGTCCTCCATGAAGCAAGTTGCACTTGCCTACGGTGGTGCTCGGTGGAGAAGAAATAAGGAAAGAAGAAAAGAAGTAGTAAATGAGTAATGAATGAGGAGAGAGAATGGTTGTTGGGTTAATAAATGAGGGATGGTGGTAGGTAGGGGTTTGCATATCAATCCAAACCGAGCCCAACCAAGCCGAACCCAACCGAACCCAATGCAGGCCAAGGTCAGGATAAACCACATGAACCAGGAAATACTAACCCATGCCAATGAAAAATCCAAGACTAGCCAGTCAAGACAAGTCGAACCAGGATGAACCCAAAATAAACCAAGGCAAGATTAAACCAGGATCAAGTTAAGCAAGACAAGTCTAATTACGGGTCGGGATTCCGTACACGTATACCAAAATACGTAATACGAACTACGGACGTTACATAGTCGGCATTCAATGGCTCCAAGACTTGGAGCCAGTCACCTTTGATTACACTTGTCGGTCAATGAGCTTTAAGTGAAATTCCTCGCCTCTTCAGTGAGTCTTCCCCATCCCTGAAGAGTATCCTGTCCTCTTAGTTACATAGTTGTTTTGATACATCTATAGTTGCCTTCCTCTTCCAACTGTGGCTCATCAATCACTCTACTACCACCACTAGTGATGACCCCAATCCACCTGTCATTTCTTTCTTCCTTATTGAGTACTCTCCTTTGTTTGATAAGCCTCACGGTCTCCCTCTACCATGCTCATATGAACATCATATCCATCTCCAACCAGTGTTTCTCCTATCAATGTTCTCCCTTACAAGTATCCATATTTCCAGAAGCACGAGATCGAGAAATTGGTAATAGATATCCTAGCCGACGACATCATTTGGCCAAGCACCAGCCCCTTTAGCTCCCCTGTTCTATTCGTCAAAAAGAAGGATGACACTTGGCGGTTTCGTCAACTACATGGCCCTCAATGTTGTCATTAGTTGAGGATCGATTCCTTCTTCCAACAATCGAAGAATTGCAATGATAAGATTTCCTGGTTCGAGGCCAGTTCCTCATCCAAAATGGACGAGATAGAAGATAGAACAAGAGTTGATCTGAAAAATATTAAGTGTGCCTTCGCAAATACATTAAATGCCTTTATACAGGTGATGAGAAATAACTGAATAGTAAAATAGGATATGGAAATAACTGAATCTAAACAATGGAGTGCAAACAACTAAATCTAGAAACAACCCGACTAAATCGTTGAACAACATCTTGGATGGTTGAATTGACCTGGTCACACTTGGTCCTTCATGAGTAGTGGAGGACGTTGTAGTCTACTTCTTGTTGTTTCTATGACAGAAGTGGCAGAAGATGCGGTTCTGTCGTTGGAGTCCGGCTAGATTGCATCAGTCAACATCTCTTCCATGGTACCCGCCCAAGGGCGTTCAATCTCTGCAACATCAAACAAAGTTGATCTTCCGATATTGGAATGAAGGTTTGTTCTCTTAGAACAACATATGGTTCTTTCTAATTGCAGGATGGACTTCACGAATCTTTGGTAAACCTATGCCTTCATTCTTGAATTGATTTCTCTGATCGACTAGGTTCTTTTTTCCTGTTAGAAAAATAATAATATTTGCTTTATAATTAGTTTCTGCAAGTCTTAGATTGCTTATTCGCTAATTGACCTGTATATGTACGTAGAACCTTGTCATTCATTGCGAGTATTCTTACACAAAAAGTAGTCGGTGATCCAGAATAAACGTTTCCTGTAATGTGAAGTGACTTTTGGGTATGCATCATGTCCTATCCCTTGTAGTCCAAAGAAATTGTATCTCTTCAAGCAACTAAGAAAACACCAATATCATTCTCAAGTTCTCATGGTCTCGATATCAATATTAATCAGTATAGTATGTTGCTTCATGCACAATTAGGGTGGTAGATTTTATGACACAATCACTAAGGGCCAAATGGAGTGAGAACTACCCATTATGTTGAAAGGGTTAAAGTCGTCACTTGACAACCCCAATCTGATATTTTGTTCTGTTGTGAAGTTTAGGTAGATGTTGGCTACATGTTTTACATGATTCGGTTATGCGGAGTGTCATAGCTTGTTAAGGTCTATTCGGCCTTTCTTTGCCACCTCATTTCCTTTGCATCCTCCTTCATACAGTACAGCTTATTTCCTTTGCATCCTCCTTCATACAGTACAGCTTCCAAAGTCTTTCTTCATGAGTAAAATACGGAGAAGTTAGCAGGCATTTTGGCTTCTCATTATGCTCCATCTCTGTTCCCACAACTCCAGTACATTCATCCTTTGCTCACCTTGAAACTTTACATCCTCTGCATTAGGCAGTATGGTACTACTAGTATATATGCACGTGCGTTGCACCCATTTCATATTACTTGGAAAGAACAAATAACAGTTTTTAAGCAAAGCCTTCTAATTTTTTACTATTTGAAAAGAGCAAAGCCTTTTAATTTTTTTACTACGTGGAAAGAGCAAGCAACAACCCCTTATTTTTTTTTCTTCTATACGTAATTACCTAAACTACCCATGTTAAATTTAATGAACACTTTTAATTTGTGAACACAGGTAAGGTTATTTTTGGAACAAAAACTTCCACGGTGAAGACAACTTTTCTTATTATATTGTAGTATAGATATGCAACCAATACCATTAGGACAAGCATGGATCTTTTTATCATTCATCCTAATGTCTGTGTCACCATTTTCGCTTCATACACCAACTTGGGCATCCTCTATTCTTCAGATGGAGTCTCCTTTCTCATTATTTCCAGAGGCATTTCAAAATATCTATAAGACACTTTGTTCGGAATAAGTCTCATTAGGAAACCGAGCGACGTGGACTCACTTCTCATTAGCTTCTAGCAGCTTGATCGACTCTTGTACCTCTCCATTTAACATTTCTCACGTCTCCCCATGCATTTAGGTACCGTGTTTTTCAATCATTTGTCATGGCCAAAACTCTCTATTTTTGCACTTATTGCATGGATGGAATGTGTTGCAAATCCTTAAGATCTGAATTCGTTTTGATAATCCAAGAATGTACTAACTACGTTAGCAAACAAATCAATGATCATTGTTTTGGAACAGACATTGTGTTGCTTTCCCAAGAGAGAAAGCTTGCAGAGCTCTAACATGCATGCTTTTTATCCCCTTTAACAACTTGCACTTGTGAAGCTCCATCGGACTTCTTTCACTCATATGACCTAAACGCATGTGCCATAACCAAGTACTATCTTCATCTTATGACCACCATTGCACCCTTTAGAACTTTTAGAACACCTTCACCAATATACGTACAACCTGATGCATATAGTGCTCCTAATGATACCAAATTTCTTGTTCTTACTATACCATCGAACATCTTTATCTTTCTAGTTCCCAATTCCAATAATTTTGCATGAAGCATTATTTCCCATTAGAACAGTACCTCTACTGAACTTTTCGTTGATGGTAAACCAATCTTTATTCGGACACATATGATATGAACTACCATAATAAAAATCCACACATGTGTGAAAGAATAATTACCTGAATGAACTGTGAGAACATCACATGCCTTCTCGGGTTTTGAAGCAACAATGCTCTTTTTGTATTCTTTACTCTCTCTGGTAACTGATATCCTTTGCTCTGGTAACTGATATCCTTTCTTCTGCATCCATCTTATGTATCCTTTGCATCGTTTCTTGAAGTGACCTGGTTTCTCGCTAGAGAGACTCTTTTTTTATTTGCTCCCCGTTTTGATCTGAATTTGTTTCTATTTCCTGCTGCTCGACTCTTAGACCTTCCTCTTTCCTTGGCAACCAGACCTTCGCCCTCATCTGTAGTTTGAGGTTTTTTTTTTTCTGATCTAGTTTCCTACGATGATGGATTTAACTACTTCGATCTCCAAGGTGTCTTTACCGTAGAGAATTGTGGTTACCAAGTGGTCGTAGGATGGCGAAAGCGATGTGAGAAATAGTAGTGCCTTATCCTCTTCTTCCAACTTCACATCAACAAATAATAAATTGATGATGACTTTTGAAAGTGTTGAGATGATTTAGAATTGTCGTACCTTCTTTCATGCGCAGGCTATATAACTGCTTCTTCAGATATAATTTGTTCTAAATACTTTTGGTCATGTACAAACTCTCAAGCCTCAACCATAATTTCGATGCAGATGTTTGATTCATGACGTTGTACATAACTTCGTCCACCAAACAATATCAATAGTGCTCATTGCCTTTAAATTCATGTCTTCCCAATCGGCATCAGACACGTCTTAAGGTTTCTTTGCTTTACTGAGGAACGCCTTATGGAGACCCTCCTTTACTAGAAGCCCTTTAACCCTTCTTTGCCATAACTAGAAGTTCCCTTTGTCGTCGAACTTACCACCTCGAATATGATACTTGTAGTTTTTGTTGTCATGTCTTTCGATCAACAAGACGCATTGATACCAATTTGTTGATCGAAAGTGCAAAAACTGAAACGTGAAGAAATAAGACAAGGGGCCACCACGAATATAATGTGGTTAAGTGTTCTAAAAATTGCCTTTAGGCGGCGCCTAGGCGTTAGGCGGACAACCATCGCCCAAGAAACGGCCGGAATCGGCATGCAGGTGGCGGCGAGCAAAAGACGGTGTTAGGCGCCCGCCTAGGCGGCTCCAGGCGGAGAGGCGGCCGCTTAGGAGCAGGCGCTCGGGGAAGAAGGCAGCTGCCTAGGTGATTTTTGAATTTTTTTTTTAAAGTCAACCCGACCCGAAACCCTTTAACCCGTTTATAAAACATTCCTAAAACCACTAAAAGAACAACAACAACAACAAGAGAAGAAGAAGCAGCGGCAGCAACATCAGGTCAGTACTCTTCTTATACTTCTTAGTCTTTTTTTTCTTTTCATTCTTCTTCTTCCTTCTGATTTTAGTCTTCTTCTTTTTCTTTTCATTCTTCTTCTTCGAGCGGCAAGCAACATTAGGTCACGTTTTTTTTCCCTTTCTTTTTTCTTCTTCACTGTTCATTTTCCTTTTCTTTTTCTTATACTCGTCTGCTCTGGTCAGCAAAAAAAGTAAATAATGAAAATATTAAAAAAAATAGTGAACACATTGATGTATTATTGACTTTTTTTGTTATGTGGACACAGTGAATATATTGAACACAGTGAGACAATTTTTTTTGATGTGTTTTATATAATATGTTTTTGTTATGTGAAACAGAAAAATGTCTGGAAGTGGATCTAATACGGCATCCTCTGACAACGTAAACATTTCAAGTTCATCAATACTTAGGAGTTCCTCTACTGATATTGGATGGAAGTATGGTGCATTTGTTGATCCTATAAATTTAGACAAATTGAAATGCAAATTATGTGACAAAATTTGTTCTGGAAGAATTTATAGGATCAAACAACATATAGGACATATTAAGAAAAATGTGGCCTCTTGTCCAAGATCTACGAAAGAAGATCAAGATAAATGTAAGACGGCTATTCAAGCTAGCAAAGTCAAGAAGATGGATAAAAAAAACAAGAGGAAATCATAAGGGAGGAGGTAGAAATAGAGCCACAAGATGAAAAAGAAGAAATTGTGGGATCAAGTAAAAGATCACATTTTCTTGGAGCTATGGACAAATTGGCTACATCCATCAATCCCGATAATGGGACAAATCCGGCAAATAAGCTAAGACAACAAAATATGAAGGAGACATTATTCAAGGAAAAGACAGAAGCTGTGCATCAATAATTGGCTAAGTGGGTGTATGAGGCATGCATACCTTTCCATGCTATTACCCTTGATAGTTTCGACCGATTCATTGAAGCCGTTGGTCAATTCAGTCCAGGTTATTGGAAGCCAAGCCAATATATGTTGAGGGAACTACTTTTGAAGAAAGAGATGGAGAAAACTAAAGAGTCACTCAAAAAGCACGAAAAAGAATAGGCTAAAAGTGGTTGTTCAATTATGACCGACGCTTGGACCGACTGTAAAAGGAGGAGTATCATGAACATGTGTATCAATTGTATTGAAGGTATGAATTATCAAATAATGAACATATATATGCATTAATGGTAAAATGTTTTTTGCTTAAGGACAATTTTTTTTAATTCTTTCCTTAAGGTACAAGTTTCCATTCTTCACAAGAAGCTTCAACAGATGCGCACACTCGGAAATATATATTCTATTATGTTGACAAGTGCATTGAAGAAATTGGGCCCAACAGTGTAGTTCAAGTTGTGACGGATAATGCGTCGAATAACATGGTGGTCGCAAAGTTATTGAAGGAGAAGAGGTCTACTATTTTTTGACCTCGTGTGCCACTCACACAATAGATCTTATGCTTGAAGGGATTGCTAAAATAGCTAAGTTCAGATGTTCAGAGATGTGATCGAGAAAGCAAAGACGTTCATGGTGTTTATTTATTCTCATCATAGGACATTGGCTATGATGAGAAAATATACAAAAGACGTGACATACTGAGACTGGGTGTGACTGGATTTGCAACGACATTCTTGACTTTGCAAGGTTTGTTTGAGAAGAAACATCAATTTCATGCAATGGTGGATTCTTCTGATTGGGAATCAAGCAAATTGTGTCATGGTACCGCAAAAGAAAATAAAGCATATGCCACTGTGGTTAGTGCAAGCTTTTGGTCTGGTGTAGCACTATGCTTGCGATTATTTGCTCCATTAGTCAAGTTACTTAGATTGATCGATGGAGATAAAAAAGCCATTAATGGGATTTATTTACGGAGAGCTTAAGCAAGTAAGAGAGCAAGTAAAGGCTGTGTTTCAGAACGATGAGATGAGCTATAGGCCGATCATTGAAATCATTGATTCAAAAGCTGCAGGTCGCCTTGATAGCCCATTGCATTTGGCGGGCTACTTATTGAATCCTTATTATGCATATGAGGATACTTGTAGCTTTGATGATCCAACACTTGAATGATGGGCTTATACAATGTGTTGAGACTTTCTTCTCCGATGATTTGGACATGCAAGATCGAATCATGAGTGAGGAGTTGGGCAAATACAAGATGAAAGATGGTTCCTTTGGAAGATCCTTGACATTGAAAGGATGTACGAACAATGACGACAAGTATAATCCAGGTATAATTATAACAATTTAATTATTTAATAATGTTTGACTTATGTTTCATTGAAATTGAATTTCTATTTGCTAATAATTATAATTTATTTTGATCAATAGTACTTTGGTTGTCAAACTATGGAGGTTCTACCCCCAATTTGTTGAGAATTGCATTTTTTTTAGTTTTAACTACAAGTTTTTCCAGATGTAAGAGAAATTGGAGCACATTTGAAGGATAAGTATAATATAATCATAAATTCATAATACTCACTACTTAGTTATTAATTTCAATAATTTAATCATATCTAACTTTGTATGATTTTTTCATGAAGATACATACAAAGAAAAGAAATAGGCTAGATGTGGAAAGGTTGAACAATCTAGCCTACGTGCAATTCAATGCAAAACTCATAAACAAGAAAAAAGGAGAGGTGCCTAATGATGTGCTACATTCTAGTGAGCCAATACATGCTCAAGGATGGGTGGTAGAGAGTGGTGATGATGAAGATGATAGTGGACCACATTCGGGACTTACTTGGGCAATGGTTGCACAAGCATCAGGTGCGGACGACTACTTACAACCTAGAAGAAGCAGCAGAATTGCAGTGCCAGAACAAGAAGTTGAATCGGATGATGACACCGAAGATGGAGGGGATGAGGATGTTGAGTGTGAATCTGATGATCCTTCTATGACTTTTGTTGATTATGAAATGAAGAAGTGGGATCCGTGCCGACGGACACTTAGAAGAAAGAGAGGATATATTGTTATTTTGTACTACTATTGCTATATTTTGTTAGTGTTAACTATTTGAATTATGTTTGAACTTGTAGTCTTGTACTATGAATTTGACTATGTTTAGTTGTTATGAGAGATTTTGAATTTGGGGTATAATTTCCACTTAAACATATTTTTAATTCCTAGATTTTTTTTTTATATGCGGCGACTGCCTAATATTAGAAGGCCGCCTAGGTGGCCTAGGCGCTAGGTGGTGGGTGGCCGCCCGCCTAGCGTCTTTTACAACCTTGATGTGGTAAAACTGAAATCTTTACTCCACGACTAAAACTGAAATCTTTATTAACTGAATAGGGTTACAAGAAAAAACTTAAATAAATTTGTATCAACCTCGCGGTTGCAAACTGCACGCGGCTACAAATAGCTGAAAGGCTTCTCCCTTAGCTTAGACGGATGGCAGCTCTTTTGTTGCTTTACTTTAGAACCAATCTTCTCAATTGATTGGTCTTTTTAATTGTTTACATTCTTTTTAATTGTTTACTTGTGTTGGCTGGCTAGGTGCTTATGTACTAAAGTTTGTTTCAGGGCCAACTTTTGGTCTTGGTTCCTATAGGCATTACTATATTTGCAAACTTGGCAACTTTAGCTGTATATACAATCAATCCAAAATGAATGAATCAAGCTCCAATATGAAAGAATGCTAGCTGCTTTAGGACTACAATAGATTCTTTGTAGCTTTTGGACCGAGCTATATATGGGAACATTGTCGGATTGGATATACTGTAGGAGTCCGAGTAGGATCCAAATAATTCTATAAAGAATTATGATGGATTCATAATCCGAAACCGAATCGGAAACATGCCATAATCTAACACACAGGGACTGTATAGATCTGATCATCATTTAGGATGGGCTACCATGCATTTCTTTGCGTAGGTGTAACTAAGTTACATCAAGGTGTTTGTATCCTAATCCATACCATATATATGTGTGTGTGTCTAAATGTATGTTCTATTTTACTATTTTCAAGTTGGAAAGTTATTTCAATTTCACTAGCTTAAATTTGGGAAGTTTAATACACGGTGGAAAGCCCAATGTCTCAGACTGTATTTCTCTCTCTGTGCCTCATTTTTATATCGTAAACTAAACCCAAGCTTGAAATCTCAAAACCCTATTAGAACAACACTAACCTAAAGACCGTGTTAGATTTAAAACACCCTAGAAGGGGGGGGGGGGGGGGGGGGGGGAGGTGAATATGGTTTAACTAATAATTTAGCACAATTATGAATGCCAGTAGACAATTTAAATCTAAGTGTTAGAAATGAGGCATAAGTACCGACATGCGATGTATCCTGGTATCCTTCGTGAGGCACTCCAGTCTCGGAGCTCTCTTCAGCTATAATCAACTATTATAACAAATAGCTACATTTGCGAATTTTGATCCGAAAGCCTCGCCGACTTTTTATACGAGTTTTGATCCAAAGGCTGGCCGACTTCTATATAAGCTTTAGTATGAAGGCTTGCGGATTTCAACCTCTTAGAAGAAAGATTTTTATTTTCTCACAAATAATATGAAGATCTCAATTTACAACTCGATATAACTCAATCTCAATTTGATTTGGCAAATGAAAGCTCTTTTATGTGGAGAGGTTTTGTATTTAGAAGATAGAAAATTAAGACTACAAGAAGTAGTAATGAATGGGACCAACTTTGGTTATATAGCAAGTCATAAATAATCCAAAATATTTGAGCTGTTACTCTGCAGGCGGTATACCGCTCTGCACAGTAACTAGTTTTATAGCTGTTGCACATTTAATGCTGACCAAAAAGTACCTATACAGTATATTGCCGGTATACTGGACTGAAGATTTTGGCTCATGATGTGGGGATCTGTTTGAAAGCTGGGTTTTACCGCTAGCGGTATATCGTTGGTATACCGATCTTGACTCCCAGGTTTAGGAATTGGGTATTTGGCTTGATTTTTTGTTCAACTTTTATTTTTCCTTTCTCTATTGAGTTACAAATAATCATATAGACACAAGAATAAAAAAAGATTACAATGAGCGCGATCTTTTGATAGCTTGGCTTCTTCCTTTGTTTGAATGATAATTTTTTCCTCCTGATGGAAATTGTCCGAAGCTAATCAGATTAGAAATTCTGAATAGTTTTCGGGGGTTTCGCTCCTGAACCCCCACAAGAGGCATTGTCCCCTCGACCCTCTCGTCAGCTGACCGGGCAGTGGAGCCCCTGGGTGCGTGGTCCCGGAGATATCATGGACGGTTCAGAGAGATCTATGGACTAGTAGTGTCTTTGGCCCATAATGATTTCGTCATTGCATGCGTCCAAGATTGATCTTGCTTTATTGTTTTTCTGCAAATACTTGTTGGACGAACAAATCAATAACATAGTAGCAAGTATGATAAACTTAATGCATACTAGGACTATGCCAAGTTTGAATATAAACAATATAGTGGTTGTATGATTATTAGTGATTTCATAAAACTAAACTTAATCGATTAACCATAATAATAAAAAACTCAATTTAATTATTGGGATAATAAGGTTGTCTATGTAATGGGTGTTACCAACTGTTTATGAACCTATTACCCCATGAAGTAAATTTATTTGTTGTACTTCGGACTCCTCAAGTTTGTTTTCCCTTTGTATTAACTTAAATAAAATAACTTCTTTTGAGTTTTTAGCCCCATTATGCTGATTTTTCTTCTTTGCTGATTGCAGGTCTTCGCAAGTGGACACTAAACGAGGACCATCTTTCCCCATCAACTGGCCTATCGGTCTGGCATCCATTCTGAGCAAACAGGCAAAGTAGGAGAAAGTCATATGCTCGAGTACATTTGGATTTACTAATCTTCTGATTAAAGAGGATATGTGGTAGAGTTTGTATGGTACCTAGATTTGAATTTGGGGTACATGTAATAATGTTCTTGATCCTGTTAACTACCTGAACAGAAAATTTAGAGCTTGCAATCTTGCAATCACTTCACATGAACATGTTAAACTGATTTGACAGTTTTAAGTTATGATATCTGCTTTATACCTTTAGTGTGTGATTTTTTATTTTATATATATATATATATATATATATATATATATATATATATATATATATATATGTTTGAACTCTTTTTCAATGAGATGGGCTCTCGAAGTCCAGCTTTTACATGAAGAAAAAAAATTGATATCTATGGTATAATGTGAAATTTTTGGGCATGCTCTCCTTAGCTGGTTGATTGCCTGGAATGTTGTCAACTAGTGGAAAATGCAGATTTCGGTGCGGAAAATTTTGTTGAGCTCATGTTACATTTAACTTTCTGCAGAAGGTTTCGGTGATCAACTGTATAGAGTAGCACGTTTGATGCAGAAATGCTCTTCCATAACATCAAGTTATGATCTTGTCGTCCCTTTCCTCCTGCAGGGATCACATTATGTCTTTTAATCAGGATTCGTAATATTTGTTTGGTAATTGAATTGTGGCTAATAAAAATGTACACAAGACAAACCAATCCTGGGAGCTGATTCCGAAAGTTTGAGCACTCACTATATCAAGGGTGTTTGTAATGTGGGTCATCTTTTTTTTCTGCTCTCAATCTTTTCTGTTACCATCGATACCTAATATACCTAGGCATCACCATGAGGGAATGAATGATCAATAACACATTCTAGAATGATACACAAAATGGTCATTCACGGTGATTGAAAGTAAAAATGGTCGGGAGGTCATGAAGGGGTTCTACCATCATTCTGCTTCGTAAATGATTTACAGTTAAGGAGATAATGATGTTATTTATGGATGATCCTTGACCTTCAGGAAGTAAGAACTGCTGCATCCAAGTTGCCCAAATGGAGATTATTCAAGCGAGAGCTTGTTAATCTAAATGAACACTGGGTAGACAATAAAACAACTTACTACGTACAATTGTGCAACGCACTTAAAATAAATTTTCTGATATATATATATATATATATATATATATATATATATATATATATATATATATATATATATATATATATATATATGGAGCGGCAGGCGATCTGGGCGGAAACCCTAGGGGATTCCTCACGTGGGACCCCGGCTCGGCCAGAGGCGGAGCGCCCGACAGTGGCGCGGCGGGGGGCGACCCGGCCAAGGGCGGCCCGGTGGATGGCGGCGCACGCATCGGCGGTGGCGGCACGGGCAGAGGAAGCGCGGACGCGGACGTCTGTGGCACAGGCGGAGGTGAGGGCGGCGTTGGGGGCGGCAGCCCAGCGGAGGCGGAGGCAGAGGCGGCGGACCCCCCAAATCTAGTGCGGAGGGGAGGCGCCGGGGGCGGCAGCCAAGGCAGCGGCGGTCTAGTCGGATTCGAGTCGACAAGCGTGGACAGTATCACCATGGGAGGCTCGATAGCGGGCGGAGTAGCGGCGACGACGACGATGGGCAATGGTGGTAATGTCCGATGGGCCCCAAATCTGATGGGATCGTCGGATTTCTATCCTGGATCCTTGTCTGGATCTCAGGGTGGACAGAGGGAGAACGGTGGCTGGACGACGATTACGAGACATCGCGGAGGAAGAAGTGTGGGCAAGGAAAGTGGTGCAGTGCCGCACCTAAAGGCGCGATTCACCTCTGACAGGAGAACTGGCGATGGTTCGGGAACGTAGAAGACGCCTCATGGACCCGGGGCTCCCCCCGGATGGGGAATAGTGCTGGTGGGAAAACGGTTGGGTGGCGTCCTAAGGTGTTGGCGGCGGATAAAGGAAAAAAGGAAAGCTGTTGATTTAGAGGGCCCGGACATAGGGTCCTCCCTACCTAGTGCCGCCCCATGGTCTCAGGGGATCTCTTTCCACCCTGTGGGGAAGTCATGGGCTGACATATGTAAGCCAGTTGACCCAAATGCCCAGCCTCTATGGAGTACGTGCCACCAAAATAGATAGGAAGTGGCTTTCGAGCCTCGTTTCCTGTGGAGGAGATAACAAAGGTGACAGCTTTCTGGAAAAACACGTTGGTCCTGTACGTACTGGGGAACAAGCCCTTCTATGGACAGATCCGGGCGTATGCGGCACGTGTTTGGCAGCCTAAAGGAAGCATGGAGATATTTGCGAGAGAGAATGGTTTCTATTATGTGAAGTTCGGACTGACAGAAGATGTCACCAGGATTATCCAAGGAGGGCCTTGGACGTTTGATGGCAGGCTGATCATTCTGAGGGAGTGGAATCCGAAATTACGGTGTGAGAAGGAAGTCCTTAATGCTATCCCTGTTTGGATTCGCTTTCCAGAATTCTCAGTCCGGTATTGGAGTATCCCCTTGCTTATGAGACTAGCCAGCCTGGTGGGCAAACCGATCAAGGCTGATAATGGTACAGCCTTTCGGTCGAGGCTGATGTATGCTCGGATGTTCGTAGAGATCAGGGCCGGTGGAGAGCTCCCGAGCCTGTTGGAGTATGAAGTCCCATCTGGTGAGGTTCTAATCCAGAAAGTTGAGTATGAATGGATACCACTTGCCTGTTCACATTGTGCCTGTTTCGGACATCTCGCCAGTACTTGCTCTACCGGAGGACAGAAGACGATGATACCTCTAGAGCCAGCTATGGAACCTGGAACATCAAGGGCGATGGAGACTGCAAATGGGGACGAGAAAGCCGATGGGGTCCTACAGGAAGGGGACCAAATGATGAAGGAAGCCAGTGGACTGAGTCTGACTATCTCACCTCAAACAGTGCACACCAGTGGGGCTATGGTGACTGTCCCAACTCAGCCGGTGCACCCCAGTGGGGCTATGATCACTTTCACTGCACAGAGGAGTATGGTTACCAGAGGCATGTCGGCATCGGGACGAGAACATAGAGAAGATGGAGGTACTTCCGAGGAGAGAGTGTATAGCAGGAAGAGACGTGCTGGCCCTCTACGCGACGGACACCCTCGGGAGGAGTGCCGTTCACCTGGCCACGTGAGCCGCTTTGTGTGGACAATCCGGCTTGGGCCCTGATGATCTTTCAAATAGCGAACCAGCATCCCACCACTCCTGGGTCGGAGGAGGACATGGCATTGACGGACGTGGTACCATCCCCGGGTACTGGTCCAGAAGGTATTCAGGGGACCCACCATCTTAATAATTAATGGCAGTGATCTCCTGGAATGTTAGGGGTGCATGCTCCTTAGGAAGATGGAGAAAGGTTTGTGAGGTCCTATGCAGAGAGAAGTGCGACATCTCTGTATTGCTGGAGACTAAGATTAAAGGAGAGAATACTCTATCCCGACGGACTCCCTCCATTGGGTCCAACTTCAGAATTTGGCACTTTGTGACGGCTAGGATCTGGGTCAGATAGAATAGCAACAGCTGGGACGGGGATATGGTATTGATGTCGGAGCAGTTGGTCGCCATCTCCTTCTCTAATAAAGATGGCTTTGCTGGGGGCGGTCTATGGCCACAATGACAGGCGGCATCGGAAGGGTCTTTGGCGGGATATAGCCTCAGTGGCTACTACTGCTGACTCCTTGCATCTTTCGCTGCTCTTGATGGGTGATTTCAACGCTCTCCTCAACAGAAGGGAGAAGGTAGGAGGTAGACCGATCCCAGATTCGATCCTGTACGATTTTCAGAGGTGTCTCCTTCAGTCGGGCCTTCATGGCTTGGAACGAACGGGGCACATCTGACTTGGCATAACAAAGCTCTTAGCAACATAGTTACTTGTCAGCTCAACAGAGCTCTGAAAAATGGGGAGTGGTTCCGGCGCTTCCCAAATTCTGTGGCAGAGGACCTGGTTGCTGGGACGAGCGATCATTCCTCTATCAGGGTCGAATTCACAGAGCAGCCTACCTGAAAGTCATGGTCTTTTCGGTACAACAACAGCTGGTTTCTCTCTGCAGGTTACGCCGAGGCTATAGGAGAGGGTCTTCTTAGCCAGCAAAGGGGCACGACTCAGTTCTGCATGGTCCACATCCTCAAGCGCACAAAGA
>JANAVB010033620.1:2727560-2882560 GCA_029216955.1 Iris pallida | reverse complement strand
AGCCTGTGTTACACATAGGAGGTAGTAGGCTAAGAGTGCTCAATCACAGTAGGATATTTCCTTGCTTATCTTGCTTACCGTCTTTGATATTGATTTACTGTTTTCTAGCTGTCCTCCTTTGATATAATCCTTCTTGTGCCATATTGATATCTTCTTTCAATTTGTCTTCAGGATGGTGCAGACCAGGTCCCAGCATCCTGAGTCCGCGGACGCGGAGAGGTCTGCTATGACTCGCGGACCGGATCCGGACACTCCTGCTGCAGTCGGGGTGTCGGCAACAGCAGCTCTTGGGGGCGCTCCTCCGCTGGTTACGAGGGCTGACCCCAGGGTTGCTACGACTTTTTCGACCGCAGAACCAGTGGTTGATGCGAGCGCTATTCCTCCTGCCGCGCAGCGGATTCCTCCGCTAGTTGCAGACATACTTCCACCTCCACCTCCTCTGCCTACAGATATTGGGCAGATGCTTACTTTCCTCCAGCAGATGCTGGAGACTCAGAGAGCCCAGGCCGAGGCTCAGCAGAGGCAGACAGACGCGATACGTCAGGGCATGGAGGATGCCCATCAGTTGGCCCTTGCAGCCGTGGAGCAGAGGGCTCTGCATCCGGGAACGCGACCGAGGTACGGAGATATCCAGGACTTCAAGAAGCTCGGGCCCCGTGACTTTAGCGGGAACGAGGGTGTGGTCTATGCAGATGATTGGCTCGAGGATATCGAGCGGCAGATGAGGGCCTTCCGCCTGGCAGACGACCTGAAGGTCGAGGCGGTAGGTTTGCAGTTGCTAGACATTGCACGCACCTGGTTCAGAAATGAGCCAGCCCTAGCTGGAGAGGGCCGTACTTGGGCAGAGTTCAAGCTCCTCTTCAAGGAGAAGTTCTTTTCCCCCACGGACAAGATCGACCTGGTGCGACAGTTCCAGGATCTGCAGCAGGGCAGTTTATCTGTGGAGGAGTACGCAGCGGAGATCGGCCGTCTGAGCCGATACGCAGAGTACATGGTTCGAGACCCGGAGATCAGGGCGAGCCATTTCAGGGAGGGGCTGACTTGGGATATCAAGATCCTCATTCCCTCCTTCTATGAGACTTATACCCAGATCTACGCGGAGGCCCGCAAGGTTGAGCGGGAGTGGGGCTTGAAGCCCAAGAGGGAGCGCGATCTTTTCTCGGGGGCTACTAGCAGCACGGGGGCTGCTAAGCGCCCTCAGCTTCAGCATCGTTCTTTCCAACATCACCAGCCGCAGGTGCAGGCCAGAGCACCGGTTCAGCAGCAGTTGCAGCACACTCAGCAGAGGCAGGCACAGCATGGGATTCCTTGCGGCTACTACAAGAAGCCCGATCACATCTGGGAGGTCTGTCGGAAGAGGCTGGGCATGTGCCTCTACTGCGGGAAGGCTGGACATCAGTTGAGGGATTGTCCTGCGAACCCTCGCAGGGTAGCCCGTGGAGCAGTAGTAGCTCAGGGGGCACCGGCAAGAGTACCTGCAGTGCAGCCGAGGGGTCCACTTCCGACCCAGCAGCAGCGGTTTGTTCAGCACCACCAGCAGCGGGGTGGTCAGGGTAGAGCCTTTGCTCTTGCAGCCGAGGAGATGGATCCTATTGCAGATATAGTCGCAGGTTCTATTCTGCTCGATTCTTTTCCAGCTTTAGCCTTGTTTGATTCTGGTGCTACGCACAGTTTTGTGTCTGTTTCTTTTGCTCTTAGGCACAATATCATTGCTGAGTATCTTGGTAGGACTTGCAAGATTATGACTGGGAATGGCATCATCCTAGTTAATAATGTTTGCAAGGGGCAGAGAGTTTCTTTGAGAGGCCGGGAGCTGAGTGCGTGTTTGCTCGTAATGCCACTTCCGAACTACGATGTGGTACTCGGTATAGACTGGTTGAGCATGCACCACGCCAGCATCGACTGCAGAGGGGGCAGGATTCTGTTTAGGCCGCCGGGAGAGACGGAGTATAAGTTCACTAGGGGTGCAGTGGAGCAGGGAGATGGATTCTGCGGAGCGTTGTTGGCGGGGCCGGTGTTGCCACATTCACTCATTGCTGAGTTCTTGGATGTCTTTCCCGAGGAGCTGCCTGGGATGCCGCCAGATCGTGATGTTGAGTTTTCTATAGACCTAGTACCGGGCGCTGAGCCTATCTTCCAGCACGTCTATAGAATCAACAACAGTGAGTTAGCGGACCTGAAGAAGCAGGTCGACGAGCTGGAGGACAAGGGCTTTATTCGATCTAGTTCTTCACCTTGGGGCGCGCCAGTTCTTTTCGTTCCCAAGAAGGATGGTACGGTACGTCTGTGTATTGATTACAGGGCGCTCAACAACCTTACCATCAAGAACAAGTATCCTTTGCCAAGGATTGATGACTTGTTCGACCAGTTGAACGGGGCGAGAGTGTTCTCGAAGATCGACTTGTGTACCGGGTACCATCAGCTGAAGGTGAAGCGGGATGACATTTCGAAGACTGTCTTTCGGACTCGCTATGGCCAGTATGAGTATACCGTCATGCCGTTTGGGTTGACCAACGCCCCGGCGGTATTCATGAACTTGATGAACAAGGTATTTCATCAGTACCTTGACAAGTTCGTGGTGGTCTCCATTGATGACATCATCATCTATTCGAAGACACCAGAGGAGCACGAGGAGCACCTGAGGATTGTGTTGGACACTCTCAGGAGGGAGCAGCTGTATGGGAAGCTGTCCAAGTGCGAGTTCTTCTTGGATCGTGTAGAATTCCTAGGCCATGTTGTCTCTGGCGAGGGGATTTCAGTAGATCCGAGGAAGATTTCTGCGGTGGAGTCCTGGTCTACGCCGAGCTCAGTAGCAGAGGTTTGGAGTTTTTTGGGTCTGGCAGGTTATTACCGGAGGTTCGTACAGGACTTTTCTAGGATTGCCCAGCCGATGACCCGCCTTACCAGGAAGGACGAGGAGTTTATTTGGTCCGAAGAGTGCCAGGCCGCCTTCGAGGAGCTGAAGGCGAGGTTGACTACAGCTCCTATCTTGACGCTGCCATCTAGATCTGGTAGTTATACGATCTACAGTGATGCTTCAGGACGGGGTTTGGCTTGTGTGCTCCAGCAGTACGGGAAGGTAATTGCCTATGCATCTAGGCAGTTACGTCCTCATGAGAGGAACTACCCTTCCCACGATCTGGAGCTGGCAGCGGTCATCTTTGCTTTGAAGCTGTGGAAACACTATCTGTACGGAGAGCGAGTGGAGATCTATACTGATCACAAGAGCTTGAAGTACGTGTTTACCCAGAAGGAGCTGAATATGAGGCAGAGGTGATGGTTAGAGCTGATGAAGGATTTTGATATATCCTTACAGTACCATCCGGGGAAGGCCAACGTGGTCGCGAATGTTTTGAGCAGGTATCCCGTGGCAATGTGTTTGACGATGGATCGTCACCTTCTGGCTGATCTGGAGAGCTTGGGCATAGAGGTAATAGTTCCTGGGTTCGAGGCGCAGATATGGGGTCTGTAGGTGCAGTCGGAGCTGATAGACAGAGTCAGGGCAGCTCAGTTTGAGGATGAGGCTCTGAGAGTCATCAGGGAGCAGGTCCAGACAGGACTGTTGGATGAGTTCTCTATAGCAGGGGATGGGTCGTTGAGGCATGGTACCAGATTGTGCGTGCCGAGCGGAGGACTTCGGGAGGAGGTTCTTCAGGAGGCGCACAGTTCTCAGTACTCTATGCATCCAGGGGCCAACAAGATGTATAGAGACTTAAGACAGCATGTTTGGTGGTATGGCATGAAACGTGAGGTGGCTCAGTTCGTTTCGATATGCATGGTGTGCCAGCAGGTGAATGCCGGGAGGCAGAGACCCGGTGGATTGCTCCAGCCACTACCCATTCCTGAGTGAAAGTGGGAGCATATTACTATAGACTTTGTATCTGGGCTTCCGCGCTCTCCAGGAGGGAAGGATGCGATTTGGGTCATTGTTGATCGATTGACCAAATCGACCCACTTTTTGCCTTTCAAAGTGGGTTTGTCGACGGAGAGGTTGGCCGAGATGTACGTGCGACAGATAGTCCGATTGCACGGGGTTCTAGTGAGTATAGTCTCGGATCGGGACAGCCGATTCACTTCCCACTTCTGGAGGAGTTTACAGCTTAGCTTGGGCACATCGCTCAAGTTCAGTACCGCATACCACCCCCAGACAGACGGGCAGTCGGAGAGGACGATTCAGACCCTTGAGGATATACTGCGTACCTGTGTCTTGGACTTCGGGGGATCTTGGGAGGACCACCTTCACTTGGTAGAGTTTGCTTACAACAACAGCTACCAAGCCAGTATAGAGATGTCACCTTTCGAGGCTCTATACGGACGGAGGTGCCGTACTCCCTTGTCTTGGGATGATATCGGCGAGAGGGTTTTGCTTGGCCCTGAGATGGTGGTGGATGCTGCAGAGAAGGTCAGGGTTATCAGAGATCGACTTCGGGTGGCACATGATAGGCAGCGGCATTGGGCCGTTAGCCACCGGAGGCCATTGGAGTTTGAGGTATAGTTTAAATTTTTCTAGTATTTGAGTCTGATTGTGATTGTTTTGGATCAAGCTCTAAGTCTTGTGTTTTGTTCTAGGTTGGCGATCTTGTGTTTCTGCGGATTTCTCCGACGCGTGGCACGATTTATTTTGGTGGCGGCGGGAAGCTTAGTCCACGATACATCGGACCATTCCGTATCTTGGGCAGGGTCGGTGCAGTGGCTTACCGACTGGAGTTACCGCCCGTACTAGAGGGAGTGCACTGCGTGTTCCACGTGTCGCAGTTGAGACGGTACGTGGCAGATCCCAGTCACGTCTTGGACCACTCAGAGATCGAAGTGGGACCGACACTCAGCTATCCAGAGAAGCCGATTGAGATCTTGGACCGAAGAGAGAAGGTGCTCCGGAACCAGGTCATTCCCTTGGTTCGCATTGCATGGAGACACCACTCTTCAGGTGAGTCCACCTGGGAGAGGGAGGATGACATGCGGAAGAGATTCCCATATCTTTTCGAGCCTTGAGGTAAAATTCTTTCTTTTTCTTCCTTGTTTAATTCGTGATTGCGGTGTTAGTTCTCATTCAATTTCGAGGACGAAATTTTTAAGGAGGGTAGATTTGTCACCCCTAGTTTTCAAATTAGGGGTATTTTTGTTATTTTTCAAGTTTTATAATTTTTAGGAATTTTATTTGATTTTATATGATTTTTAGGAATTTATTTGGTTTGGTTTGGATTTTATCTAATTCGGACTTAAGTTGGAGACCCGGGTAGCGTGGACACTAGTGGGACCCACATACTAGCTGGGCTTGGCCCACATACCATCCTAATTAGGTTAGAAACCATAAACCCAACTTCTATGGCTTAATTAGTCAATTTAGAGACTTAATTTGTTAATTAGAAATAAACCGAACCAAACCGAAACAAACCGAACCCAACCTAAGTCTAATGGGTTTGGAGGGTTATTGGATCTCACCCAAAACCCAATAACCCCCCCCCCCCCACATGGCCGGCCACAAGGTGAACACCCCCCCTCTTTCTTCTCCACTAAGCAAACACTCTCTCTCTCTTTCAAAAATTCATTTTCTTTCAAAGCTCTTTTTCCTCCAAGAAACCTATTCTAGGTATGCTTTTAATTCTCAATTTATTACTCTTTTGCATTTAAGTCCTTCACAATAAATGGAGAGGAGCTCATTCTCCACCATTTGCCCATAAATTTCATAGGGTTCCCTAGAAATCTAGGTTAGAGAATTATTAGGGGTTTTCTATTTTGAGTGGTATATATATATATGTATATATATATGTGTATGTATTATATATAAGTATTTGTGTGAGTGTGAGAGTGGTGGTGAGAGTGTGTTTGTGAGTGTGAGAGTGGTGGTGAGAGTGTGTGTTTGTGAGTGTGTGAGTGTTGGTGTGAGTGTGTATGTATATATAAATATATATCTATATGTGTGTGTGTCTATATATATATATATATATATATATATATATATATATATATATATATATATATATATAAAGGGAGGAAGATGAGAGGAAGTAAGAAGTAGAAGGAGAAGAAGAATAAGATGCAATGCAGCAGCAGTAGTGGCAGAATGCAGCAGCAGCAGCAGCAGCATTGCGCAGCAGCAGCAGCAGTGCAATGCAGTAGCAGCAGCTGCAGTATCATCCCCCCTCTATTTAGCCCCATTTTACCCCCCTTAACCCCATATATATATATATATATATATATATATATATATATATATATATATATATATATATATATAGGAAGATAGTTAGAATTAGAAGAGAATAGGAGAAGAAGATTAAGGAAAAGATAAGAAGAAATGGAAGAAGTTGAGAAGAATTAGAAAAGAAGAAGGATTAGAAGAATAGGGAAAATAGGAAGAAGTTAGGAAGAAAATTAGAATAGGAAAGAATGAGAGAAAAGAAGATTAGGAATGAGAGGAAGAGTTAGAAGAAGATGAATTAGGAGAATAGAAATTAGAGAAGGGGAATTTGAAGATGAGGAAATAGAAGAAGAAGAATAGGAAGGAAAGTGGAAAATAGAAAATAGAGGAGATCGAGTTAGAGGGTGAAACGGAGCTCGGAGTGTCGGAATGAGTTGAAACTTGGCGTGGACCTAAAATACGTGAATTAGATTTTACGGGTAGGCTTCCGAGTGGAAATCGGGGTTGTAGGGCGCCGGTATCGCGCCGTACCATTGTGTATCTTGAAATATTCAAGATATCGGCAATGGACCGTAAGATGGACTAGACGTCCACTTTACCTAGGTATCTTGGTAGGTAATATGTGTATAGGCTAGTATCTTACTACCCTAGGGAGCACGAGTCAAAATACCAAGCGTAGGTAGGCTAACTAGGTTTTCACCTAGGCTAGAAATTTACCTTACAAAGGGTAAATTAGGAAAATGGCCTACGGCCAAGATTTGAGTTTCGAAGTCTAAGATGGACTTGGATATAGGTTTTAGAGGTTGGTAATAATTAGAAATAGTCGCCTAGACCTAGCCTTGACTCCGGTTGACCACGGTTGACTTTTTAGACCAAAAGTCAACTATGGGTCAACACTTTACCCAATTTAGTCCCAAATTCCATTAAACTTGGACAGTTGACCAAAAGTCAACTATTAGTCACCATTGACCTAGGATTGACCAAGGGTTGACCTAGAGTTGACCAGTTGACCAAAAGTCAACTGTAAGTCAACCGTTGACTTAAATCAACCTAGATTAATCCCGTTTGACTTGCATTGACCTAGTTGACCTAGCTAGACCTAGAATGACTTAGATCGACCATGTACAATCTAGTTTGACCTTGTTCGACCTAGATTGACTTGTCTTGACCTAGAATGACTTAATAGGGTTTAAATTGATTTGACTTTACTTCCTAAACATAGTATTGATACGTCTTGTTCTCTATAGGTCCTCGAGATGCTGCGTTGGATCCCGTTGATATATTTCATCATATTACAGGCGAGTACATTCTCTGACACTTTTCCAATTTACAATGATTGTTATAATTCATGTAATTAGTGTAGATATACTTGTTCTCGACACATTGGTCACACGGATTGGTATTCATGGATCCCGACATGAGATGTTATTCCTCGTTATCTTGGTATATCTTGTGCAAGCCCTTGTAGTTCTTGTGCAGTATATGGACACCGATTCTCGAGGAGACTTGCTCCCTTCTCGTAGAATCCCGTGTCATAACGTGTCTTGCTTGGATCCACTCTACCAGTCGGGGACGGGGAGTACTAGTGTAGATGTGTGGTCATTATCCGCCTTGTTTATTCTTGTAGACCTTGAATGCTACCAATCCTACACTCCACGTAGGATTGACTGATCAGTAGACCTTGTGCAGACCCAAGCCGGCCATATATTGTAGCTAGTACTCACACACCTAGATATGTGATTCTTGATTCTTGTACATGCCATGATCAGTTTACTTGCCTTGTTCTTGCTCTAGTTTTACAGCTTACCTTGCCATGATACTCACATGTACATTCCATGATTTTCTTGTATATACTCTCTATTTACAGTCTTATAGCTTTTGTCATATCTTATGAACTGTTGTTAGTAGATTGTACTCGTTCCATCCTGACAGGATATGTTGACAAAATATTACAGATGCTGATGAGGGGGATTACTGTACCTACTACGGTCCGGATGACGTAGTGGGCATAGACTTGGAGACGTTGGTCCAGCAGGGTTTAGTTCCGCCTGACGAGACCTTATCTATTGCTTAGTTAGAGTAGGTCTTTTGTACTGGACCTTGTCTCCAGCTACTTTTGAGACTGTTATTATTATGGATTGTATTAGAGACTTGGACTTGTATATATTCTTGTATTTGGACTTGACAGGTTATTATTTTATCGTCTTGTTGTCTTTATCTTTCTGTCTTTACTTTATCATCTTAGAGTTGTGATTTGAGTACTCATATATATTCATTGTTTGTCCTCCGTTCGGAGTTGACCATATTCTCGATAGGTTTTTGATATATATATATAAACTGTTATTAGAGTAGAAAACCTACAACGTTCCACACTGTTTTTACGGTGAGGGCTGGGCGTTGTCACGTGCACGTGCCCTTATAGCGGGTGCGGGTCGTGACACGTTTTAGTGGTGGCCCATGCAGGTCTTGAAGTCACAATTAGTGCGATGTCGTGGCAGCACTCGTCTTAGAGTGTTGACTACGAGCCTGTGTTACACATAGGAGGTAGTAGGCTAAGAGTGCTCAATCACAGTAGGATCTTTCCTTGCTTATCTTGCTTACCGTCTTTGATATTGATTTACTGTTTTCTAGCTGTCCTCCTTTGATATAATCCTTCTTGTGCCATATTGATATCTTCTTTCAATTTGTCTTCAGGATGGTGCAGACCAGGTCCCAGCATCCTGAGTCCGCGGACGCGGAGAGGTCTGCTATGACTCGCGGACCGGATCCGGACACTCCTACTGCAGTCGGGGTGTCGGCAGCAGCAGCTCTTGGGGGCGCTCCTCCGCTGGTTACGAGGGCTGACCCCAGGGTTGCTACGACTTTTCCGACCACAGAACCAGTGGTTGATGCGGGCGCTATTCCTCCTGCCGCATAGCGAATTCCTCCGCTAGTTGCAGACATACTTCCACCTCCACCTCCTCTGCCTACATATATTGGGCAGATGCTTACTTTCCTCCAGCAGATGCTGGAGACTCAGAGAGCCCAGGTCGAGGCTCAGCAGAGGCAGACAGACGCGATGCGTCAGGGCATGGAGGATGCCCATCAGTTGGCCCTTGCAGCCGTGGAGCAGAAGGCTCCGCATCCGGGGACGCGACCGAGGTACGAATATATCTGGGACTTTATGAAGCTCGGGCCCTGTGACTTTAGCGGGACCGAGGGTGTGGTCTATGCAGATGATTGTCTCGAGGATATCGAGCGGCAGATGAGGGCCTCCCGTCTGGCAGACGACCTGAAGGTCGAGGCGGTAGGTTTGCAGTTGCTAGACATTGCACGCACCTGGTTCAGAAATGAGCCAGCCCTAGCTGGAGAGGGCCGTACTTGGGTAGAGTTCAAGCTCCTCTTCAAGGAGAAGTTCTTTTTCCCTACTGACAAGATCGACCTGGTGCGGCAGTTCCAGGATCTGCAGCAGGGCAGTTTATCTGTGGAGGAGTACGCAGCGGAGTTCAGCCGTCTGAGCCGATACACAGAGTACATGGTTCGAGACCCGAAGATCAGGGCGAGCCGTTTCAGGGAGGGGCTGACTTGGGATATCAAGATCCTCATTTCCTCCTTCTATGAGACTTATACCCAGATCTACGCGGAGGCCCGCAAGGTTGAGCGGGTGTGGGGCTTGAAGCCCAAGAGGGAGCATGATCTTTTTTCGGGGGCTACTAGCAGCGCGGGGGCTGCTAAGCACCCTCAGCTTCAGCATCGTTTTTTCCAGCATCACCAGCCACAGGTGCAGGCCAGAGCACCGGTTCAGCAGCAGTTGTAGCACACTCAGCAGAGGTAGGCACAGCATGGGGTTCCTTGCGGCTACTGCAAGAAGCCCGGTCACATCTGGGAGGTCTGTCGGAAGAGGCTGGGCATGTGCCTCTACTGCGGGGAGGATGGACATCAGTTGAGGGATTGTCCTGCGAACCCTCGCAGGGTAGCCCGTGGAGCAGTAGCAGCTCAGGGGGCACCGGCGAGAGTACTTGCAGTGCAGCCGAGGGGTCCACTTTCGACCCAGCAGCAGCGGTTTGTTCAGCACCACCAGCAGCGGGGTGGTCAGGGTAGAGCCTTTGCTCTTGCAGCCGAAGAGATGGAGCCTATTGCAGATGTAGTCGCAGGTTCTATTCTGTTCGATTTTTTCCAGCTTTAGCCTTGTTTGATTCTGGTGCTACGCACAGTTTCGTGTCTGTTTCTGTTGCTCTTAGGCACAATATCATTACTGAGTATCTTGGTAGGACTTACAAGATTATGACTGGAAATGGCATCATCCTAGTTAATAATGTTTGCAAGAGGCGGAGAGTTTCTTTGAGAGGCCGAGAGCTGAGTGCGTGTTTGCTCGTAATGCCACTTCCGAGCTACGATGTGGTACTCGGTATGGACTGGTTGAGCATGCACCACGCCAGCATCGACTGCAGAGGGGGCAGGATTCTGTTTAGGCCGCCGGGAGAGCCGGAGTATGAGTTCACCAGGGGTGCAGTGGAGCAGGAAGATGGATTCTACGGAGCGTTGTTGGCGGGGCCGGTGTTGCCACATCCACTCATTGCTGAGTTCTTGGATGTCTTTTCCGAGGAGCTGCCTGGGATACCGCTAGATCGTGATGTTGAGTTTTCTATAGACCTAGTGCCGGGCGCTGAGCCTATCTTCCAGCACGTCTATAAAATCAATAATAGTGAGTTAGCGGAACTGAAGAAGCAGGTCAACGAGCTGGAGGACAAGGGCTTTATTCGATCTAGTTCTTCAGCTTGGGGCGCGCCAGTTCTTTTCGTTCCCAAGAAGGATGGTACGGTACGTCTGTGTATTGATTACAGGGCGCTCAACAACCTTACCATCAAGAACAAGTATCCTTTGCCAAGGATTGATGACTTGTTCGACCAGTTGAACGGGGCGAAAGTGTTCTCGAAGATCGACTTACGTACCGGGTACCATCAGCTGAAGGTGAAGCGGGATGACATTTCGAAGACTGCTTTTCGGACTCGCTATGGCCAGTATGAGTATACCGTCATGCCGTTTGGGTTGACCAACGCCCCGACGGTATTCATGAACTTGATGAACAAGGTATTTCATCAGTACCTTGACAAGTTCGTGGCGGTCTTCATTGATGACATCCTTATCTATTCGAAGACACCAGAGGAGCACGAGGAGCACCTGAGGATTGTGTTGGACACTCTCAGGAGGGAGCAGCTGTATGGGAAGCTGTCCAAGTGCGAGTTCTTCTTGGATCGCGTGGAATTCCTAGGCCATGTTGTCTCTGGCGAGGGGATTTCAGTGGATCCGAGGAAGATTTCTGCGGTGGAGTCCTGGTCTACGCCGAGCTCAGTAGCAGAGGTTCGGAGTTTTCTGGGTCTGGCAGGTTATTACCGGAGGTTCGTGCAGGACTTTTCCAGGGTTGCCCAGCCGATGACCCGCCTTACCAGGAAGGACGAGGAGTTTATTTGGTCCGAGGAGTGCCAGGCCGCCTTCGAGGAGCTGAAGGCGAGGTTGACTACAGCTCCTATCTTGACGCTGCCATCTGGATCTGGTGGTTATACGATCTACAGTGGTGCTTTAGGACAGGGTTTGGTTGTGTGCTTCAGCAGCACGGGAAGGTAATTGCCTATACATCTAGGCAGTTACGTCCTCATGAGAGGAACTACCCTACCCACGATCTGGAGCTGGCAGCGGTCATCTTTACTTTGAAGCTGTAGAAACACTATCTGTACGGAGAGCGAGTGGAGATCTATACTGATCACAAGAGCTTGAAGTACGTGTTTACCCAGAAGGAGCTGAATATGAGGCAGAGGCGATGGTTAGAGCTGATGAAGGATTTTGATATATCCTTACAGTACCATCTGGGGAAGGCCAACGTGGTCGCGGATGCTTTGAGCAGGTATCCCGTGGCCATGTGTTTGACGATGGATCGTCACCTTCTGGCTGATCTGGAGAGCTTGGGCATAGAGGTGATAGTTCCTGGGTTTGAGGTACAGATGTGGGGTCTGCAGGTGCAGTCGGAGCTGATGGACAGAGTCAGGGCAGCTCAGTTTGAGGATGAGGCTCTGAGAGTCATCAGGGAGCAGGTCCAGACAGGACTGTTGGATGAGTTCTCTATAGCAGGGGATGGATCGTTGAGGCATGGTACCAGATTGTATGTGCCGAACGGAGGACTTCGGGAGGAGGTTCTTCAGGAGGTGCACCGTTCTCAGTACTCTATGCATCCAGGGGCCAACAAGATGTATAGAGACTTGAGACAGCATGTTTGGTGGTATGGCATGAAACGTGAGGTGGCTCAGTTCGTTTCGAGATGCTTGGTGTGCCAGCCGGTGAAGGCCGGGAGGCAGAGACCCGGTGGATTGCTCCAGCCACTACCCATTCCTGAGTGGAAGTGGGAGCATATCACTATAGACTTTGTATCTGGGCTTCTGCGCTCTCCAGGAGGGAAGGATGCGATTTGGGTCATTGTTGATCGATTGACCAAATCGGCCCACTTTTTGCCTTTCAAAGTGGGTTTGTCGACGGAGAGGTTGGCCGAGATGTACGTGCGACAGATAGTCCGATTGCACGGGGTTCCAGTGAGTATAGTCTCGGATCGGGACAGCCGATTCACTTCCCACTTCTGGAGGAGTTTGCAGCTTAGCTTGGGCACATCGCTCAAGTTCAGTACCGCATACCACCCCCAGACAGACGGGCAGTCGGAGAGGACAATTCAGACCCTCGAGGATATGCTGTGTACCTGTGTCTTGGACTTCGGGGGATCTTGGGAGGACCACCTTCATTTGGTAGAGTTTGCGTACAACAACAGCTACCAAGCCAGTATAGAGATGTCATCTTTCGAGGCTCTATACGGACGGAGCTGCCGTACTCCCTTGTCTTGGGATGATATCGGCGAGAGGGTTTTGCTTGGCCCTGAGATGGTGGTAGATGCTGCAGAGAAGGTCAGGGTTATCAGAGATCGACTTCGGGTGGCGCAGGATAGGCAGCGACATTGGGCCGATAGCCACCGGAGGCCGTTGGAGTTTGAGGTATAGTTTAAATTGTTCTAGTATTTGAGTCTGATTGTGATTGTTTTAGATCAAGCTCTAAGTCTTGTGTTTTGTTCTAGGTTGGTGATCGTGTGTTTCTGCTGATTTCTCCGACGCATGGCACGATTCGTTTTGGTGGCGGCGGGAAGCTTAGTCCACGATACATCGGACCATTCTGTATCTTGGGCAGGGTCGGTGCAGTGGCTTACCGACTGGAGTTACCGCCCGCACTAGAGGGAGTGCACTACGTGTTCCACGTGTCGTAGCTGAGACGGTACGTGGCAGATCCCAGTCACGTCTTGGACCACTCAGAGATCGAAGTGGGACCGACACTCAGCTATCCAGAGAAGCCGGTTGAGATCTTGGACCGAAGAGAGAAGGTGCTCCGGAACCAGGTCATTCCCTTGGTTCGCGTTGCATGGAGACACCACTCTCCAGGTGAGTCCACCTGGGAGAGGGAGGACGACATGCGGGAGCGATTCCCATATCTCTTCGAGCCTTGAGGTAAAATTCTTTCTTTTTCTTCCTTGTTTAATTCATGATTGCTGTGTTAGTTCTCATTCAATTTCGAGGATAAAATTTTTAAGGAGGGTAGATTTATCACCCCCAGTTTTCAAATTAGGGGTATTTTCATCATTTTTCAAGTTTTATAATTTTTAGGAATTTTATTTGATTTTATATGATTTTTAGGGATTTATTTGGTTTGGTTTGAATTTTATCCAATTCGGACTTAAGTTGGAGACCTGGATAGCCTGGACACTAGTGGGACCCACATACTAGCTGGGCTTGGCCCACATACCATCCTAATTAGGTTAGAAACCATAAACCCAATTTTCATGGCTTAATTAGTCATTTTAAAGACTTAATTGGTTAATTAGAAACAAACCGAACCAAACCGAAACAAACCGAACCCAACCTAAGTCTAATGGGTTTGGAGGGTTATTGGATCTCACCCAAAACCCAATAACCCCCCCCCCCCCCCCCCCACATGGCCGGCCACAAGGTGAACACTCCCCCTTTCTTCTCCACTAAGCAAACACTCTCTCTCTCTCTTTCAAAAATTCATTTTCTTTCAAAGCTCTTTTTCCTCCAAGAAACCTATTCTAGGTATGCTTTTAATTCTCAATTTATTACTCTTTTGCATTTAATTCCTTCACAATAAATGGAGAGGAGCTCATTCTCCACCATTTGTCCATAAATTTCATAGGGTTCCCTAGAAATCTAGGTTAGAGAATTATTAGGGATTTTCTATTTTGAGTGGTATATATATATATATATATATATATATATATATATATATATATATATATATATATATATGTGTGTGTGTGTGTGTGTGTGTGTGTATGTATTATATATAAGTATTTGTGTGAGTGTGAGAGTGGTGGTGAGAGTGTGTGTTTGTGAGTGTGTGAGTGTTGGTGTGAGTGTGTATGTATATATAAATATATATCTATATGTGTGTGTGTCTATGTATATATATATATATATATATATATGTGTGTGTGTGTGTGTATTTATATATATGTAGATAGATGTGTGTGTTGGTGTGTGTATATATATATATATATATATATATATATATATATATATATATAAAGAGAGGAAGATGAGAGGAAGTAAGAAGTAGAAGGAGAAGAAGAATAAGATGCAATGCAGCAGCAGCAGTGGCAGAATGCAGCAGCAGCAGCAACATTGCACAGCAGCAGCAGTGCAATGCAGTAGCAGCAGCTGCAGTATCATCCCCCCTATTTAGCCCCATTTTACCCCCCTTAACCCCATATATATATATATATATATATATATATATATATATATATATATATATATATATATATATATATATATAGGAAGATAGTTAGAATTAGAAGAGAATAGGAGAAGAAGATTAAGGAAAAGATAAGAAGAAATGGAAGAAGTTGAGAAGAATTAGAAAAGAAGAAGGATTAGAAGAATAGGGAAAATAGGAAGAAGTTAGGAAGAAAATTAGAATAGGAAAGAATGAGAGAAAAGAAGATTAGGAATGAGAGGAAGAGTTAGAAGAAGATGAATTAGGAGAATAGAAATTAGAGAAGGGGAATTTGAAGAGGAGGAAATAGAAGAAGAAGGATAGGAAGGAAAGTGGGAAATAGAAAATAGAGGAGATCGATTTAGAGGGTGAAACGGAGCTCGGAGTGTCGGAATGAGTTGAAACTTGGCGTGGACCTAAAATACGTGAATTAGATTTTGCGGGTAGGCTCCCTGTCACTCCTCGTTCCCAGAATGCGTATTCTTTTATATACATGTACAACTCATGTGTATTTATTTAGTATTTATCATGTATTTATTTAATATTTATCATGTATTATCCTGTATTTAAATTCCTTTAATTTCATGTTAATCAATTAATCTGCTCTTTAAATTTTCATGTTAATTTGTTTCCTGCAATTATATTTTTGCAATTTTATTTCTGCACTTTTTTTCCTGCTTTTATTCCCTGCCTTAGTCTTGCTTATTTGGGTTCGGGTTGGCTTTGGTTGGATCCCCTACGACCCGACCCATTGGACCCGGCCCAACCCCCACCTACCACCACCCCTTCCATTTAAAGCTTCCATCTCTTTCTCTCTCTTCATAAACTCCTTCACCATTACTCCTCTTCTTCTTCCTTTCATTACTCTCTCCACCTACCAAACCGTAGGCAAGTACAACTTGCTCCCCATGAGAATCCATGTTTTTGTAGTTCATTTATCTTCCTCTCGTGATCCTAAGAGAGTTTAGAACTTGGCATTTCTCATTTCGAAGTCTTAATTTTTGTAGATCTAGAAATGAGTTATTTTCGGAGCTTGGTGGTTTTGATCTATCAAACTTCTTTGTTTGCAAATTTTGATGGTTCCATGTTGTAGAGAGTTTTATTCTACCCAATTTTGACCTTTGGAAAGTTGGATTTGGACTTGTTTTGACCAAGTTATGGACTTTTGAAGCTTTGGGGTGCAACCATGGATTTCTTGCTGTTTGGAGAAGACAGTGAGCAGTGTGCGCTAGCTTTTTAGTTTGCGTCACTGAGCTGTGCGCGCTCTTTAGCGCAGCGCAGTATGGAGTCCATACGCTACCTTTTTAGGAAGCGTGTGTCTTGCATACACTACCTTTTGGAAGCGTATGTCGTATGGAGTCCATACGCTGCCTTTTGGGAGCGTATGACTTGCATACGCTGACTTGGATGGTCAGGAGTCGTATGGAGTCCATACGCTGCCTTTTGGGAGGGTATGACTTGCATACGCTGACTTGGATGGTCAGGAGTCGTATGGAGTCCATACGCTGCCTTTTGGGAGCGTATGACTTGCATACGCTGACTTGGATGGTCAAGAGTCGTATGGAGTCCATACGCTGCCTTTTGGGAGCGTATGACTTGCATACGCTGACTTGGATGGTCAGGAGTCGTATGGAGTTCATACGCTGCCTTGCATACGCTAGACTTGAGCGTAGCTAAACTTGAGCGTAGCCTGACTTGAGCGCAGCCCTGTATATTGATATTTTATTAGATATTTAACGTCCATTTTATATCCTTACGCCTTTTGGCATAAACTTGTTATAATCATGATATGTTAATATTTCTGTTAAATATGGATTGTTACGTGGGATGTACCATGTGTCGTGAATTGAGTATAGATACCCCGATTGACTGGAATTAAACCCTGAGAGTTGTAGACTCGACCCCACTGAATATTAGTTGACTTTCATGCCTTGTCACCATTGATAATGATGGTTATCTTGACTAAATTGATCATGCGTTCCTAGTTGGAACTAAGAGGCTGGCTAGTCGTCTTATTAAATTAAATGAATGAGACACGTTCATGTTATGAACTATTGTAATCGACTGGCTGATCCCGAATATTGACATACATGCACATGCAGGCTTCAATCTATTTATTTATTTATTTACTTATTTATTTTTTACAAAAGAAGCATGTGTACTTTATGGTCAAGGCATGATTACCGTGGTTAGATTTGATTGTTGCATTACGCTATGTAAGACCTGCAACCTAACCGCACTGGTATCGTTGTAGAGTTGTGCATATCGTACCCCGTACGAAAGTACTCATTTGAATGACCATGATCCACGACATGGGATTTCACTCAACGTAGGGACTATTAAGTTAAATAAAATAATGATTGCATGGAGAGAATGGATTCCCGAGTTCTTACATGGCAGCCCCCTTGGGACGTGTCACGCCCCAGAACCAGAATACTGGAGAGCGGGGGCAGACATAGCCAGCTACGTATATTGAAATGGATTCTATCTCGCTATACGGTCACGGCTGTCTAGGATACATAAGGGTTTATCTACAAGCCAACAGTCTCTTAAGGTCATGAACAAGCCTAGTGTCTCAATCACAAGCAAGTAAGTAAATATTACAAGATGTATAATCATTAAATATACAATAGTAAGGCGTCCCAAATATTACATATTCAGCTGATCATGAAGCTAGTCGTTACAAAATGTTAGGACTAGCAAGAGTTTAGTCATACATGATCAACCCTAGGATTTGTCAATCATGTTACAGCCCGTAGGCAGACAGTAAGTAAAGTGCAATCGAGCTAAACAGGTGCTCGTCGGCTAAACGCCTCAAAAGAATATTTTTACACTAGAGCGGAAGAGCCAAAAATAACCCACTCGTTGCCAGGGTTCCGTCTAGTGGCCACCATCTGGCTGGAAGGTCGGTAGATCCTCTGGAGCTGCTCCAAAATCTGGCCACACAAAACCAGCTGGGTCAGACCCCAGAAAGAGCAAGTGCCACAAAGGAGGCTTCACTTATGAACTAAAACCAGCAATCAACACAGGAATATAAATATAAATAAAATAAGGACATGAATAAAAGGAAACATATCAGGATGATATACGACGAGATAACCATGGAACTATTCAGATAGCCAGGTTACAACCCGTAAACCAAACAAGGACCGAGGTTGTAACCCTTCGTCTGAACGGAGCTTGGTTTCTCACCATTTATCGGTAAAATAAATACAAGCATACTAGTCATGTAACAGTCTGGAACAAGATCAGGGCAAGACTAGACGGATTAGACTCCATCCAATCATTTCACGGCCAAGCAAGAACTACGGCTTGATACTTTAACTAACTAGGGTTATCACAAGCCTAATTACTAACAAGATGCAGTGAGATTATTCCACAGCCACAAGCCCTGCAGTCCATCCAGGCTACCCAGGTCGAAAGATTAGGGTTGAATTCAGGTGGGTACATCGTCCAGGAAATGAATGTACCCTTAAGTAGCTTGAAGGGTACAACACATGACAGTGTGCTGGAAATGTGCCCTACTCGACGGCAGGCTACATATCCCAAGCGCGCCCAGGTAACGGGATTGCCTGTAGCTGGGAAATCTCTTCATAACTAATGTATTAATCTAGTTGTTAACCTTAGTCCATTTTAGTAGGTACTCCTGACCGTGGTACTCAGGAGTCCCCTCCTAGACATGATGCAAGACAGGACTGGTTTATTTGTACAAGCACAATCGCCCACGGGGTCCAGGATGTTCATTCTTGTCAAGTCATGTCATGTCAGGTAGCCGTCGCAACAGCTATTAGAGATAATCATGTAAGGTTATCATGCCAAGTGTACTTGTCAGGAGTGCGCCACGACGGGCCACTATCAGGTCATGTCAGGTCATTATGTCAGGAGTGCACCACTACGGGTCACTATCGTGTCATGCTCAGGTATCATTTCCAAACACATCAAGTAAATTCGGGAATTATCAAGTTTAGGTCAAAAGGCGTAAGGATATAAAATGGACGTAAAATATCTAGTAAAATCTCAATATACAGGGCTATAGAAGATCCAGGATAAGGAAAATAAAACAAACTGACAAGCTAATATAAGATCAAGTCTGCCAAAGGCCATACGCTCAGGTAAGCATACGCTCCCAAAAGGCAGCGTATGGGGGTTACAAAGCTCTCGGGTTGAACCAGGGTGACAAGATAGGCAAGCGTATGCTCAAGCCAGCGTACGCTCAAAGCCAGCGTACGCCTTGCTCGCTTAAGCTAGCGTACCAAGGCACGCGTACGCTCAAGCTAGCGTACGCTCAAGCTAGCGTACGCTCAAGCTAGCGTACGCTCAAGCTAGCGTACGAAAAAGACACGCTGCCAATAGGCAGCGTGTCAAAGCTAGCGTACGCACGCTAAAGAGCAGCGTACGAAGGCTAGCGTACGCTCGCTAAAGAGCAGCGTACGAAGGCTAGCGTACGCTCGCTAAAGAGCAGCGTACGAAGGCTAGCGTACGCTCGCTAAACAGCAGCGTACGAAGGCTAGCGTATGCTCGCTAAACAGCAGCGTACGAAGGCTAGCGTACGCTCGCTAAACAGCAGCGTACAGCTCAGTGGCGTAAGCTAAAAAGCTAGCACACTGCTCACTGTCTTCTCCAAAGGGCAAGAACAACAAGAACTGCAAGAACTCCATGGATGGAACCCAAAACTCCAAATACTCATAACTTGGTCAAAACAAGTCCGAATCTAACTTTCCAAAGGTCAAAATTGGGTAGAATAAAATTATCTACAACATGGAACCATAAAAACTTGAAAACAAAGGAGTTTGATGGATCAAAACCACCAAAATCTGAAAATACTAAATTATAGATCTACAAGAATCAAAGCCTCAAAATGGAAAATGACAAGTTCTAATGTGGTTTAGAATCATGAGAAGAAGCTAATGGAACCATAAAAATGAGTTCTCTTGTGGAAGCAAGTTGCACTTGCCTAAGGGTTGGGGAGTTGTGGAGAGGAAGGAAGAAGAAGAAGAAGAAATAAATGAGAGTTATGGAGGAGAGAGAAGGTTGGTGGGGAAATAAATATCATGGGTTGGTGGTAGGTAGGGGGTTTACCTTGGTCCATGATGGACCAAGCAACCAGCCGGCCAAACCAACCCGATCCGAGAGTTAAACCAAGCCAAGAAAACTAAACAAGAAACAATACAAGAAAATACGTACACGTATTTCCAAAATACGTAATACGAACCACAGGCATTACAACTCTACCCACCTTAAAAGAATTCTGTCCTCGGAATTTAATCAAGGGGCTAAAGGGACAAGAACAAGCTACACTATTCATAGGCAATTATACTAGGCAATCAATCAATCATGCAAGCAAGGAATTGATGGCATGAGGCATAAGAAAGACATTATACCTCATGAGTCAAACAAGTCGGGATATCGCGATCGGATATCATCCTCACGCTCCCACGTTGACTCTCCCAAAGAGTGATGACCCCAAGCAACTCGGACTAACTTGATAGTCTTATTCTTGGGGATCTTCTCTCTCCGGTCCAATATAGACACGGGCCTCTCCTCATACGAAAGGTTGGTACCAACAACCAGTTCCGAATGATCCAGGATGTGGCTCGGGTCCGGGATATACCGTCGTAATTGGGATACATGGAACACGTCATGCACCTCGCTTAGCGACGGTGGAAGAGCGAGACGATAGGATACATCTCCTACTCGCTCCAGAATATCAAACGGTCCTATATACCTAGGACTAAGCTTGCCCCGTACGTCGAAACGAATGACGCCACAGTTAGGCGAAATCCTCAGGAATACATGATCGCCGACCGAAAACTCGAGAGGGCGCCGATGAGAATCGGCCCAATGGCGCTGGCGATCTTGGGCAACTCGAAGGTGATCTCGGACTCTCCTGACCACCTCAACTGTCTGGGCAATCATTTCTGGACCAAGCATCTGCCTCTCTCCAACATCATCCCAGGCTAACGGAGATCTGCACTTCCTACCATATAGTGCCTCGAACGGTGCCATCTGGATACTGGCCTGAAAACTGTTATTGTACGAGAATTCCACCAGGTGCAACTGATCTTCCCATGAACCACCGAAGTCAAGTGTGCAAGACCGTAACATGTCTTCAAGAGTCTGGATCGTGCGCTCCGACTGGCCATCTGTCTGCGGGTGATATGCTGAACTGAACTGGAGATGAGTTCCCAAGCTCTCTTGCAAGCTACGCCAAAAGTGTGAAGTAAATCTTAAATCTTGGTCCGAGGTGATACTGACTGGCACACCGTACAATCTGACAATCTGCCTGAGGTACATCTCCGCTAGCTGAGCCGTCGACTGACCAACTCTAAACGGGAGAAAGTGCGCTACCTTGGTGAGCCGGTCAACTATAACCCAAATAGCATCTCTACCAGCTGGAGATCTAGGTAATCCAGTCACGAAATCCATGGTCACATGCTCCCACTTCCATTCTGGAATCGGTAAGGGCTGAAGAAGTCCAGCCGGTCTCTGATGTTCGGCCTTAACCTGTTGGCAAACCAAACACCGAGAGACAAACCGAGCTATCTTCCGCTTCATGCCATTCCACCAGAAGTGCTGACGGATATCACGGTACGTCTTCGTACTGCCAGGATGGATGGAATACTGAGAACTGTGCGCTTCTGACATAATCTCCTGTCTGATATCTCCACTGGGTACACAAAGACGCTTACCATGCCTGAGTGTACCATCATCATGAATACATAACTCTGGTCTTCGTCCTGCTTTACACTCTGCTCTGAGTCGCTGAAGCTTGGAATCTGCTGACTGTGCCATCCGGATCCTCTCAACTATAGTGGACTGAACTTGCATGCTGGCCATCAATGCCATACTGGAAGGGAGAACAACTTCAAAACCCATCTTCTGAAGATCCGCTAACAGCTCTGGCTGCGTTGTTAGGAAATAAGCTCCGGCTCTCCTACTCAATGCATCCGCAACAATATTGGCCTTCCCAGGATGATACTGCAGGCTGACATCATAATCCACAAGAAGCTCCAGCCACCTCCTCTGACGCATGTTAAGATCCTTCTGGGTGAAAACATACTTCAGGCTCTTGTGGTCGGTGAAAATCTCCACCCTATCTCCGTACAAGTAGTGCCTCCACAACTTAAGTGCAAACACTACTGCTGCCAGCTCCAAGTCATGGGTTAGGTAATTCCTCTCATGATCACGAAGTTGTCGTGATGCATAAGCTATTACCTTTCCATGCTGCATCAGAACACATCCTAAACCTCTGCCTGAAGCATCACAATACACTGAAAATCCTCCGATCCCATCTGGAAGCGTGAGAATAGGAGCTATTATCAGGCCTCACTTCAACTGCTCAAAAGAACTCTGACACTCAGCTGTCCAAGCAAACTGCGCATCCTTGCAGGTCAACTGGGTCAATGGCGCTGAAATCTGAGCAAAATCTGAAATAAACCGCCGGTAGTAGCCGGCCAATCCAAGAAAACTGCGAACTTCTGCAACGGTGCTGGGTACTGGCCATGACTCAATAGCCACAATCTTCTGGGGATCCACTTCTACTCCTCCTCGAGTGATGATATGACCCAAGTACAAAATGCGATCGAGCCAGAACTCGCATTTACTGAACTTGGCATATAACTGGTGCTCTCTGAGGACCTGAAGAACTACACAAAGATGCTGCTCATGCTCCGCCTCACTCTTGCTGTAGACCAGAATGTCATCCAAGAACACGATCACAAACTGATCCAAGTAAGGCATGAAGATGCGATTCATGAGGTCCATGAATACTGCCGGCGCATTGGTCGCCCCAAAAGGCATAAGAAGGAACTCCCAATGCCCATATCTTGATCTAAAAGCCGTCTTCGGGATGTCCTGCTCTCTGACTCTGATCTGATGATAACCTGAGCGCAAATCAATCTTCGAGAATACTGAAGCCCCCTTGAGTTGATCAAACAAGTCATCTATCCTCGGAAGAGGGTATCTGTTCTTGATTGTCACTAAGTTCAAGGTACGATAATCAACACATAACCTGGACGTACCATCCTTCTTTTTCACAAGAAGCATCGGGGCTCCCCAAGGCGATCCACTAGCACGAATGAATCCCTTGGTTCTGAGTTCTTCAATCATCTTGTACAAGATCTCCAACTCTGATGGCGCCATCCTGTAGACTCTCTCTGACACTGGGGCTGTCCCGGGAATCAAGTCTATAGTGAACTCGATCTTCCGCTCCGGAGGCATACCTGGAAGCTCCTCTGGAAAAACATCTGGGAACTCATCCACTATCCTGGGCAACTGAACTGCTACTACTGCCATCCGCAATACTGGAGGAGATGACTCAACCTCGCCTCGAGAGAAAGAAAACTTTGGCTCGCCTGGAATGCTAAAAACAACCCTGCCAATGTGGTAGTCTATCCTAGCATACTGGTTCCTCAACCAATCCATCCCTAGGACCACATCATAATCGGCCATCGGGAACTCTATCAACCTAGCGGGGAATTCTCTACCGCTAACTACGATCCGACACGAGAAAAACACTCTATCTACTCCCACAAGTCCGTTACCAGTAAGTATATTGAGCCTTACTGATAATGACTCGGGCTCCAATCCTACCCGTGTCGCGAATCGTGCAGACATAAAAGAATACGATGCACCAGAATCAAATAAAGCTGAAGCTGGAAAGGAGTTGACGAGAATAGTACCTGCCACTACCTCTCCTGGTGCCAATCCTTCCTCCACGGTCATCATCATGGCCTGACCATGCCCTCGGGGTGCTGGTCCCCTCTGCTGATATCCTCGCTGCCTATTCTGACTCAAGGCCTGGGCTTGAGTATACTGCTGGGGGTTCTGCTGCTGGAACACTTTGGTCTGAGGCGGCAAGGGCCTCGACAATGGATACTGCTGCTGCTGGACCGGAGCTGGTCCTCTCACCGAAGAGCTAGAAAGGTTGGATGAGGATGAACCACCCCTGTTCGGGCAGGATCCAACCCTATGGTCTGGTGCTCCACAAACCAGACACAATCCCTGTGCCCTGCGACATTCTGTCACCACATGGCCTGGCTTCCCACAATGAGAACATCCTACTGCGGAAGACTGCTTCTGCTTCTGCTGTTGCTGCTGAGGGTACGTCGGGGTGGAATGCTGAACCGACGTCACGGAGGCCGCCCGCCTCGGAGCTCCAATGGTCAAGGCCCTGGCTGTCGGGGCTGGTGCTGAAGACTGATTCATCTGGCCGTGAGATCTCTTCCGACCTCCGGTCCTATCCACAATCCTCTGGGAGGTATACTCATGCCTCCGGGCTGCTCTCAAGACTGCATCAAAAGTCTGATGCTCAAACTGCTCAACTACCAACAAGATCTCCAGGTGAAGTCCCTGCTGGAACCGCTGGGCTCTATCATACTCGGTTGCCACCAAAGTGGGGGCAAACCGACTGAGTCTGGAAAACTCGGCCGCATATCCGTCGACCGTCCTGCCTCCTTGCTTCAGATTAGTGAACCGGGTCTGTATATCATACCGAGCCACGGCATCGAAATACTTGGTCTAGAATCTCTCTCTGAATACTACCCAAGCAATGGGTGCTACTAATCCAACGGCCTGCGCTGCCCACCAGCTGCGGGCAAGATCTAACAACTGCAGGCGCACCACGGCTACCTTCTCGTTCTCTGGGGTCCTGGCTGCTTCCAGAATCACCTCGGTATCCTGAAGCCAAGCATCTGCTGCGACAGCATCTTCACTACCGTCGAAGAAGGGAGGGTTCAAGCGCTTGAAGCTGTTGGCAGCGCTGTTACCCTGATGACCACCCCGGGTCAAAGCATCCGCCACTGCCTGTTGCAAGGCATCTCCTCTACGATCTTGGAAAGCTATCAAGGTCCTGACGAGCCCTACTAAAGTGCCGTTATCATGTTTTACAGGTTGAACTGGCTGGACTGGTGGCTCTCCGCCAGAAGGCACGACTCTGGAGGCTACTCCGGAATGCTGGGCTTGATCTCCAGGTTGCTGCTGGTCTGCGGGAGGTGCTCCGCCTTGCTGATTGGCCGGGTCAGGTACTATGCCGCTGAAGAAGACGACATAAGAAATAATAAGGAAGGACCAGGACAGAGCAATGATACAAGCATATGATCAGGACAAGAATCCAGGAATTCAGAAGATACGAGCAGAGATCAAGGACGAATACTGATTGAGACATCTATTCGGTAAACCCTCACATATCTTGATTTACAAGACCTGCATGGGCCACCACTTAAACCATGTTACGCCCCAGAACCAGAATACTGGAGAGCGGGGGCAGACATAGCCAGCTACGTATATTGAAATGGATTCCATCTCGCTATACGGTCACGGCTGTCTAGGATACATGAGGGTTTATCTACAAGCCAACAGTCTCTTAAGGTCATGAACAAGCCTAGTGTCTCAATCACAAGCAAGTAAGTAAATGTTATAAGATGTATGATCATTAAATATACAATAGTAAGGCGTCCCAAATATTACATATTCAGCTGATCATGAAGCTAGTCGTTACAAAATGTTAGGACTAGCAAGAGTTTAGTCATACATGATCAATCCTAGGATTTGTCAATCATGTTACAGCCCGTAGGCAGACAGTAAGTAAAGTACAATCGAGCTAAACAGGTGCTCGTCGGCTAAACGCCTCAAAAGAATATTTTTACACTAGAGCGGAAGAGCCAAAAATAACCCACTCGTTGCCAGGGTTCCGTCTAGTGGCCACCATCTGGCTGGAAGGTCGGTAGATCCTCTGGAGCTGCTCCAAAATCTGGCCACACAAAACCAGCTGGGTCAGACCTCAGAAAGAGCAAGTGCCACAAAGGAGGCTTCACTTAAGAACTAAAACCAGCAATCAGCACAGGAATATAAATAAAAATAAAATAAGGACATGAATAAAAGGAAACATATCAGGATGATATACGACGAGATAACCATGGAACTATTCAGATAGCCAGGTTACAACCCGTAAACCAAACAAGGACCGGGGTTGTAACCCTTCGTCTGAACGGAGCTTGGTTTCTCACCATTTATCGGTAAAATAAATACAAGCATGCTAGTCATGTAACAGTATGGAACAAGATCAGGGCAAGACTAGACGGGTTAGACTCCATCCAATCATTTCACGGCCAAGCAAGAACTACGGCTTGATACTTTAACTAACTAGGGTTATCACAAGCCTAATTACTAACAAGATGCAGTGAGATTATTCCACAGCCACAAGCCCTGCAGTCCATCCAGGCTACCCAGGTCGAAAGATTAGGGTTGAATTCAGGTGGGTACATCGTCCAGGAAACGAATGTACCCTTAAGTAGCTTGAAGGGTGCAACACATGACAGTGTACTGGAAATGTGCCCTACTCGACGGCAGGCTACAGATCCCAAGCGCGTCCAGGTAACGGGATTGCCTGTAGCTGGGAAATCTCTTCATGACTAATGTATTAATCTAGTTGTTAACCTTAGTCCATTTTAGTAGGTACTCCTGACCGTGGTACTCAGGAGTCCCCTCCTAGACATGATGCAAGACAGGACTGGTTTATTTGTACAAGCACAATCGCCCACGGGGTCCAGGATGTTCATTCTTGTCAAGTCATGTCATGTCAGGTAGCCGTCGCAACAGCTATTAGAGATAATCATGTAAGGTTATCATGCCAAGTGTACTTGTCAGGAGTGCGCCACGACGGGCCACTATCAGGTCATGTCAGGTCATTATGTCAGGAGTGCACCACTATGGGTCACTATCGTGTCATGCTCAGGTATCATTTCCAAACACATCAAGTAAATTCGGGAATTATCAAGTTTAGGTCAAAAGGCGTAAGGATATAAAATGGACGTAAAATATCTAGTAAAATCTCAATATACAGGGCTATAGAAGATCCAGGATAAGGAAAATAAAACAAACTGACAAGCTAATATAAGATCAAGTCTGCCAAAGGCCATACGCTCAGGTAAGCATACGCTCCCAAAAGGCAGCGTATGGGGGTTACAAAGCTCCGTATGGGGGTTACAAAGCTCTCGGGTTGAACCAGGATGACAAGATAGGCAAGCGTATGCTCAAGCCAGCGTACGCTCAAAGCCAGCGTACGCCTTGCTCGCTTAAGCTAGCGTACCAAGGCACGTGTACGCTCAAGCTAGCGTATGCTCAAGCTAGCGAACGCTCAAGCTAGCGTACGAAAAAGACACGCTGCCAATAGGCAGCGTATCAAAGCTAGCGTACGCACGCTAAAGAGTAGCGTACGAAGGCTAGCGTACGCTCGCTAAAGAGCAACGTACAAAGGCTAGCGTACGCTCGCTAAAGAGCAGCGTACGAAGGCTAGCGTACGCTCGCTAAACAGCAGCGTACGAAGGCTAGCGTACGCTCGCTAAACAGCAGCGTACGAAGGCTAGCGTACGCTTGCTAAACAGCAGCGTACGAGGGCTAGCGTACGCTCGCTAAACAGCAGCGTACAGCTCAGTGGCGTAAGCTAAAAAGCTAGCACACTGCTCACTGTCTTTTCCAAAGGGCAAGAACAACAAGAACTGCAAGAACTCCATGGATGGAACCCAAAACTCCAAATGCTCATAACTTGGTCAAAACAAGTTCGAATCTAACTTTCCAAAGGTCAAAATTGGGTAGAATAAAATTATCTACAACATGGAACCATACAAACTTGAAAACAAAGGAGTTTGATAGATCAAAACCACCAAAATCCAAAAATACTAAATTGTAGATCTACAAGAATCAAAGCCTCAAAATGGAAAATGACAAGTTCTAATGTGGTTTAGAATCATGAGAAGAAGCTAATGGAACCATAAAAATAAGTTCTCTTGTGGAAGCAAGTTGCACTTGCCTAAGGGTTGGGGAGTTGTGGAGAGGAAGGAAGAAGAAGAAGAAGAAATAAATGAGAGTTATGGAGGAGAGAGAAGGTTGGTGGGGAAATAAATATCATGGGTTGGTGGTAGGTAGGGGGTTCACCTTGGTCCATGATGGACCAAGCAACCAGCCGGCCAAACCAACCCGAACCGAGAGTTAAACCAAGCCAAGAAAACTAAACAAGGAACAATACAAAAAAATACGTACACGTATTTCTAAAATACGTAATACGAACCACAGGCATTACATGACGAGTAGTATCCGACGGGCCGGCTGGTTCCCACAGATACTGTAAACCTGCCACACGGGCATGGAGCAGTATCTGGTTATATTATTTATTGTATATTATATATTGATGACGGGCGTCCTGCTGGGACTCGTCTAATTCATGCATGGCGCACATGATTCACTGGATAGACTAACCTTGCTTGCACATAGTAAGAACTAAGGAATCCCTAATTGCATAATTCCAGGATAACTTGGGACTCAAAATAGCAAGCCGTAGGATTTGATTGGCCGTTCAAGATGATTTGTTTGTGCACTGTACCTACTCTGTTACCTAACTGGGATGATCAGAATGTCAGGACATGACGGGCCAACTTCTGTCCTTGTTTAGTTGGGAGGTTAGTTCGAAGTGTCGTGATGTGATGTGAATCCTAGTGGAAAACAGAGATCTATTATTATATTTCTCATTACTGGTTTTAGTTCTCATGTCGTGCTTCCTTGTGGTACTTGCTATTAGAGGTCTAACCTCTCTGGTTTTGCATGGCCAGATTTAGAGCCGGTCCCCGAGGATCCAGCTTACTTCTACCTCCAGGATGGTCAACACTAGAGGGATGATCGCAGGAGGACTCGAGTGGGTTCCTTACTTTACCGCTCGTTTTGTCACTTACTTTATACTTAGCCGTTTGGCACCGACATGTTAGTCGGATTATCTTGTACTTACTTTTACATAATTGTAATTAAAGTCAGACTGCAGCTGATAACAATTGTGTATACTTTTGCTACATCAATCTGGCTATGTTTTGTAAAGCCAGATATCAAGAACATTTTGACAGAGCATTTGGGACGCCTTACTGCTTTATCTTACATGTTCTCTATTACTGTTTCTTGTTTGAATGATTGAGACAATAGATGTGAAGTGACCATAGTGAGACTTTCATGTAGTATGCACCCCCTCGTCTTTTAGACAGCATTGATCGTATTATACGGTATTCATCTACCCGTAATACGTAGCTGGCTGAGTTATTCCCCCGCTCTCCAGTATTCTGGTTCTGGGGTGTGACAAAGTTTTAGTGGTGGCCCATGCAGGTCTGATTTCAGACTTGTGGGGTGTTTTGATTTGTAGGATGTCTCAATCACACACGTTCCCCCTTGATCTCATGATTCGTTGTTCTTAATTCTAGCTTGACATTCCAGTATCCCTTGACTTCATTGATCTTTCCTGTCCGGTCGTTTGATTGTTCTCTTGTCCCTTTTCTTAGGGGCACCTCGTCCGTATCTGTCAGAGCTGGACAGCAACAACATGGACAGCAACATGGACAACCTGACCAGGTTGGTCAGCAACAAGGGTCAGAACCACTTCGAGAGACTATTCAAGAAGAGGTGATAGTAGAACCAGCGGTTGGACCGCAGTATCCGGAGGTTCCAACACCACCAATAGTTCCACCTACCCCTGTGGAATTGGACACACCAGCCCTTCTGGAGATCATGAGAGGGATGATGGCTACTCAGCAACACCAGATGATAGCCCAGCAGCGCATGCACGCTCAGTTGCAAGAGCAGAATGTACTACTCAACCAAGGATTACAGACGGCATTGGAAAGAGGGGCGAGGCCAGATTCTGGAGCGTCAACCAGGTTTTACAAGTACAACCCCCGCCGTTTCGAAGGCACGGAGGATGCTATCTCAGCAGATGCATGGCTTAAGGATATTGAGGCTATTCTGACAGCCGCTAAGGTGCCGGCAGAAGAACGTGCGGATCTAGTGAAGTTGTTACTTCAGGATCTCGCACGTGATTGGTGGGAATCAGAGAAAGTAGGCATCAGACGTCCTGTTACTTGGGGCGATTTTACTGCAAGGTTCAAGACGAAGTATTATGGAGTTGTGGCGCAGTTTGAGCTACAACAGAAGTTTATCAACCTCAGACAGGCTGGCAAGACTGTAGATGCTTACGCAGCGGAGTTCTGCAGATTGAGTAGGTTTGCCCCAGAGATGGTGGCGACAGAGCGCCAGAGGGCGATGAGGTTCTAGCAAGGGTTTCATCTTGAGCTCTTGCAATTGATAGAGGGGCACAATTACCAAACTTTTGATGAAATATTGACGGCAACCCGCAGGTATGAGATCACCAGTCAGAGGATCACAGCAAGGACTGGGGGTCAGAAGAGATCCCACAGTCAGATTGAAGGAGGAGGGGGAGCAGCGCCCCGAACAACAGCACCATCCCCTGGCATTCGTATCCACGATGTGACGATACGGGGACCAGCACCACCCAGGCAGCAGCAACAACAACCAAGGAAGAACCAGCAACCCCCGGCGGGCTGCACTTATTGTGGGAAGATGGGGCACACTAGAGATGTGTGTCGGACATTGAACGGGCAGTATTTGATATGTGGAAATCCAGATCATCGGGTTACCACATGTCCCATGAATTCGAGGTCAGGAGGACCAGTGCAGCAGTTTCCTGCTCTGCCAGCACCAGGGGCAAGACAGTATCGAGGACCAGCGGTAGCAGTGAGACCGTTGGCACAGCGCCCGTTAATATCGCAGGCTCAGATATTTCGGCAGCAGGGACCGCCGATGCAGAAACACCAGCATAGACCACCCCAGCATCATCAAGGCAGGGGCCAGCAGCAGCACCAGGCTAGGCCGCAGCATGGAAACCAACAAGGAGGTCGAGGACAGACATTCACTCTATCCTTGGAAGAGGCATTAGCATCGGGAGATGTTGTGGCAGGTAACATTCTCGTCGCCTCATATCCCGTAGTAGCATTATTTGATTCGGGAGCATCGCACTCATTTATATCTGCACAATTTGCGACACGGCTAGGAATGCAGTTCGAGGCATTGCCAGGGAGGTTGAATACTCACTGGTAATGGGCTCGTAGGAGTTAGTAGAGTTATTCTAGCGTGTAGTGTTGTAGTTTGCGGGCATTCTTTATCCGCCCAGTTGATAGAATTTCCTGTTGGAAATTTCGACGTTATCTTAGGCATGGACTGGCTGAAAGACAGTCATGCGACAATAGATTGTCGTAGTGGGAGTGTATCTTTTGATATTCCAGGCATGAAGAGTTTCACCTTAGTCAGATCAGAGGCAACTCAACAAGAGCAAGGAGTAATAACGGCAATGGAAGAAGTTCAGGTTCCGAAGGTAGTTGAAGAATTTCTAGACGTGTTTCCCGAAGAACTTCCAGGTCTACCACCAGTTAGAGATATTGAGTTCAGTATAGAATTGGCACCAGAAACTAAACCAATATCAGATCGGGTTTACAGAATGGCGGATTCGGAGCAGGCCAAGGTGTATCAGCACATAGAGGAATTGAAGGAGAAAAAGTTCATCCAATCTAGCGTATCACCATGGGCAGCACCAGTGGTACTTGTGGGGAAGAAGGATGGATCATCCAGATTATGTATCGATTATAGGAAGCTTAACGCGACAACAGTAAAGAATAAGTACCCACTACCCAGGATCGACGACTTGTTTGACCAGTTGAGCACAGCTAGAGTTTTCTCCAAGATAGATCTTCGTTCAGGGTACCATCAAGTGAGGGTTCGAAAGGAAGACATTCCCAAGACAGCATTCAGGTCGAAGTATGGGCATTATGAATTCTTAGTAATACCGTTTGGTTTGACCAATGCTCCAGCAATATTCATGGATTTGATGAACCGTATCTTTATGCCGTATTTAGATCAGTTTGTCGTAGTATTTCTCGACGACATTCTTGTATACTCTGCTAGTGAAGAGGAGCATGAAGACCACCTCAGGAAAGTGTTGCAGGTTCTGAGAGAGAACCAGTTGTATGCCAAGCTCAGCAAGTGTGAGTTCTGGATGGACCACATTTCATTTTTGGGTCATATCGTATCAGGAGCTGGAGTAGCAGTGGATCCCAAGAAGGTAGAAGCAGTAGAGAGTTGGCCAGTACCCAAGACCGTAGCTGATGTACGGAGTTTTTTAGGATTGGCAGGATATTACAGAAGATTTGTGTCAGATTTTGCAAGACTCTCAGCACCCATGACCCGCTTGACACAGAAGGATGTGCCATTCGTTTGGTCGGCAGAATATCAGACATCATTTGAGAATTTGAAGCAGAAGTTGATATCAGCGCCTATTCTTATATTGCCAGTTGGGCCCGGAGGTTTTACAGTATATTGTGATGCGTCAGGTAAAGGACTTGGATGTGTCCTCATGCAACACGGGAAGGTGATAGCATATGCATCTAGGCAGCTTCGAGACCACGAGAAGAATTATCCAACTCATGATTTAGAGTTGGCGGCAGTAGTATTTGCTTTGAAGCTATGGAGGCATTACTTATATGGTGACCGAGTAGACATGTACACAGACCACAAAAGTCTGAAGTACATCTTTACTCAGAAGGAGCTGAACATGAGGCAGAGAAGATGGTTAGAGCTGATCAAGGATTATGACGTGGAGCTTCAGTACCATCCAGGCAAGGCTAATATGGTAGCAGACGCTCTCAGCAGAAGGGGCGGCACATTTATGTTGACAACACAGAAGCATATCTTAGAAGACCTTCAGGAGATGGGCATAGAAGTTATACTTCCTAACAATGTAGGAGTTCTGGCAAGTCTACAAGTCCAATCTGACTTGGTAGACAGGATCAAGGCAGCTCAGGCACAGGACCCAAGGATTCAGAAGCTTAGGGCAGAATGTGAGTCAGGGCTCAGGAAGGAGATGCAAATCCACAAAGACGGTACACTTAGGTTTGGATCACGTCTATGTGTGCCTAGTGGAGATATCAGACAGGAAGTTATGGCAGAAGCTCACATTTTCCAGTATTCTGTACATCCTGGAGGGACCAAGATGTACCAAGATATCAAGCAGCACTTCTGGTGGAACGGGATGAAGAGGGAGATAGCTAGATTTGTCTCCCGTTGCTTGGTATATCAGCAAGTGAAGGCAGAACAGCAGAGGCCAGCTGGATTATTACAACCGCTTCCTATCCCGGAATGGAAGTGGAAACACATCACAATGGACTTTGTGACCGGTTTACTGAGATCACCAAGTGGTAAAGATGCTATTTGGGTGATAGTGGACCGACTTACAAAGGTAGCACATTTTCTTCCTTTCAGAGTAGGGCAATCTACAGAAAAGTTGGCGGAGTTGTATATGCAACAGATAGTCAGGCAGCATGGAGTCCCTGTCAGTATTGTGTCAGACCGAGATACCCGCTTTACATCACATTTCTGGAAGAGCTTGCATCGTAGTTTGGGCACCAAGTTAAGATTTAGCACGGCTTACCACCTACAGACGGACGGGCAATCAGAAAGGACAATTCAGACTTTGGAAGATATGTTGCGAGCTTGCACTCTGGATTTTGGAGGATCTTGGGAAGGCCACCTGAACTTAGTTGAGTTCTAATACAACAACAGTTATCAAGCCAGTATCCAGATGGCGCCATTTGAGGCACTATATGGTAAGAAGTGTAGATCGCCACTAGCATAGGATGATATCGGGGAAAGGAAGATGCTAGGCCCAGAAATGATTATCCAGACGGTTGAAATGATTAAGGGAATTAGAGAGCGACTTCGTGTTACGCAGGATCGGCATCGTCATTGGGCGGACCAGCATCGTAGGCCGCTAGAGTTTTCTGTTGGGGACCACGTGTTCTTGCGGATCTCACCTACCCGTGGGGTTATTAGATTTGGCGTTCGCGGGAAGTTCAGTCCGCGATACGTAGGGCCATTCGTTATCCTTGATAGGATAGGCGATGTTGCTTATCGTTTATCCCTTCCACCTTCGTTACGAGAGGTGCATGACGTGTTTCATGTATCTCAATTGCGAAGGTATGTATCGGACTCCAGCCATATCCTCGATCATTTAGAACTGGTTGTTGGTACCAACCTGTCTTACGAGGAGCAGCCTGTGTCCATCTTGGACCGAAGAGAGAAGATACTCAAGAACCGAACAATTAACCTTGTCCGGGTTGCTTAGGGTCATCACTCTTTGGGAGAGTCAACGTGGGAACGTGAGGATGATATCCGATCACGGTATCCACACCTATTTGACTCACAAGATATATCTTTTTTGTGTGTACCTGATTGTCTTGATTCCTCATGCTTATCACCTTATGGGTGGAATTGCTTGATATCATAGATTGATGGATTTATATATATGTCACTTGCTATGGACATTGTAAAATGATTGCTTGATTAAATTGCTTGTACTTAGATTAGTTTAGCCCCGATGTTTCTATCCTGCTTGGATTTGAAATTCCGAGGACGGAATTTTTCTAAGGAGGGTAGAGATGTCACTCCTCGTTCCCAGAATACATTTTTTTATATACATGTACAACTCATGTGTATTTATTTAGTATTTATCATGTATTTATTTAATATTTATCATGTATTATCATGTATTTAAATTCTTTTAATTTCATGTTAATCAATTAATCCGCTCTTTAAATTTTCATGTTAATTTATTTTCTGCAATTATATTTTTGCAATTTTATTTCTGCACTTTATTTCCTGCTTTTATTTCCTGCCTTAGTCTTGCTTATTTGGGTTTGGGTTGGCTTTGGTTGGATCCCCTACGACCCGACCCATTGGACCCGGCCCAACCCCCACCTACCACCACCCCTTCCATTTAAAGCTTCCATCTCTTTCTCTCTCTTCATAAACTCCTTCACCATTACTCCTCTTCTTCTTCCTTTCATTACTCTCTCCACCTACCAAACCGTAGGCAAGTATAACTTGCTCCCCATGAGAACCCATGTTTTTGTAGTTCATTTATCTTCCTCTCGTGATCCTAAGAGAGTTTAGAACTTGGCATTTCTCATTTCGAAGTCTTAATTTTTGTAGATCTAGAAATGAGTTATTTTCGGAGCTTGATGGTTTTGATCTATCAAACTTCTTTGTTTGCAAATTTTGATGGTTCTATGTTGTAGAGAGTTTTATTCTACCCAATTTTGACCTTTGGAAAGTTGGATTTGGACTTGTTTTGACCAAGTTATGGACTTTTGAAGCTTTGGGGTGCAACCATGAAGTTCTTGCTGTTTGGAGAAGACAGTGAGCAGTGTGCGCTAGCTTTTTAGTTTGCGTCACTGAGCTGTGCGCGCTCTTTAGCGCAGCGCAGTATGGAGTCCATACGCTACCTTTTTAGGAAGCGTGTGTCTTGCATACGCTACCTTTTGGAAGCGTATGTCGTATGGAGTCCATACGCTGCCTTTTGGGAGCGTATGACTTGCATACGCTGACTTGGATGGTCAGGAGTCGTATGGAGTCCATACGCTGCCTTTTGGGAGCGTATGACTTGCATACGCTGACTTGGATGGTCAGGAGTCGTATGGAGTTCATACGCTGCCTTGCATACGCTAGACTTGAGCGTAGCTAAACTTGAGCGTAGCCTGACTTGAGCGCAGCCCTGTATATTGATATTTTATTAGATATTTAACGTCCATTTTATATCCTTACGCCTTTTGGCATAAACTTGTTATAATCATGATATGTTAATATTTCTGTTAAATATGGATTGTTACGTGGGATGTACCATGTGTCGTGAATTGAGTATAGATACCCCGATTGACTGGAATTAAACCCTGAGAGTTGTTGACTCGACCCCACTGAATATTAGTTGACTTTCATGCCTTGTCACCATTGATAATGATGGTTATCTTGACTAAATTGATCATGCGTTCCTAGTTGGAACTAAGAGGCTGGCTAGTCGTCTTATTAAATTAAATGAATGAGACACGTTCATGTTATGAACTATTGTAATCGACTGGCTGATCCCAAATATTGACATACATGCACATGCAGGCTTCAATCTATTTATTTATTTATTTACTTATTTATTTTCTACAAAAGAAGCATGTGTACTTTATGGTCAAGGTATGATTACCGTGGTTAGATTTGATTGTTGTATTACGCTATGTAAGACCTGCAACCTAACCGCACTGGTATCGTTGTAGAGTGGTGCATATCGTACCCCGTACGAAAGTACTCATTTGAATGACCATGATCCACGGCATAGGATTTCACTCAACGTAGGGACTATTAAGTTAAATAAAATAATGATTGTATGGAGAGAATGGATTCCCGAGTTCTTACATGGCAGCCCCCTTGGGACGAGTAGTATCCGACGGGCCGACTGGTTTCCACAGATACTGTAAACCTGCCACACGGGCATGGAGCAGTATCTGGTTATATTATTTATTGTATATTATATATTGATGACGGGCGTCCTGCTGGGACTCGTCTAATTCATGCATGGCGCACATGATTCACTGGATAGACTAGCCTTGCTTGCACATAGTAAGAACTGATGAATCCCTAATTGCATAATTCTAGGATAACTTGGGACTCAAAATAGCAAGCCGTAGGATTTGATTGGCCGTTCAAGATGATTTGTTTGTGCACTGTACCTACTCTGTTACCTAACTGGGATGATCAGAATGTCAGGACATGACGGGCCAACTTCTGTCCTTGTTTGGTTGGGAGGTTGGTTCGAAGTGTCGTGATGTGATGTGAATCCTAGTGGAAAGCAGAGATCTATTATTATATTTCTCATTACTGGTTTTAGTTCTCATGTCGTGCTTCCTTGTGGTACTTGCTATTAGAGGTCTAACCTCTCTGGTTTTGCATGGCCAGATTTAGAGCCGGTCCCCGAGGATCCAGCTTACTTCTACCTCCAGGATGGTCAACACTAGAGGGATGATCGCAGGAGGACTCGAGTGGGTTCCTTACTTCACCGCTCGCTTTATCACTTACTTTATACTTAGCCGTTTGGCACCGACATGTTAGTCGGATTGTCTTGTACTTACTTTTACATAATTGTAATTAAAGTCAGACTGCAGCTGATAACAATTGTGTATACTTTTGCTACATCAATCTGGTTATGTTTTGTAAAGCCAGATATCAAGAATATTTTGACAGAGCGTTTGGGACGCCTTACTGCTTTATCTTACATATTCTCTATTACTGTTTCTTGTTTGAATGATTGAGACAATAGATGTGAAGTGACCATAGTGAGACTTTCATGTAGTATGCACCCCCTCGTCTTTTAGACAGCATTGATCGTATTATACGGTATTCATCTACCCGTAATACGTAGCTGGCTGAGTCATTCCCCCGCTCTCCAGTATTCTGGTTCTGGGGCGTGACACTTCCGAGTGGAAATCGGGGTTGTAGGGCGCCGATATCGCGCCGTACCATTGCGTATCTTGAAATATTCAAGATATCGGCAATGTGCCGTAAGATGGACTAGACGTCCACTTTACCTAGGTATCTTGGTAGGTAATATATGTATAGGCTAGTATCTTACTACCCTAGGGAGCACGAGTCAAAATACCAAGCGTAGGTAGGCTAACTAGGTTTCCACCTAGGCTAGAAATTTACCTTAGAAAGGGTAAATTAGGAAATTGGCCTACGGCCAAGATTTGAGTTTCGAAGTCCAAGATGGACTTGGATATGGGTTGTAGAGGTTGGTGATGATTAGAAATAGTCGCCTAGACCTAGCCTTGACTCCGGTTGACCACGGTTGACTTTTTAGATCAAAAGTCAACTATAGGTCAACACTTTACCCAATTTAGTCCCAATTACCATTAAACTTGGGCAGTTGACCAAAAGTCAACTATTAGTCACCATTGACCTAGGATTGACCTAGGATTGACCTAGGGTTGACCTAGAGTTGACCAGAGTTGACCAGTTGACCAAAAGTCAACTGTAAGTCAACCGTTGACTTAAATCAACCTAGATTAATCCCGTTTGACTTGCATTGACCTAGTTGACCTAGCTAGACCTAGAATGACTTAGATCGACCATGTACAATCTAGTTTGACCTTGTTCGACCTAGATTGACTTAGTTTGACTTGTCTTGACCTAGAATGACTTAATAGGGTTTAAATTGATTTGACTTTACTTCCTAAACATAGTATTGATACGTCTTGTTCTCTATAGGTCCTCGAGACGCTGCGTTGGATCCCGTTGACATATTTCATCATATTATAGACGAGTACATTCTCTGACACTTTTCTAATTTATGATGATTGTTATAATTCATGTAATTAGTGTAGATATGCTTGTTCTCGACACATTCGTCACACGGATTGGTATTCATGGATCCCGACATGAGATGTTATTCCTCGTTATCTTGGTATATCTTGTGCAAGCCCTTGTAGTTCTTGTGCAGTATATGGACACCGATTCTCGAGGAGACTTGCTCCCTTCTCGTAGAATCCCGTGTCATAGCGTGTCTTGTTTGGATCCACTCTACCAGTCGGGGACGGAGAGTACTAGTGTAGATGTGTGGTCATTATCCGCCTTGTTTATTCTTGTAGACCTTGAATGCTACCAATCCTACACTCCACGTAGGATTGGCTGATCAGTAGACCTTGTGCAGACCCAAGCCGGCCACATATTGTAGCTAGTACTCACACACCTAGATATATGATTCTTGATTCTTGTACATGCCATGATCAGTTTACTTGCCTTGTTCTAGCTCTAGTTTTACAGCTTACCTTGCCATGATACTCAAATGTACATTCTATGATTTTTTTTGTATATACTCTCTATTTACAGTCTTATAGCTTTTGTCATATCTTGTGAACTATTGTTAGTAGATTGTACTCGTTCCATCCTGACAGGATATGTTGACAAAATATTACAGATGCTGATGAGGAGGATTACTGTACCTACTACGGTCCGGATGACGTAGTGGGCATCGACTTGGAGACGTTGGTCCAGCAGGGCTTAGCTCCGTCTGACGAGACCTTACCTATTGCTTAGTTAGAGTAGGTCTTTTGTACTGGACCTTGTCTCCAGCTACTTTTGAGACTGTTATTATTATGGATTGTATTAGAGACTTGGACTTATATATATTCTTGTATTTGGACTTGACAGGTTATTATTTTATCGTCTTGTTGTCTTTATCTTTCTGGCTTTACTTTATCATCTTAGAGTTGTGATTTGAGTACTCATATATATTCATTGTTTGTCCTCCGTTCGGAGTTGACCATATTCTCGACAGGTTTTTGATATATATATAAACTGTTATTAGAGTAGAAAACCTACAGCGTTCCACGTCGTTTTTACGGTGAGGGCTGGGCGTTGTCACGTGCACGTGCCCTTATAGCGGGTGCAGGTCGTGACAGATTGAGCCCCTTGTTACTCATCTCGTATATGCTGATGACCTCTTGGTCTTCCTCCACCCCTCTATGGAAGGAATGACCACGATAGCTGGGATTATGGGAGAAATAGAAACTCTTACTGGGCTCCAACTAAACCGCGAGAAGAGTCGTGTCTACTTTAGCTCCCTATGCTCTCTGAAGGAGGAACGAGCGGAAGCTTTAGGAGTTGATAAAAGCAATCTCCCGATAAAATATCTAGGAATGCCTTTGACAGTTAATTATGCTCGGGACTTGGATTGCTATAGTCTGGTGGAGTATGCTCAGAGGAGAGTTGAATGGTGGCAGGCTGCTGGCCTGTCGTTTGGTGGACGCATTGAGCTAGTTAGATCGGTTATCTCGGCTCTGGCACTTTTCTGGCTTCAGTCTATTTTGGTACCTGTCGCTACCATCCGGAAGGTGGAGAGTATTTGCGCTAATTTTATCTGGAGGGGGGCATGCATGCGATCTCTTGGGAGCAGCTCTGCCGGCCTAGGAAGGAGGAAGGAGTGGGGCTTAGACCCATGCAGGCTGTTATGGAGGCCTCTATCGTGAAGCTGGCTTGGAGGTTCATCAAAGGTGGGTCATTATGGACTGATTGGATGTACAGTCGGTATGTGAAGCGGGGCAACTTCTGGACCTGCTCTCTCAACAACAACCACTCTGTCACTTTCAAGCATATTCTGCGCCACAGAGCTGTACTCAAATCTTCCATCCGGAGGACTATTAAAGATGGAGCTGGGACTGACCTCTGGCAGGATCCATGGTTAGAGTGTCAATCTCTGATTGAGATACTGGACGACCGGACACACAGGGAGGCTGGTAGGGGGTTGACCTGCCAGCATATTATCAGAAATGGAGAGTGGAGACCGAAGGTATACCGGAATACAGTGGAGCTTGGAAAGGCCATTCGCGCAGTTGGGATAAATCCGACTCAGTCAGCAGATTGTTGGACCTGAGAGCCACCGGGGGTTACTGGGTGCACTAGGGAGTTTCAGTTCCATAGCTGCTACAACCTTGTGCGTCATACTTTTCCCCCTAGCGTAGACTATGAATTCAGCTGGTATAAGGGTCTGGCCCGTAAGATGCAGCTGTGTGTCTAACGGTTGCTTCTTAGTCGGCTACTGACGAGGGACGAAATCATCACTTTTGGGATTCAGGTGCCCAACCCGAAGTGTACTCTGTGAAGTGGACGACACTTGTTCTTTGAGTGTGAGGTGGCCTGGTATATCTGGACTGAGCAGTATCGCAGAGTGCTGGGAGGTTGCGACCCAGGTAGAGAAATTGGAGATATCATCACTGGGATCCGTGAACGCAGAAGGAGAGGGCAGGTTGGGTTCAAGACCGCCAGAATATGGCTTGCAGCTTCTGTCTGACATGTCTGGAGGAAAAGGAACCGTCGCATCTTCGAGGGGCTAACCACCCGTCCTATAGGAATTCTACATAATATAGAATTTAATGTAACTGCTATGACAACCTGAAGGGTGGGCGACCATCCCTGATTGTATGATTGTTTGAGTTTATTTTGGAATAAAATTTACCCTTTTTCCAAAATAATATATATATATATATATATATATATATATATATATATATATATATATATAGTTATATATTTTTTTGTGTGTGTATTAAAGATTTAGTTATATTTTAACTATAATTTGCTACAGATATATGTAAATAAAAGAGAGTATTTGGTTATGTGAAAGAAGAGAAAAAGTTTAAATTATAATCTTTCATATTTTTCATAAATTAAATGGTTGAGAATTTACAAATGGCTTGGACGGCTCAATTTCCAAGCGCATTATAATTGTGTGTGTGTTTAACTATAATTTGCTATGGATATATGTGAATAAAAGAGAGTATTTAGTTATGCGGAAGAAAAGAGAATTTTTTTTAAGATTATAATCTTCCGAATTTTTTTATAAATTAAATGGTTGAGAATTTACAAACGGCTTGGACGACTCAATTTTCAAGCGCATTATAATTTTGTGTGTGTGTGTGTGTATAAACCCTTTACTGTCTGTTAAGTAGGAAAACCTTTTGGCAGATTACAAAAGTTGGTAGTCCGAAAATACTTCCAGAGCAATGGAAGACCAAAACCAACCTAAAAATATCCTACTTTCGGATACCATGGGTCTTCTCTTTGGATGAAGACCTCAGATGCATGAGGCACTGGGGGATAGCCCTGTGAAGGTGCTTGGTAGGCCTGAAATTGTCCACCTTTCCAAGATTGGAAACACTAGACGCAGGAGGAGAATCAAACCCAGTCGACTTCTCCCAAGCGCTGGGTTGCACCAGCAGAGTGGGACATGAATTAAAATGATCATAGGGGACCACCTCCTCCCTACCAAGGCCTAGAATGCTGGCAAGCGACATCATAGTACCATTACTAGTCCCTCCCATCGAAGAAGGGATCATTGATCCGTCCAACATAGCATATTCGGAATCAAACAATGATCCCAAATCCTTGGACTCCTCCATAATCTACACCACCTCATCAGCCTAGCTGAGACGACCATCGAAACCAGACGTAAGAACGGAGGCCCCAGACATAGGGGCCCTCAACTGCCCCATAGGTGATGGAAGGAACTGACCCTTCTCTACATCCGTAGGGTAGGAAGGGACCAGAAGGCCGGGCACAAAAATCGGCCCCGAGTGGTTGGAAAAGAGCGGAGAGGATCTTGAGAAAGGAAGGAGCATGGGGTCTGGAGGGGTCCGAGGAAGCTAAAGCGTGAAATCTAGAGCCAGAGGGGGGATCAGGAGTAGGGATGTCTGGTGAGCAGGCCGAGCACCAGAGGATGGGGTTGAGATGAGAGGTGAAGCTGGAGGGAGAGAGGCTGATCCATCCCCGAAAATAAGAGGGGAAATAGAAGCATGAACACTTGAAGCTGGGAATGCGGGACTATCCACCAAAAGGGGAATACCAGGACCAATCTCGAACCCCCCAAACGAAGACGACCTCTCTAGAGCACTCACCTGGCTCACAGGCCCCTGAATAGAAGGAGAAACACCCCATGCAAGAATAGGAATCCGGGAGAGATCAGCATAAAACCCCCTCCCATCGAGACCTGGACAGGAACTGACTGAACCTGAGGGCAATCAATGGCCAAATGTCTATGATGGGAGCAAGCACTACAGAAAATCAAACGATTCTCATATACAACATCTTTCCGAAAACTTCTACCTTCCAATAAATTAATTCTGATCCTTGACGGGAGATCCACACTGATGTCGACATCCACGAGTACATGTGCGCAACTGGGCCTGAAAACCACCGATGTAGCTCCGTCATGCATAATAGGCGAACCGATGCATTACACTAATGCGAACACAGGCGCCTTCGCAAAGAAGAAATAAGGCAACCCTAGTAGTACAAGCCAAACCGGGCTATAGATAACTCTACCCTCGAATCGAAATATGGAGACCAACGAAAAAGACACATGGGTGCATTTTATATATATATATATATATATATATATATATATATATATATATATATATATATAGGGAGCGGATCAAAAATCTTCCTTAGAAAGCCCCCCAAAAATCTCCCTCACTCTAATTCATAATATTAATGTTAATATTAATGTTAATGTTAATATTAATGTTAATATTAATGTTAATGTTAATATTAATTTTTTTTTAATTTTTTTTATATTAATGTTAATGTTAATGTTAATATTAATGTTAATGTTAATTTTAATGTTAATATTAATTTTAATGTTAATATTAATGTAAATTTTAGTATTTAATGTTAATATTAACATTAATATTAACATTAACATTAATATTAACATTAATATTAACATTAAATTACGGATTAGAGTGAGGGGGATTTTTAAGGAAAATTTTTGATCCGCTTCCATATATATATATATATATATATATATATATATATATATATATATATATATATATATATACACACGTGTCTTGCACGTATTTTAACATTTCTTAATTAGTTTAGGAAGACTTTTTAGGAAGACCAAAAGGTAGTCTTCCTAATTACTAAGTTGTCCTTATTAAAATTAATGAACTATTTTTAATTAGTATAAGTATGTAAGGATATTTTCGGAATTCAAAAGTTTCACCATCTAAGTTTTCCTATTATATAGTAGAATAGATATATATATATATACTGGGTGGGATCGCATCCTGGCTAAGTGAAAAGGATGGTACGAGAATGATCTTGAACTTGGACATAACTAGACTTTGTTGAAATATTAAATATTCTCGAACGGCGTAGTCATGCTAGTAACTAGTAATGAACTACCAAAATTTTACCATTGGAGAAGAATCGATTTACTATTGCCGCACCCCATAATCAGAATACCAGAGAGCAAAGGCAGACATAGGCCAGCTGCACTATACGAGTACGCTAGTAGCCCATATAGTAGTCATGGATATCAAAGACAAGTGGGGAGAAAACAATGTAGCATGTCACTAAGGTCACCTTAGGGTTGACAAGTGTGAGGCTTGAACAAATTAGTTTTTTCTTGTATTTAAGTTTTCCCGTGAATAATGTTGTTCCATTTTGTTTATTGCTTGATTGTGGACTAGTTTCCCTCTTGCTCTTAAGATTTGTGAAGACTTTGGCCAAGGATTTGGCTTTGTTTCCCTTTCTAGATCGTACCGTAAAATACTGTGTTGTGATCTTGTTATCGACTACGATACTCATGTTTTTCTTGGGAATCTTAGTCTTACATGCTTTATGTGACTCACTTCTAGTATTGTATCTTGTTTATTTTGAGTTCGTGGGAATCAGGGCTCATTTTCTGCTACGAAAACTCGATTATCGAGCCATTATTAAGCATGTGCAGTGCGGCAGTATACTACAGTATACTGTCGTATACCGCCCAGTGCCATTTTTTTCTGTTAAGACTTGCTTTCTTTGGCTGATATACCACAAGTATACCGATCTATACCGTTTTGCATTTGGAATACATGTTGTCCCAATTTTTGACTCCAGTTGGTATACTGCCGATATATCGCAATTTACCATCGTTATACAGCTCTAATGCCCAAGTTTGTATTTTCTAAAATATATTATTTCGTTCATTCGTCTATACTTTGCACTTGAATGCTTAATGCTTATACATGATTTCTCCTGATTGTCGATTGCTTGTAACGGTATTGATGTTCAGTGCACAAGGCTATCCCTATTATATATTGATTGCTTATCATGTGCTGGAGCACCCTGTCATAATTGTATTACAATGTCCTAATTCCTGGCTTGCACTACAGAAAAATGGTTTTTCTTGATGGGTGTAGAAGCATGGAAAAGATGGGGTTCATGCAGATCACATTACGAAGCTGACCGCATGGGTCCTCTGGGCCAAATTAATTTGGTCCATAGAAGGAAGAGTCGCATGACAAACTCTGCGGTCCAAAATGCCCCAAACTCCATGCGGCCCATCATTGCTGTCTCAAACAGATTGATTATATTAAAATACGACCAAACTGATTCGGGCCGCAGAAGGAAGAGCTACTTATGCGGCTAAGCTGATCAGCCGTAGAAGCCCCTCTGACAAAGCTGACACCTCTGACAAAGCTGACAACTTTGACAACTCTGACACATCATGACAAAAAGATGAAGATAAGATGTGACCTTTCGAAAAAGACCAAAAAAGTGTCATGTCACCATACATAGGGACCACATGCCTGAACCTAGGGCCCACGTGCCTGAGAGTTCATGCAGTCTGAGGCATGGTCCGCAGGGGTGTCATGCGGCCAGGAGGACTGCGAACAGAGCCGCATAAGCCTTATGCGGCCCAGAATACAGGATCTATGCAGCCCAAAAAGTCTCCAAACTTTATGCGGACTGGTGGCACTGCTGGTGGGACACGTGGCTAAGGGAGACTGCGACCTGAGCTGCAAGAGTCTTATGCGGCCCAACATGGCCGAGCACTAAAGGACAAAGAAGACCTATGCGGTCCAAAATACCCCAAGCTCTATGCGGCCCCTCATTTCCTATCTCAAACAGATTCATTCTATTATGTGATAGGGCACGTGGCAAGTTGACCAACTCTCAACCATCCAGATTTGATGCAACAAAAAAATCTCAACAAACCACCAGCTGACAGCCAAAGACCGAGTCTTCGTATGCTGTTACAGCCACGTGGCCACGAGACCATCTATGCGGCCCAAATTACGCTTTATTCCGAAATTATTATAAATAGCAGGGTACCACACCCATACTAAAGGCTAGCAATTTTCTCAAGAGCAAAGGCTGTGTCTGATAGTCCAAGAAGTAAGGCAGAGTTCCTACACTTCTCCCGAGCCTCCACCGCCATCCCCCAGAATCAAAACTAAACAATTATACCTAGATAGTTTCCTAGGATTTTTTCTTGGCTCTCTGTTGTACTTTCAAAGTTTGCAATCAAATATAGTTCCTTTGTAGTTCTTGTTTTGATAATCAATGGCAAACACGATGGCGACTCTGTTAGGGACTTCTTTCTCCACCGATAAGAAATTGGTGACACAATCCGACACGTCCAAGCTCAGCTCTATGCAGCAGATGCTTGTTGTTCGCTTTGATCAACAAGCATTTGAGAAAATGCTCTCCGATGGGAGCACCAGTCCAGCATAGAAGCGAGCCAACACGAAAAGAGCCCGCAGGACATGGAGGCCTAAGACTACTTCCCCTCGCCAGGCTCTGGAAGAAACTCCTCTCGCCACTCAAGACGGCGACCAAAGCTTCCATGCGGCCTCGCTTCGAACCGCAGAGGACCCTGCAGTCCCCAAATTCGGCAGATAAAAATATTACGATGCTGGACTTTTGGGGGCACAAGAAAAACTCATGCGGTCGAAGAAGAGGCCGCATAAAGAAGGTGGTCGCAGGCAGATTGCCTATGCGGCAGCCAATCCTGGCCGCAGACAGGATGCCCCATGCGGCCGCAGACAGAGGGCCTATGCGGCAGCCAATCCTGGTAGCAAACAGGATACCCCATGCGGCCCTGTCAGAAGCTCTGTCTTTGACCGTCTCTCATACGGACTAGAGCCCATGCGGCCCATTGAGAATGTTGAAGCTTCCAACTTGGACTCTTCCTACTACGCACCTTCGGGTGCTAAGTCGAAGAAGTCTAGGGCAGTACGGGCTTGTCACGCCCCAGAACCAGAATACTGGAGAGCGGGAGAATGACTCAGCCAGCTACGTATTACGAGTAGATGAATACCGTATAATACGATCAATGCTGTCTACAAGACGAGGGGGTACATACTACATAGAAGTCTCCCTAGGGTCACTTTACTTCTATTGTCTCAATCCTTCAAACAAGAAACAGAAATAGAGAACATGTGAGATAAAGCAGTAAGGCGTCCCAAACGCTCAGTCAAAATGTTCTTGATATCTGGTTTTACAAAATACAGCTAGATGATGTAGTAAGTATACACAATTGTTATCAGCTGCAGCCTGACTTAGTTATAATTTTGCAAAAGTAGGTACAAGATAATCCGACTAACATGTCGGTGCCAAACGGCAAGGTATAAAGTAGATAACAAAATGGGCGGGGAAGTAAGAAACCTACTCGAGTCCTCCTGCGATCATCCCTCTAGTGTTGACCATCTTGGAGGTAGAAGTAAGCTGGATCCTCAGGGACCGGCTCTAAATCTGGCCATGCAAAACCAGAGAGGTTAGACCTCTAATAGCAAGTACCGCAAGGAAGCACGACATAAAAATTAAAACCAGTGATAAGAGTTAAGGATATAATACATAGGTCTCTGCTTGCTACTGGAATTCACACAACATCACGACACTTCAAACCAACTTCCCAACCAAACAAGGACAGAAGTTGACCTGTCATGTCCTGACATTCTAATCATCTCAGTTAGTAAATAGAGTAGGTACAATACACAAACAAGTCAATTTAAACGGCCATGCAACTACTACGGCTTGCTACTGTGAGTTCCAAGTTACCTTGGAATTATACAATAAAGGATTTCTCAGTTCTTACTATGCCCAAGCAAGGCTAGTTTACCCAGTCAATCAATTGCGCCAATCATGAATTAGGCGAGTCCCAGCGGGACGCCCGTCATTAATAAACAATATTCAATAGATAATATAACCAGATACCGCTCCCTGCCCGTGTGGCAGATTTGCAGTATCTGTGGGGACCAACCGGCCTGTCAGGCACTACTAGTCCCAAGAGGGCTGCCATATAAGAACTCGGGAATCCATTCTCTCCATGCAATCATTATTTTATTTAACTTAATAGTCTCTACGTTGAGTGAAGTACCATGCCGTGGATCATGGTCATTCAGAATGAGTACTTTCGTACGGGGTACGATATGCACAACTCTACAATGATACCAGTGCGGTCAGGTTGTAGGTCTTACATAGCGTAATGCAACAATCAAAACTAACCACGGAGTAATCATGCCTTGACCATAAAGTACACATGCTTCTTTGGTAAGATAAATAAGTAATAAATGAATTGAAGCCTGCATGTGCCTGTATGCCAATATTCGGGATTAGCCAGTCGATTTCAATAGTTCATAATTAATATGAACGTGTCTCATTTATTCAATTCAAAAAGACGACTAGCCAGTCTCTTAGTTCCAACTAGGAATGCATGATCAATTATTAGTCAAGGTCACAATCATTATCAATGGTGACAAGGCATGAAAGTCAACTAGTATTCAGTGGGGTCGAGTCTACAACTTTCAGGGTTTAATTCCAGTCAATCGGGGTATCTATAACTCAATTCACGACACATGGTACATCCCACGTAACAATCTATATTTAACAGAAATATTAACATATCATGATTATATCAATTTTATGCCAAAAGGCGTAAGGATATTTTAAGAGTGTCATGCATGCCAAAGGGATACGCTCAAATAAAGTTGCGCGCGTAAAAACTCGTTTTACGCCGAGCCAAGAAGTACGCGTAAAAGAATATATTTCACGCAAGAAACACTGTGCGCGTAAAACATTGCATGCATAAAGGTAGCTCGTGTAAAGGGTCAAGTTACGCCCGAAACGCTGTGCGCGTAAAAGAATACGCTAGGTCAAGTAGACTAGCGTAAAACAGTTTTACGCTGCCACGAGCGATCTCTCTAAAAGAATACGCTAGGTCAAGTAGACTAGCGTAAAAACTCAATATTACGCTGGCATGTACAACATGAGCATAAAACTCAATACTACACTGGCACGTACAACGTGAGCGTAAAAACTCAATACTACGCTAGCATGTACAACATGAGCGTAAAACTCAATACTACGCTGGCACGTACAACGTGAGCATAAAAACTCAATACTACGCTGGCATGTACAACATGAGCGTAAAACTCAATACTACGTTGGCACATACAACGTGAGCGTAAAAACTCAATATTACGCTGGCATGTACAACATGAGCGTAAAGTCAATACTACGCTAGCACGTATAACGTGAGCGTAAGGTCAATACTACGCTAGCACGTATAACGTGAGCGTAAATTCAATACTACGCTGGCACGTATAACGTGAGCGTAAATGACCGAGATTACGCGGGCACGCACAGCGTGAGCGTAAAACTCCTCCCGAACTCCCATTTTCATGGGACCTTCGTCCAAGCCAGAACTGGAGTTCCCATGGGTCAAAATGGGGTAGAATGAGAAGCTCTACTACATGAAACTATCTATTTTCGAAAATATACAAGTTTGGTAGATCGAAACCCATGGACAACCGAAAATACAACACTTAGATCTATAAGAAATGAGCCAAGGAAATCAAAAATGCTAAGTACTAAACTCTCTTAGAATCATGAGAGGAAGAATAGTGAACCATAAAAATGGGTTCTCATATGGAGCAAGATGTACTTGCCTACGGTTGGTAGGTGGAGGAAGTAAATGAGGAAGAAGAAGAAGAGTAATGGGGAAGGAAAGTAATGAAGAGAGAGAGAGAGGGGTTGGGGGCTTTAATTGAAAAGGGGGTTGGGTGGAGTTGGTCGGGTTCATGATGAACCAACACAAATCTGAAAATAGACCAACCTAGGCCAGACCTAAAGCAAGGCTAAAGCAGAAAATAAAAGCAGAAAGTAAAAATACAAAAAATTAATTAGCATAAAATTAAAGGAATTTAAATACAGAACAATACATGATAAATATTAAATAAATACATTCGAGCAGTACATGCATTTAAAATACGTATTCTGGAAACGGGGAGTGACAGGGCTCAACAAGCCCAGTCAACTATTCAATCTGCTGACCGTCAGCGGGTACCGTTAATTGTTATATGGGCCCCTAATGAAAAGTTGTATAAAACCTTCCGTGTCCAGCCCTCTGTGGTAAACGAACATGGCAGGTCCCAAAAGTCTCCCTACAACGATCGAGAGCAAGTGCTTTTACTAGCCTCAGATCAGGGAGCAAATATGATACCTATCCACCCATGCGCTCAGGATACCCGGGCCTACAAAATGGATACAAAGGTAGATCAATCTGCCCTCGACTTACGAGAAGTACTCATCCACAAATGCAAGAAGAGAGAGGCAACCTTGGCATGCGGTAAGCCCTCTCTAGGACATTACTGTACCCAAATTGTCATCAACTGCTGCTGCGATAAGTCGGCATCACCTAAAAAACGGAAGCCCTTCTTCTAACGACTGCACCAGCCAGGACCTGACCGACGACAACTCGAGAAATAAGTACAAATTTTGGAAGACGAGAAATTTCCTTTTATATCCTGTAATTCAACTCGGAGGGTTCCTGCCGACAAGGAAGGAAAGAGGACAGGCTCCTCCAGCTCGACAACCTCAGCCAGCACGGCAAGAAAACTCTCATATGGAGGATTGCCGCCGACAACCACAGGGGGTGTCTACCTAGGCACCCGTTCCAGAAAGAAGCTTCCAACACCCAGGGGTGCATCCTCGAGGTCCCTGGGGGTGAACGAAGCTGGGGGTGGTAGCCCCCTGAACATATGCAACAACGTCCGAGAGCTCCGATAAGGATTACGAGTGGCATTCACACTTGTCCGAATCACTCACTTACGATTTCGATGATAGCATTGGAGATATATTCAGGCAAACACTGTCTGTCAATATGGCATCTGTCGACATTCAAGAAGAAGACGAAGATCTGTCAGAATCCATTAAATTGAAGCCATGGGTCCAACAACTGGATGCACAGTGGGAGAAGCGCTTTGAACTACGAGACCCTCCCACTGAAGATGAGGTTATGTAAGTTGACCTCGATGATGGATCCTCTTCGAAGCCAATCTTCATTAGTAAAAGCCTGACAGGCGATGAGCGGGAGTCGCTGTTACAACTCGTCAGAGAATATATCGACGTCTTCGCTTGGAGCTATAAAGATATGCCAGGACTAAACCCCGAGATCGTACTTCATAAGCTCAATATTCATCCAGACGCAAAACCAGTCAAACAACAGCAACGATGGTTCCGTCCAGACATCATGAATTCTATCGAAGCAGAAGTAAACAAGCTTATAGCTAGCGACTTCATCCGCGAGGAGCAACACCCAGACTGGATAGCTAATATAGTACCCGTCGTCAAGAAGAACGGGAAGATCCAAATTTGCATAGACTTTCGCAACCTGAATGTGGTGTGTCCTAAGGATGAATTCTCTCTTCCGATTATAGACATAATAATCGATAATATGTGTGGCTTCGAGCACATGTCCTTTATGGATGGCTTTTCAGGATACAATCAAATCAAAATGTCTCCTGATGATGAGAAGCATACGTCATTTCGAACACCGATCGACGTGTATTATTACACAGTCAGGCCCTTCAGCCTAAAGAACGCCGGTGCTACATATCAACGAGCTATGAGTGTCATCTTCAGAGATCACTTGTGCAAGACGGTGGAGTGTTACGTTGACGATATGCCGTTAAAAGCCGCTCCAAGGATGATCACTTACACGATTTAAGGACAGTGTACGACCTCATACGAGTGCACAATCTGAAGATGAACCCCACCAAGTCCTTCCTGGGCGTATCCAGTGGAAAATTCTTGGGCTTTGTCATTACTTCCTGGGGTATTCACATAGACTCTGATAAGACAAAAGCAATCCTGGAGATGAGTCCACCGAGGAACCTCTGCGAACTCCGAGGCCTTCAGAAAAAATTAGCCTACATCAGGAGGTTTATATCTAACCTCTCAGGATAATATCAACCATTAACACAACTCATGAAGAAAGGCATCTCTTTCGTATGGAATAAAGAATATCAACGTGCCTTTGATGACATTAAGGAATACTTGTCGAATCCGCCAGTTCTGGTAGCCCCGGTCGTCGAAAAGCCCTTCCTGCTCTATGTACGGGCAATAGAACACTCCCTCGGTGTCTTACTAGCACAGAACAATAATGCGGGGCACGAAAAAGCCATCTATTTACCTTAGCCGAATGATGGTGGGGCCGGAGCATAGGTACACCATCGTGGAGAAGGAATGCCTTGCTTTGGTGTTAGCCATTCAGAAATTACGACACTATGTGACAGGACAGACCATCCATGTTGTCTCATGAGTCAACCCCCTTAGGGTTCTCATGACCAAGCCAGGCGCACTCAGTTCTCGTCTAGCCACCTGAGCGATATTGTTGTCCCCCTACAACATGATTTTTGTTCCGTAGAAGGCTGTCAAAGCTCAAGCCTTGGCCGACTTCTTAGCAGCCCATCCAAGCTCAGAAACAGCCAAAATTTATGAAGAAATTCCAGACGAAGTCATCAACTCAAACATGACTTCACATGATGCCGTTTGGCGAATGTTCTTCGACGGTGCCTCAAGAACGGGGCCCCAAGGTGATATCGTTGCTGGAGTAGGGATAGTATTAATTTTTTTCTCTGGATTGGTAGTCAATCGGGCGTGCTCTCTCACAGAGCCCTGTTCAAACAATGTAGCCGAATATAATGCTCTGGTCATCGGGATCCGACTCACAAAAGAAGTGGGGGTTGAATACCTAGAAGCATATGGCGACTCGCAGTTGATTGTTAATCAAATCCGAGGCTCATACGAGGTTCGCAACGAGGACCTAATTTCTTATCATCAGACAGCAATTACCATCATTGCAACCTTGGAGGGATTTTTTATAGAGCATATTCCTAGGCTCCAAAATATTGAAGTCGACGCCCTAGCAGGCCTCGCCGCTTCCTTGGCTGTTCCAAATCATGCTCATCATATAGTCGACGTGATAGGCCATGAGCTGGTCTGTCCCAAAAACAACGTTCAACTAGGTACGAGTTACTCTGCACAGATAATCAACGACATACAAGACTGGAGACTCCCGTTCATCGACTTTACAGTTTACAAAATTCTGCCAGAGAATATGAAAGAAGCAACTTCAATCAGAAGGCGTTCTCTCAGATTCTTTTATGATACGGAAACAAAAATACTATATCGACGATCCTATGATGGACTACTGCTTATGCTGCCTATCAAATGCAGAAGCCAAAGAAGCCCTATGCGAGGCTCACGATGACGTTTGCGGGGCTCACCAACCTGGCCCGAAGTTGTAGGACCGTCTCCGTCAGATGGGCTATTACTGGCCTACGATGGTAGCAGACGCGGTCGATTATACAAAGAATTGTAGGGCTTGTCAGATCCACGCAGACTTCATACATTAGCCATCCGAATTCTTGCACCTAATAGTGGCCTCTTGGCCATTTGAAGCATGGGAAATGGACATCATTGGACCAATCACCCTATCGTCATCTAAGGGACACCGGTTTATACTTGCAATCAACGATTACTTCTCCAAGTGGGCGGAAGCAGTTCCGCTTGCAGAGGTAAAGACATCAAACATGATTAGTTTCATAAAATATCACGTCATCTACCGTTTTGGACTGCCCCGGAGGATTATTCACGACAATGGTCTGCAGTTCGTAAGCCATGCTTTCTATCGATTCTGCGACAAAAATTATATTCAGAATGTGGCTTCAACGGCATACAAGACATCGGCTAACGGTCTGGCTGAAGCTTTTAACAAGACCATAATCAAGCTTCTCAAAAAGTTTGTGTCTTCAAACAAGCGCGACGGAATAAAAAGCTGGGCGAATGCTTATGGGCGTACCGCACTACGATTCGGACGGCTACAGGAAATACACCATTCTCTCTGGTTTACGGAAGCAAGGAAATTCTCCCATTGGAGATCCAGATTCCTTCGCTTCGCGTGGCCCTTACTTACCCGTTGACGTCGGACGATAACTACCGCCGATGGCTACAAGAACTGGAAGCCCTAGACGAGAAGCGTTTACAGGCTCAACAAAGCATCGAGCTCTATCAAGCACGCATCTCTCGAGCCTTCAATAAGAAATTCAAGTAGAGAACATTCCAAGTAGGCGATCTCGTCTTAGACGTTCGCAGACCGATGGTCATGACTCACAAAACTGCTAGCAAGTTCCAGCCCAAATAGGAGGGCCCATTTGTTATCGAGATCGTATTCTCCAACGGCGCATACCGGCTCACAAAACAAAGTAGAGACTTGCTTATGATGCCCATAAATGGCAAGTTTCTAAAAAAATATTATGCTTTAAGACATGCTCCTAGACTGTCGAGTTATGTACACCAAGTACCTCTGAACTTACACTCTACTAGCTCCGAGTGGATTCACATCGCATCTCCTTGGGTGATAAGTCATGTATACTAATATCTCTGAACTTCCACTCTAATGCTTCATCCCACCGGAGTCTGCCAGGTTTGTTTTCGTCGCCTCTGAACAAACTTCCTGGTTTTGATTGTCGTATATCACGTCCATACTACCTCTAATATAGATAATCTTCTAACATAACACCTATACCCAATCTGTGATAAAGCCATGATGTTAAGGCCACAGAACCTATCACGTCCATATTACCTCTGTTAGGTTTTGTTTCAAATCTATTACTCGCACTACCGGTGCGTAAAAGGGTAATAGGTCCACAAAAAATCATTCAAATCTATTACTCGCATTATCAGTGCACAAAAGGGTAATAGGTCCACAAAAAATCATTCAAATCTATTACTTGCACTACCGGTGCGCAAAAGGGTAATAGGTCCACAAAAAATCATTCAAATCTATTACCCGTACTACCAGTGCACAAAAGGATAATAGTTCCACAAAATATTATTCAAATCTATTACTTGCACTACCGGTGCACAAAATAGGTATACAAAAACTCATTCAAATCTATTACCCGCACCACCAGTGCGCAAAAGGGTAATAGGTCCACTAAAAATTATTTTGAATCTATTTACTCGCATCACAGATGCACAAAAGGGTAATAGGTCCACAAAAAATCTTCCAAGTACGATGTCCTCTGCCAATCACAAATGTTGTATTAGGCCCTCTAGTACGAGCATTTCAGATATCATAAGCAAAGAATGAAGATAATGTATCTTTTCATTTCAAGAAACATCAGCTACATTGGTGGGGCTCCATCTTCAGCAATAAAAAGAAAAGGGGAAAAGAATGCAAAAGAGAGAGATAGAAAATTCACTACTCATCAGCAACACATAGTTTGGTGAGTACGTCCTCCAACTGTGATGTTGAGCTTTCAATTTTCTGTTTGGCTCGACATTCAGCTTATTGGGTCAACTTTTCAGCATCCTCAAGATGTGCATGAGCCTGCCAGTTGTCCTCCACCTTTTTCAGCATACCCTCCAGAGCAGCAGAAGCTCGTATGACCTTATCGTTCTCTTCGCAAATCAGCTCTCTCTCTTTACGGGTTGGCTCGCTTCTGTACTGGACTGGTGCTCCTATCGAAGAGCATTTCTTCGAATGCTTGCTGATCAAAGTGAACAACAAGCATCTGCGACGTAGAGACGAGCTTGGACGTATTGGATTACGTCACCAATTTCTCATCAGTGGAGAAAAAAGTCCCCAACAGAGTCGTTATCGTGTTTGCCATTGATTATCAAACAAGAACTACAGAGGAACTAGTTTTGATTACAAACTTTGAAACTACAACAGAAAGCCTAGAAAGAAATCATAAAAAATAATCTAAGTACAATTTAGTTTTGATTCTGGAGGTGACGTTGGAGGCTCAATAGAAGTATAGGAACTCTGCCTTACTCCATGGACTATCAGACACGATCTTTGCTCTTGAGGAAATTGCCAACCTTTAGCATGGGTGTGGTACCCTACTATTTATAATGATTTCAAAATGAAGCATATTTTGGGCCGCATAGATGGTCTCATGGCCACGTGGCTGTAACAACACACGAAGACTTGGTCTTTGGCTGCCAGTGGTGGTTTGTTGAGATTTTCTTGTTGTAGTGAATCTGGGTGGTTGAGACTTGGTCAACTTGCACGTGCCCTGAGACAGAAAATGAAGGGCCGCATAGAGCTTGAGATATTTTGGACTGCAGAGGTCTTCTTTGTCTTTTAATGCTCGGCCATGCTGGGCCGCATAAGACTCATGCGGCTCAGGTCGCAGTCTTCCTTAGCCACGTGTCTCACCAGCAGTACCACCAGTCCGCATAAAGTTTAAGGACTTTTTGTGCCGCATAGATCCTACATTCTAGGCCGCATAATACTTATGCGGCTCTGGTCGCAGTCCTCCTGGACGTATGATACCTCCTGCGGACCATGCCTCAGACCGTATGAACTCTCAGGCACGTGGGCCCTATGTCTGGTGACATGACACTTCTTGGTCTTTTTCGAAAGGTCACGTCTTATTTTCATACTTTTGTCAGGATGTGTCAGAGTTGTCAGCTTTGTCAGAGGTGTCAGCTTTTTCAGAGGGGCTCCCACGGCTGATCAGCTTGACCGCATAAGTAGCTTTTCCTTCTGCGGCTCGAATCAGTTTGATCGTATTTTAACATAATTAATCTGTTTGAGATGGCAATGATGGGCCGTATGGATTTTGGGGCATTTTTGGACCACAGAGTTTGTCATGCGGCTCTTCCTTCTGCGGACCAATTTAACTTGGCCCAGAGCACTCATGTGGTCGACTTTTTTTTTTCTGTAATGTGATCTGCATGAACCCCATCTTTTCCATGCTTCTACATGACCCTCTTCAAAGTTTTCAAATTTCAAATTTGGAATACTTTGAATAAGAATCATGGAAATATGTCAAGTCGCAGGGAGGCTTCGAACCATGGAAAGACTTCGAGCCGCAGAGGAATTTCGAACCGCAGGGAGATCCCATCCAGGCTGTCCAGCTGTCACTGCTGCATTTAATGCTTTGATTCAGTTTTGGATTTAGGGCCGCCTTTTTGGTTACATGGGATAGAATCCCAAGGGTCATCATTATCTCTTAGCGGATACGAGAATTGAGGCGGCGTCTATCAGTTTACGTTCTTTTGAAGACCTATAAATATGGGCCATACTGCGGGAAGAGAGCTTCTCTTTTTTCTTTTAACTTCTCCTCCTTTGGCTTCATCATCTTTGTCGTCCTTTCTGCTCCAGTCAGCCATGGATCCAAAAGCTTCCAAGTCGACCGGCGCTGCGGCCAAAAGGAAGGACCCGTCTCTCTGTCGAGAGCTGCGGACTCTCCTGCCGCTCATCCCGACGTGCAACCCCCATTAAGGGTAAGGATGGTAGGAGAATGATTTATTGAATTTAAATAGCCATGTCACATGCTTTATGCGTAGGCCTGTCATGTATCGCCTCTGTGCTTTGGCATTATCGGTGCGTGTCCTATCTCACTGGACCGCATGTGTTCTGTGTGATGGGGCCACATGGTCTGAGCCGCATAAGCGTCACTAAACCGTATGGATGCCTCATGACAGAGCCGTATGAGCATCACATAACTGAACCGTATGGATGCCTTATGACCGAGCCGTATGAGCATTACATAACTGAACCTCATAAGTGCCTCATGATCGAGCCGCATGAGCATTACATAACTGAACCGTATGGATGCCTACCCCTCAAAACTAAATCGCATAAACTCTGTCTGTCTGGGCCGCATATGCTTTATTTGATTTGAGCCGCATGTGCTCCTCACAACTAGGCCGTATAGGTTCTGTTTGACTAGGCCGCACAGCTGAAGAATGAACTTTGTTTTCCTCTAACTATATTTCTTCTTTGACCCTTGCAGTGAACTTGCCTACAGCTTCATCGGGGGAGCTCTTGATAGGGTACAATCAGTCTGCTTTGGGTGTGAGATTTGACTATATAGTCGAACGCATGTTGACTCAGATTACCCGAGATCAACCTGAGGCCAGGTTAAGGGAGATCAGGGGCCAATCATTCTTCTACCTATTTAGCATGATGAATTCCGGGAGACTGGGGACACTCATCTGAAGCCTGCGTTCTTATTCGGAGACGCTCTAACTTTCTCGAGCCTAAGCATACTGGAGATATCTGAGAGCTGGGATTTTTCTTCCAACGGAGTGGCGGTTCACCTTTCTCAAATGGAACGCCATTTCCCCTATCAGGTTTTAACATGGTACCTATCGAGAGACGAATGACGGATCCCATAACTCAGGACTGGCAGGGAGTCTTTATAGGCAATATCCATTATAATAGACAAGCGCGGTCGGCGATCGCGACCAAGGAGTCAGTCAGTTATTCTGTTGTCGGACTAGCCCCCGACAGTTTCATAAATGAGATGAGGCCCAATAATCGGTTCTCTGAAGTGACATCTTCTTGAACCAGATTGCTCACAAAGGGTCATATCCTATGGACAGACTATCGCTGCTGGATTGGATGCATCGTTCCCCTCCGTGGGTCAACTTGACATCCTGGATTCTGACGGTGTATCAGGATACTTTGCAGTAGCTTGGCCTCTACTATGCCATAAGGGGCACCTTCTACGGTCTTCCTGTGAACACAAGGCCATTCATAGCACTCCTCGAGATGTACAACCGTCATACGGGGACCTTTTTTACGCCTGCAGGGGAGATAGGGCTCGCTTTCCACGAGATGCATGAAATCTCCAAGTTGCCCTGGGGAGACGAAGTTTACAAGGAGTATACTCCCACAAATGAGGAGTTTAGGGAGTTAGAGCAGCGGTTCCCCGGGTTTCTTGCCGTTTACCAGGAAGTGCTATGTCATCATAGCACTTGTCAACAAATGTCGAAGAAAAGGGATGAATGCTCTGAAAGGAATCTTCCCTACACCAAGGTTTGGATTAGTTATCTGTTCAACCTTAGGGCCTCGGGCCGGGTTGCCCCTCGGAGCCATCAGACTCAAGAAGAGGTGGTTGCTCAGGTTCAAAGTGCCAAGAGGAGCAAAGCTTCCGGTGACAGATTCGGAAGCCAGACCGATACCTTCAGTTATTTCTATCAAGATACCCAACTCTTGTCCAATAAGGCCATCCCGGCTGGGTTTCTGATGATATGGCTAAGGATCTGTGTGGTCCCGGGGGAGGGGGATTCCGGTTCTATTGAGAGAATCAGCCGCAACCTGATCCTCCATGTTGTCAAGTTAGTCTTCGGAGGCACGCTAGCTCTACTCCCAGCCATGGTGTATAACATTCATCGAGGCCTTCGTATCTTTACGGCCAAAATCTTAGCTCATGACATTACGAAGGATTTCAACCGAATTGAGCTACCCTACCATTATCTAATGGGGTGGCTTCTAATGTACTGCACCTCTCTGATGCGGCCTGGCCCCGAGGGTAATATAATGGCCGACGATGCCTTTATCTACCAGTACCATTACATGCCCTGGACCTGTTCGACCATACCCGACTGCCGAACTGCGCTCGCACGGGTGGACAGCTACTCCTTTTTGTCTCGGTTTTGCCTTTTACTGACGAGGAAATGAGGCACTTTTATCTTAATGGCGGTGTCGCACCCCAGATCCTATACGAGAAGATGTTCCGCTGGTTGCAGAATATCCGCCATGCACATCTGGTGTACCGCAACCGCAACGTTGTCTTCTTGGAACCTTACCTACCAAGCCGATACTCTTGACAATTCGAGTACAGCCAGTTGTTTTTGGACAACCCCAGCCCTGCCTAGGTTATAAGGGCGGCGTCCTGGATGGCCTGACATTATTACAGTGCAGTCCGTACCCAAACCAGCTTCTGTCTACCCGATACTGGGGGCTCGGGACATATCTCGTACCTGGCGGCCCTCCACCATGTCTCCGTAAATGGGCCTCCCTGCGACTTCGATGGGAAAAAAATGAAAGGAACCCAAAAAGAGGACCATGGCAGGGAAGGCGAAGGCTATCGAAGTCTCTGACTCTGATTTGACTGATACGGAAGAGGAGAATGACTCCTACGATTTACCACCCCCTGCGAGTACTTTGGCGACGCGGTTGTCTTCTCCTGTGCCATGTCCTCCGCATAAGCGAAGGAAGCGTGGACCCTCCGTCGCTGAAAGGCCTCGTTTTCAGAAGCGGGTCGCGATTAGGATGCGTGGGCCTGACGCCACGGAAGGAGGCAGCTACACCGAAACTATCTCAGAGGTAAATTTTATCCCGACAGGCCACCATGTTACTTTTTAGGACATTATCTGATTGTTCCTTTTTTGCAGGCTTTGGGAGGAATAAACCCTCCGGAGCCCATTGCTGCTTCGGAGATTCCTCCAGCTACGGACACCTTGGTCAGAGAAGGTGCGAACCTTATATAACTAGATCTTGAAACTACGGGGTCTCAGTTGGTCGGTACCAACCCAGCTATATCTCCTTTCGGGGCAACCGGGGCTGGAGTGGCAGATACAGGCGGCTCGGGTACCACCGTTGAGGAGGATATAGGGGCAGTGGGAGGAGTTATGACTGTCCTGAATGAGTCACAGTCTCTGCCACCCTCCCCTGGTAAGCTATGTCATATTCTTACCAACAAGGAGGTTCATTCGCTCTTTCTCCATATCCTTCGAGTTAAGCTGATTGTCGGTTGTTCTGGATCTGTAGGCCTTGCTCCTTTATTGTCGATGATGGACATGGCCACGGAAGAGGGGATAGTAGAGGACATCGGGGCAGATCTCGTACAAAGAAGAAGAAGTATACCTTCTTCCCTTCAAATCGAGAGGCCCCTCGCTGGGTCGAGTTTGGAGCTGCCCATAGCAGAAATACTGGCGGTAGAGGTGGTAGTTCCTACGCCAGCATCAGCGGATGTGGGGTCGATTGAAGCTGTCCCTTCTCCGGAAATTGAACTCTCTGCTCTACCTAGTCTTCAGCTCCTTCGGGCTGCAGAAGGGGAGATTGTCGCTACACGGGAATCTCATCGCTCAGAGTTTATTTCCCTTCTGACAGGTTCGTCAAGCTCCTCTGTGCCTCCTTTCTAGACACCTTCAGCTCCTTTGGCTGCTATTCCTTCTATGCCATATTTTTTAGAGAACCTGGACGAGTCATCAAAGGACATAGTCGAGAGCTTCTACTGCCATCTGAAACATGGGGTTGAAGCTGCTTTAAGGAGTGGAACGTCATTTGCTGTGGCTCGTTATTGTGCCCGCGGCCAGATTGAACTGCTGAAGACGATCCCGGGTGGAGAGGGGACGGCTGACCTTTTGGAGCACAAACTGGCAGAGGCTGATCGACGCCTAATCCAACTGCAAAAATTACGACAAGTCGTTGTGCCCGCTGCAGTAGAACAGGAGCGTGCCTTCCTCGTAACGGCCGTAAAAAAGGTGAAGGATGTACTGGAGATAACCAAGCCCACCTTGGAGAAAGACCTCCAGAGGTTGTCTCTAAAGTATGACAAGCTGAGCCGAAAGGGAGTGGCTTGCCTGGTTAGTGAGGAGGCCACCCATCAAGAGAGAGAGAGAGAGAGAGAGAGAGAGAGAGAGAGAGAGAGCTCTAAGCTAAGCTGGCATCTCTGGAGAATAAGCTCCAAGCTACCCGTCAAGAGAGAGAGCTAATTTGCGAGGAGACCGATAAGGTCGCACAAGCCTCTGCTGCTCTGGAGGGTACGCTGAAAAAGGTGGAAGATAACTGGCAAACTCATGCACATCTTGAGGATACTGAACTGCTGACCCAGGAAGCTGAACGTCGAGCCAAACAGAAAATCGAACGTTCAACGGCACAGTTGGAGGATGAACTCACCAAATTATGTGTTGCTGATGAGTAGTGAATTTCCCCTCTTTCTTTTTTTTTTTTTTGCTGGAGATGTAGCCCAACCAATGTAGTTGATATTTCTTGAAATAAAATGATACATTATCTTCATTCTGTGCTTATGATATCTGAAATGCTCATACTAGAGGGCCTAATACAACATTTGTGATTGGCAAAGGACATCCCACTTGGGGGACTTTTTGTAGACCTATTATCCCTTTGTGCATCTGTGATGCGAGTAAATAGATTCGTAATAATTTTCAGTGGACCTATTAACCTTTTGCACACTGGTGGTGCAAGTAATAGAGTTGAATGATTTTTTTGTGGACCTATTACCCTTTTACGCACCGATAGTACGAGTAATATATTTGAATGATCTTTTTGTTGACTTATTACCCTTTTGTGCACTGGTGGTGCAGGTAACAGATTTGAACGATCTTTTTGTGGACCTATTACCCTTTTTGCGTACTGGTGGTGTGGGTAATAGATTTGAACGATGTTTTATGGACCTATTATCCTTTTGCGCACTGGTGGTGCGGGTAATAGATTTGAACGATTTTTTGTAGATCTATTACCCTTTTGTGTACTGGTGGTACGAGTAATAGATTTTAGAACAAAACCTAACAGAGATAATATGGACGTGATAGGTTCTGTGGCCTTAACTTCATGGCTTTATCCCAGATTGGGTATAGGTGTTAAGTTAGGAGATTATCTATATTAGAGGTAGTATAGACGTGATATGCGGCAATAAAACCCAGGAAGTTTGCTCAGAGGCGACAAAAACAAACCTAGCAGACTCCGACAGGATGAAGCATTAGAGTGAAAGTTCAGAGGTATTAGTATACATGACTTGTCACCCAGGGAGATGCGATGTGAATCCACTCGGAGCTAGTAGAGTGTAAGTTCAGAGGTACTTGGTGTACATAACTCGACAGTCTAGGAGCATATCTTTAAGCATAATATTTTTTTAGAAACTTGCCGTTTATGGTCATCATAAGAAAGTTTCCATTTTATTTTGCGAGCCGGTATGCGCCATTGGAGAATACGAACTCGATGACAAATGGGCCCTCCTATTTGGGCTGGAATTTGCCAGCAGTTTTGTGAGTCATGACCATCGGTCTGCGAACGGCTAAGACGAGATCGCCTAATTGGAATATTCTCCGCTTGACTTTCTTATTAAAGGCTCGAGAGATGCGTGCTTGATAGAGCTCGATGCTTTGTTGAGCTTGTAAATGCTTCTCATCTAGGGCCTCCAGTTCTTGTAGCCATCGGCGGTAGTTATCGTCCGACGTTAACTGGTAAGTAAGGGCTACGCGAAGCGAGGGGATCTGGGTCTCCAATGGGAGAACTGTCTCTCTCCCATAAACCAGAGAGAATGGTGTATTTTTTGTAGCTGTCCGAATTATAATACGGTACGCCCATAAGCATTCGCCCAACTTTTTATTCCAGTCGTGCTTGTTTGAAGACACGAACTTTTTGAGAAGCTTGATTATAGTCTTGTTAAAAACTTCAACCAGACCGTTAGTCGATGGGTTGTATGTCGTTGAAGCCACATTCTGAATCCGATTCTTGTCACAGAATCGATAGAAAGTATGGCTTGCGAATTGCGGACCATTGTCGTGAATAATCCTCCGGGATAGTCCAAAACAGTAGATGACGTGATGTTTTATGAAACTGATCACGTTTGATGTCTTTACCTCTGTAAGCGGAACAACGTCCACCTACTTGGAGAAGTAATAGGTGATTGCAAGTATAAACCGGTGCCCCTTGGACGACGACTGGGTGATCGGACCGATAATGTCCATTCCCCATGCTTCAAATGGCCAAGAGGCCACTGTTGGGTGCAAGAATTTGGACGACTGATGTATGAAGTCTGCATGGATCTAATAAGCCCTACAATTCTTTGCATACTCGACCGCATCTGCTACCATTGTAGGCCAGTAATAGCCCATCCGGCGGAGACGGTCCTGCAACTTTGGGCTAGGTTGATGAGCCCCGTAAATGCCATCGTGAGCCTCGCGTAGGGCTTCTTTGGTTTCTGTATTTGATAGGCATCGTAGCAGTAGTCCATCGTAGGATCGTCGATATAGCATTTTTGTTTCCGTATCATAAAAGAATCTGAGAGAATGCCTTCTGATTGAAGTTGCTTCTTTCACATTCTTTGGCAGGATTCCATAGACTGCAAAGTCGATGAACGGGAGTCTCTAGTCTTGTACGTCATTGGTTATCTGGGCGGAGTAACTCATACCTAGTTGAACGTTATTTTTGGGACAGACCAGCTCATGGCCTATCACGTTGACTAGATGATGGGCATAGTTTAGAACTGCCAAGGAAGCGGCAAGGCCTGCTAGGGCATCCACTTCAATATTTTGGAGCCTAGGAACATGCTCTATAAAGAGCCCCTCCAAGGTTGCAGTGATGGCAATCGCTGTCTGATGATAAAGAATCAGGTCTTCGTTGCGAACCTCGTATGAGCCTAGGATTTGATTAACAATCAACTGCGAGTCGTCATATGCTTCTAGGTATTCGACCCCCACTTCTTTTGTGAGTCGAAGCCCGATGACCAGTGCATTATATTCGTCTATATTGTTTGAACAGGGTTCTGTGAGAGAGTATGCCTGATTGACTACCAATCCAGAGGGAGAAATTAATACTATTCCGACTCCAGCGACGATATCATCTTGGAGTCCCGTTCTTGAAGCACCGTCGAAGAACATTCGCCATACGGCATCATGTGAAGTCATGTTTGAGTTAACGACTTTGTCTGGAATTTCTTCGTAGATTCTAGCTATTACTGAACCTGGATGGGCTGTTAAGAAGTCGGCCAAGGCTTGACCTTTGACAGCCTTCTGTGGAACAAAAACTATATCGTAGGGGGACAACAATATCGCCTAGGTGGCTAGACAAGAATTGAGTGCGCCTGGCTTGGTCATGAGAACCCTGAGGGAGTTGACTCATGAGACAACATGGATGGTCTGCCCTGTCACATAGGGTCGTATTTTTTGAATGGCGAACACCAAAGCAAGGCATTCCTTCTCCACGGCAGTGTACCTATGCTCCGCCCTCCCATCATTCGGCTGAGGTAATAGATGGCTTGTTCGTGCCCCGCATCATTGTTCTGTGCTAGTAAGGTGCCGATGGAGTGTTCCATTGCCCGTACATAGAACAGGAAGGGCCTTCCGACGATCGGGGCCACCGAAGCTGACAGATTCGACAAGTATTCTTTAATGTCATCAAAGACGCGGTGACATTCTTTATTCCATATGAAGGCGACGCCTTTCTTCATGAGTTGTGTAAATAGTTGACATCGTCCTGAGAGGTTAGATATGAACCTCCTAATGTAGGCTAATCTTCCCTAAAGGCCTCCGAGTTCGCGAAGGTTCCTCAGTGGACTCATCTCCAGGATTACTTTTGTCTTATCGGGGTCTATGTGAATATTTTCCTGCTATACACGCCCATGAAGGACTTGGTGGGGTCCATCTTCAGATTATGCGCTCATATGAGGTCGAACACTGTCCTCAAATCGTGTAAGTGATCACCCTTGGAGCGTCTTTTAACGACGATGTCGTCAACGTAACACTCTACCGTCTTGCGCAAGTGAACTCTGAAGATGATACTCATAGCTCGTTGATATGTAGCACCAACGTTCTTTAGGCCGAAGGGCATGACTGTGTAACAATACACGCCGATCGGTGTTCAAAATGACGTATGCTTCTCATCATCAGGAGATATTTTGATTTGATTGTATCTTGAAAAGCCATCTATAAAGGACATGCGTTCGAAGCCACACGTATTATCGATCATTATGTCTGTGATCGGAAGAGGGAATTCATCCTTAGGACACGTCGCATTCAGGTTACGAAAGTTGATGCAAATTCGAATCTTCCCATTCTTCTTGAAGATGGGTACTATATTAGCTACCCAGTCTGGGTGCTGCTCCTCACGGATGAAGCCACTAGCTATAAGCTTATTTACTTCCACTTTGATGGAATTCATGATGTTTGGACATAACCGCTGTTGTTGTTGTTTGATTGGTTTTATGTCTGGATGAATATTGAGATTATGAAATACGATCTCGGGGTTTAGCCCTGGCATATCTTCATAGCTCCAAGCGAAGACTTCAATATATTCTCTAGCGAGTTGCAACAGCGACTCCCGCTCATCGTCTGTCAGACTTTTACTGATGAAGATTGGCTTCGAGGAGGATCCATCACCGCGGTCAACTTGCATGACCTCGTCTTCAGTGGGAGGGTTTCGTAGTTCAAAGTACTTCTTCTACTGTGCATCCAACTGTTGGACCTATGGCTCCAATTTAATAGATTCGGGCAGATCTTCGTCTTCTTCTTGAATGTCGGCAGATGCCAAGTTGACATATAGTATTTGCCTGAATATATCCCTAATGCTATCATAGGAATCGTAAGTGGGTGATTCGGACGAGTGAGAATGCCACTCGCACTCCTTATCGGAGCTCTCGACATTTTTTCTGGTGTAACATAACCTAGACCATGTCTGAACTTGCTTAATCTCGAGATTTTCCAGCTGGGATTGGCAACTGTAGAGGTGATCGCGGGCCGTTGCCGTAGTTCAGGCCTGGGATAGTTTCCATATCGTACTCCTGCTTTTGCATGAAGTACTTAGCTTGGGAACTATACAAGTAGAGCGACAATCTTCCAGTTTCGGGTTCGAGATCGAACTCTTCTGGTATGAAAGGTTGAGGACCTTCTTTCGGCTGAAGATAATTTTGTGATCGCCTTTTCTTCTGTCTGGGACTAGGAAGTAGGCATCTCTAATGGGAGTAAGTCGGTTCACGGTATAGACGGTTGTCACCTTGTGTGCAGGTTAATGTCCAGACCATGCTCCATAGCATATATCAGATTAACCTTATTGCGCTCAGGATAGTTCAACGACAACCTTTTATTAGTGAAATAAGGTATTTTGTCGAGAGAAAGTACATCATCGACAAAGGGACTATCAATATGTGCAACCAGATATTTTGCGAGTTCTGCCTCCTCTTCAGCTACCCCCTGTGTGACCGGAGGCTGGGGCGACGTCTTGGGAGCTTGACCACCAAGGGTTCTGCTTGTGGCATCGGCTTGCTTGAGGGCCTCAGATCAACACTTGGCTGCCAGCTCGCCTTGGGGGGGTGGATAACCATCGACTCGATAGAGGACTTTGCATCTTCTTTTATTTTTGGTTGGATTTCGACAACCGGATCACCATCGCCTCTACAGAGGACCTTGCATCTTCCGTTCGCCTTTGATTGGATTTTGGCAATCGGATCACCATCGACTCCATGACGGGTTTTGGCTCCTGGCTAGACCTCCAGAATCGAATGACCATTGGTTCCAACTGTGCAGCTGGGGTGGGGGAACCAGACACTTTTTTATACAAAGTTGTGATAAGGGGTACAGCTTTGCCTGGTTTGTAGGCCTCGAGACGGATTTTTAGAGGTTCCTCTGACCCTGTTGTGGCCTCCAGTTTGTTTTGTGTCCCCACATCAACTGTGTGCTGCTTAGATTTATCATATAGACAAGACTCAGACGAATGGTAGGACTCAACCCCTTTGAAGGGATCGATGTCGGTGAATTTCGTCTTCACGAAGCCGTGCTTACTGACATACTTGAAGCACTGGTGGAGCGTGTACGGCACGATCATATAGTCATGTATCCATGGACGCCTCAAGAGGATATTGTAGGACGTATCTGCGTCAATGACGTAGCAGGTAACCTCCGTCTTCAGGTCGCCGATCTCACATTTCAAGCGAATCTTTCCCAGGGGATAACTTCTTCCCGAGCTAAAACTGCTAATGGCAATATTGGTCGATGCTAGCCGGTGCATAGGGATGCCCAGGAGTTGAAGCAAGCTTTTTGGGATGATGCTTATTGATGAGCCAGGATCAATGTGCATCCGATCCACCTTGATGTCACCTATGTATCCCGTGTAGTACAAGAGGCGATCATGCAAGTTGGTTTTGATTAACATGTCCTATGGAGTGAATACGATGTTGGATATTGCATCTGCACAATTGCTGCCCTGGAGATCTACTGATGATTTTTCCCCTGCAGGCTTGACCTGAGCTAAGTAGGCGTCAGCATTCTGGAGTGCTTCACTCAATGCGACACGAATATCCTTGGAAAGCCTTAGGAGCTCGTATAACGATAACTTTGCTGGTATATTAGCCAGTTGTGCTAGTATGTCAAAGTTGTAAGGTCTCTCCAGCCCCTGACGTACGTCCTTATGGAGCGGCCTGTCGAAGCAGGTTTCCTTCGGCTTGGATCTATCTGCCGGTGGAGGCTGAGATGGTCCCAAAATATCAGTAGAAGGCAGTGTTGTCGGCTGAGGGTCATCGACTGAATTACCCAGAGTGGATCGGAATTGTGCACCAGACCGGGTAACAACGGCTATCGCCTCCTCAGCTTCGGCCAAGATTGTATGGCAGGATCTGGATTTTCTATCCTTCATTTTGCCAGTTGAAGATGGCACCGCCTGGGTAACTTCGGGCACTAAGTTCGGGTGGACCCATACAACCTCTCCTCGTGACGTGGTGAGAGGCACCAATCCAGTCGTCTGGTCCCGTATAGGTGGAAGGTTAGTAACCTCCATCGTTGCACGGGGAACAGGTACTACCCCATCTTGAGTTTTTGTTGGGGGGAAGTCGCCAAACTGAACGGATACCATGTTTGCAGCCACAGTAAACTCTTCGGAATCTAGCGAAAGAGCATTGGAGTTGATGAGGTTCTGGATGTACCGCTTTAATGTAAAGTACTCTTATATAGGGTGGTGGACATAGCGGTAGAAGTGACAATACTTTGGATCCTCGATCTCTACTCGTCGAGGCTCGCGCTCTACATCACGGAGTCGGATCCTACCCGCCTTCAGGAGTATGTCGAAGAAAGGCTTGACATGGCTATCTTCAAAAGAGTATGTCATCTCCATGGGCTTCGGAGCTTCTGCTTGCTTTTGTTCAGGCTTTTTGGTCGTACCAGCGACCATGGCCTGTTTGTCTTTGGTGTCCCTATTATTGGTGGTGCCACCACTGTTGTTGTTATTGGAGGTGGTACCGGGATGTTTTCCTTTGTCCTCTCCATCTGGGATGTATAATCCCAGCTGGCGAGCCTTCTTTAACTTTATCTCCATATTTGTAGTGCTTATTATGAAAGTCGTCCAATCCTTGAATTGAACTTCGCCCATCCAGAGGCTGATTGAAGGGAGCAACTTCTTTTGGCTGATTTCGATCAAGGAGCTTTCAGGATTGCCTTGGGGTAATCTTATCACGGTTTGGAGAAACCGTTCGATGTAGTTTCTCGTTAGCTCCCTTTCTCCCTGAACGACGTCCATGAGAGACGACATTGTCACATCATGCCCTACTTTATAGAAACTTTCCAGGAATATGTGTTTGAAGCCATCAAAGGAATGGATGCAGTTGTCCGGGAGGTTATGGTACCAGTCGAACGCGATTTCTTTCAATGCTCCGATAAATAATCGTGTAAGGATGGCGTCACTATACGGAAAGTGGTCTGTTGTGACTTCAAAATAAGTCATGTATCGACTAGCAAAGGTCTTTCCGTCATATGAATCGATATGAAATGGTTTGTACCATGGAGAAAAAAGAACGTCTCTCCATGTAGCGGGATATGGCTGCCATTTTCTGAGATCCCAGGAGGAGTCTCGGGCATTGAACATTGCTCGAAGGTCCTGGACTTCTCTCCTTGCCTCCCTGGCCTCGTTTACAGCTGAAGGAGCGGATACTCCAGGAGGATTGTCGTCCAGCGGAGGAGCGGTCGTATTTGAGTTTGCGTTGACTGCGGGGCCCAAACTTGTTTGTCCAGGTGTCCTTACTAGTTGAGTTGGTAAGGCAGCTTTGATCTCGTCTACTGACTTGACCAAGGTTAGGATCATGGCTTCAAGCGCTTCTAGATGTTGTTGATCACTTGGCCCTTCCTGATCATCTCCTGCTATAAACACTGTTCGTACGTGGGGAGAGACAGATGGGACCGTAGAGGACGTGCTTTCCGTGTCGTACCTTCGTACAGAGAAATTATCAGAGAACGTCGGAATATTCTCCTCCTCGGACTCGAAAGGGGTGCTACCCTCTGCACAGGAAGCTGCATCGTCTTGGCGAAGGCGGTCACCCTCGGGGACGTCCAAGTCTGTTGCATAATTCCAGTGGATCGCTACCCCCTGCGTATCCTCTTGGAACACCGGGTTATTGCATATGTTCAGGGGACTACCACCCCCAGCTTCGTTCACCCCAGGGACCCCGAGGATGCACCACGGGTGTTGGAAGCTTCTTTCTAGAATGGGTGCCTAGGTAGATACCCCCTGTGGTTGTCAGCGGCAATCCTCAAGATGAGTGTTTCCTTGCATTGCTGGCTGAGGTTGCTGAGCTGGAGGAGCCTGTCTTCTTTCCGCCCTTGCCGGCAGGAACCTTCTGATTTGAATTACTGGAGGCGAAATAAAATTCTTCGTCTCCCAAAATTTGCACCTATTTTTCGAGTTATCGTCGGGCAGGTGCTGGCTGGTGCAGTTGTTAGAAGACGGACTGCCGGTCTTTAGGTGCTGCCGACTTGTCGCAGCAGCAGTTGATGACAACTTGGGTACAGTATTGTCCTAGAAAGGGCTCACCGCATGCCAAGGTTGCCTCTCTCTTCTTGCATTTGTGGATGAGTACTTCTCGCAAGTCGAGGGCAAATTGATCTACCTTTGCATCCGTTTTGTAGGCCCGGGTATCCTGAGCGCACGGGTGCGTAGGTATCATAATTGCTTCCTGATCTGAGACTAGTAAAAGCACTTGCTCTCGATCATTGTAGGGAGACTTTTGGGACCTACCATGTCCGTCTGCCGCAGAGGGCTGGACACAGGAGGTTCTGTACAACTTTTCATCAGGGGCCCGTGTAACAGTTAACGGTACCCGCTGACGGTCAGCAAATTAGACAGTTGACTGGGCTTGTTAAGCCCGCACTGCCCTAGACTTCTTCGACTTAGCACCCGAAGGTGCATAGTAAGAAGAGTCCAAGTTGTAAGCTTCAACATTCTCCATTGGCCACATAGGGTCCGGTCCGCATGAGAGACGGTCAAAGACAGAGCTTCTGACAGGGCCGCATGGGGCATCCTGTTTGCTGTCAGGATTGGCTATCGCATAGGCCATCTGTCTGCGGCCAGGATTGGCTGCCGTATAGGAACTCTGCTTGCGGCCAGGATTGGCTGCCGCATAGGCAATCTACCTGCGGCTACCTTCCTTATGCGGCCTCTTCTTCAACCGCATGTTTTTCCTTTGTGCCCCCAAAAGTCCAGCATCGTAGTATTTTTTTCTGCCGGATTTGGGGACAGCGGGGTCCTCTACGGTTCGAAGCGAGGCCGCATGGGAGCTTTGGTCGCCGTCTTGAGTGGCGAGAGGATCTTCTTCCAGATCCTGGCAAGGGGTAGTGGGCTTGGGCCTCCATGTCCTGCGGGCTCTTTTCGGGTTGGCTCGCTTCTGTGCTGGACTGATGCTCCTATCGTAGAGCATAATTCCAGTGGATCGCTACCCCCTGCGTATCCTCTTGGAACACCGGGTTATTGCATATGTTCAGGGGACTACCACCCCCAGCTTCGTTCACCCCAGGGACCCCGAGGATGCACCACGGGTGTTGGAAGCTTCTTTCTAGAATGGGTGCCTAGGTAGATACCCCTTGTGGTTGTCAGCGGCAATCCTCAAGATGAGTGTTTCCTTGCATTGTTGGCTGAGGTTGCTGAGATGGAGGAGCCTGTCTTCTTTCTGCCCTTGCCGGCAGGAACCTTCTGATTTGAATTACTGGAGGCGAAATGAAATTCCTCGTCTCCCAAAATTTGTACCTGTTTCTCGAGTTGTCGTCGGGCAGGTGCTGGCTGGTGCAGTTGTTCGAAGACGGACTGCCGGTCTTTAGGTGCTGCCGACTTATCGCAGCAGCAGTTGATGACAACTTGGGTACAGTGTTGTCCTAGAGAGGGCTCACCGCATGCCAAGGTTGCCTCTCTCTTCTTGTATTTGTGGATGAGTACTTCTCGCAAGTCGAGGGCAAATTGATCTACCTTTGCATCCGTTTTGTAGGCCCGGGTATCCTGAGCGCACGGGTGCGTAGGTATCATAATTGCTTCCTGATCTGAGACTAGTAAAAGCACTTGCTCTCGATCATTGTAGGTAGACTTTTGGGACCTACCATGTCCGTTTGCCGTAGAGGGCTGGACACAGGAGGTTCTGTACAACTTTTCATCAGGGGCCCGTATAACAGTTAACGGTACCCGCTGACGGTCAGCAGATTAGACAGTTGACTGGGCTTGTTAAGCCCGCACTGTCCTAGACTTCTTCGACTTAGCACCCGAAGGTGCGTAGTAAGAAGTCCAAGTTGTAAGCTTCAACATTCTCCATTGGCCACATAGGGTCCGGTCCGCATGAGAGACGGTCAAAGACAGAGCTTCTGACAGGGCCGCATGGGGCATCCTGTTTGCTGTCAGGATTGGCTATCGCATAGGCCATCTGTCTGCGGCCAGGATTGGCTGCCGTATATGAACTCTACTTGCGGCCAGGATTGGCTGCCGCATAGGCAATCTGCCTGCGGCTACCTTCCTTATGCGGCCTCTTCTTCAACCGCATGTTTTTTTTGTGCCCCCAAAAGTCCAGCATCGTAGTATTTTTCTCTGCCGGATTTGGGGACAGCGGGGTCCTCTACGGTTCGAAGCGAGGCCGCATGGGAGCTTTGGTCGCCGTCTTGAGTGGCGAGAGGATCTTCTTCCAGATCCTGGCAAGGGGTAGTGGGCTTGGGCCTCCATGTCCTGCGGGCTCTTTTCGGGTTGGCTCGCTTTTGTGCTGGACTGGTGCTCCTATCGTAGAGCATTTCCTTGAATGCTTGCTGTTCAAAGCGAATAATAAGCATCTGCTGCGTAGAGCCAAGCTTGGATGTGTTGGATTACGACACCAATTTTTCATTAGTGGAGAAAAAAGTCCCCAGCAGTGTCGCCATCGTGTTTGCCATTAATTATCAAGCAAGAACTACAGAGGAACTAGTTTTGATTACAAACTTTAAAAGTACAACAGAAAGACTAGAAAGAAATTATAGGAAACAATGTAAGTATAATTTAGTTTTGATTCTGGAGGGTGATGGTGGAGGCTCAGGAGAAGTATAGGAACTCTGCCTTACTCCGTGGACTATCAGACACGATCTTTGCTCGTAAGAAAATTGCCAGCCTTTAGCATGGGTGTGGTACCCTGCTATTTATAATAATTTTGAAATGAAGCGTATTTTAGGCCACATAGATGGTCTCATGGTGACATGGATGTAACAGCACACGAAGACTCGGTCTTTGGCGGCCAGTTGGTGGTTTGTTGAGATTTCCTTGTTACAGCGAATCTGGGTGGTTGAGACTTGGTCAACTTGCCAAGCGCCCTGAGACAGCAAATAAAGGGCCGCATAGAGCTTGGGGTATTTTGGACCGCATAGGTCTTTTTTGTATTTTAATGCTCGGCCATGCTGGGCCGTATAAGACTCATGCGGCTCAGGTTGCAGTCTCCCTTAGCCACATGTCTCACTAGCAGTGCCACCAGTCCGCATGAAGTTTGGGGACTTTTTGTGCCGCTTAGATCCTGCATCTTGGGCCGCATAAGGCTTATGCGGCTTTGGTCGCAGTCCTCCTGGCCGCATGACACCCCCTACGGACCATGCCTCAGACTGCATGAACTCTCAGGCACGTGGGCCCTATGTCTGGTGACATGACACTTCTTTGTCTTTTTTGAAAGGTCACATCTTATCTTTATCTTTTTATCAGGTTGTGTTAGAGTTGTCAGCTTTGTCAGAGGTGTCAGCTTTGTCAGAGGGGCTCCTGTGGCTGATCAGATTGGCCGCATAAGTAGCTCTTCCTTCTGCAGCTCGAATCAGTTTGGTCGCATTTTAATATAATCAATCTGTTTAAGACGGCAATTATGGGCCGCATGGATTTGGGGGCATTTTTGGACCGTATAGTTTGTCATGCGGCTCTTCCTTCTGCGGACCAATTTAACTTGGCACAGAGCACTCATGCAGTTGGCTTTTTTCTGTAATATGATCCGTATGAACCCTATCTTTTCCATGCTTCTACAGTTATGAAGAAGGCACGCTCCTGTTCCACTGCAGCGGGCACATCGACTTGCTGTAGTTTTTGCAATTGGATTAGGCGCCGATCAGCCTCTGCCAGTTTATGCTCCAGAAGATAAGCCGTCCCCTCTCCACCGGGAGCGTCTTCAGCAGTTCAATCTGGCCGTGGGCACAATGACGAGCCATGACAAATGACGTTCCCCTTCTCAAAGCAGCTTCAACCCCCCCTTTCAGATGGCGGTAGAAGCTCTAGACTATGTCCTTTAATGACTCATCCAGGTTCTCCAAAGAGGACGACGTTGAAGGAATAGCAGCTAAGGTAGCTGATGGTGTCTGCGAAGGAGGCGCAACGGAGATTGACGACCCTGTCAGAAGGAAAAGAAACTCCGAACGATAAGATTTCGGCGCATCGACAATCTTCCCCTCTGCAGCCCGAAGGATCTGAAGACTGGGTAGAGCAGAGAGTTCAATTTCCGAAGAAGGGACAACTTCAACCGACCCCGCATCCACCGATGCTGGCGTAGGAACTACCATGTCACACCCCAGTACTGAAATACGAAGACGGACTAGGTCAGCTAATCCATATGAGGTATACAAACGTCATACGTCGATCATGGCTGTCAAGAGACAAGGGGGTGCATGCTACATTCAAGTCTCCTATTGTCACACAGAACATCTATGTCTCAAACATTCAAAGCAAGAAAGCATCAATTAATGAACATATGAGATAAAGCAGTAAGGCGTCCCTGACGCTTCATCAAAATGGTCATGGGGATCTAGCTTTATAAGTTAGCTAGCCCAGAGAGTCAAACGTACATAATTGTATTCAGCTGCAGTCTGATTTAATTACAAATTATACAAGACAAAATATCCAGATTAGCCGGCTAAACAGGTGCCAGTGGCTAAACGCCAGTACATAAGTGAAGATACTAGAGTGGTGGAGAAGAAACCCACTCGAGTCCCCCGCTAGTCATGCTCCTAGTATGCACCATTGAGGTCAGGGAAGAAGGTCAGATCCTCAGGCTCTGCTACGTGATCTGGCCAAACAAAACCAGCGAGGTCAGCCCCGAATAGCATGTACCACAAGGGAGCACGAAAGAGTGAGATAAAACCCAAGCATAAAATAATATTATAATAGTAAATAAAGCTTCCGGTCGTAACCTCGGTCCACAGCCTGTCCTAGCACGATAGACCAACCCAACAACCAAACAAGGACATGGATTGGACCACGTACCATGACATTTCATGTCCATCGGCTACTAACGGATGGCTCAAGCACAATCAAGTCGTTTTCTAAGCGGCCATTCAATCCTGCGACTTTCTAAGTTTGGCGGGGTTATCCCCGATATATATAGATTAAAAGGAATCCTCAGATCGTGTCAACCCAGCAGGGCTAGCCAAACCATAAGACAGATAACACATTGATTATGCACCAGTCTCCCGGAGGGCTACCGTACTAAAATATTTAACACAGAGCTCGTAGGAGTCGGATATAGCTATCCGCTATAGGCGAATGAAACCATATCCGTGACGGCCAACCCGACACGTCTGGTCTGGACCTGGGGTGGCTAGTATGGCACGTTCTCGAGATTCTTCCCACCCAATACATCTACCAAGTTAATTGCCTAGTTAATCCCTAGGTTATACTCAGAGTTCACATGTCGTGGTCACATGTTCACTCCTCTTGATGTCGTACATTGTACGAGTACCCCAAGAAAGAATCCGTACTGGCTCATGGAGTCATACGTATATACCCCCTTCTTGGTGTAATGCAACACATAACGCATACCACGTCATTGCTACCGACCATTACTTATGTAAATGCTGGACTCTTGGTGATACTGGCAGATATCATGTAGGAACACTTAGCGCATAGGATAGCACCTCGGTGCTCACGTTAATTGTACCTTAGTATACACATAGGGTTTTCCAGCCATCACATAGGTAGTTAGATTAGAAATGAGGATTAATACACATAGGAACCTGTGGCTGAGGCACATGCGGCCAGACTACATGCGGCCGAGAAATGAAGTCCGCATGACTTCATGCGGCTCGGGAAAACGGGCTCTTCCGGCTGCTAAAGCTTATGCGGCAAACTGCCATACGCCATGCGGCCAGAAGAACGAGCTCAGGCGACTAGATAACGCGGACGCATGCGGCTCAGGAAGAATGGTCATATGCGGATGGAGAGTGAGGTCTTATACGGCCAAGAACCAACAAGCTTATGCGGCATTGATCGGGCGGCTAGGGCCTATACGGCTGCGAAAGCTCATACGGCTGCAAACTGGCTTATGCGGCCAGGAAAGCTTATGCGGCTGCGAAAGCTTATGCGGCTGCAAAATAGCTTATATGGCTGCGAGTTCTCATACGGCCAAAAAATACTCATGTGGCTCAGAATATTCATGCGGCTGCGATTGCTCATGCGGCTCAAGAATGCTCATGCGGCTGAGAATATTCATGCGGCTGCGATTGCTTATGCAACAAGGGCACTATTCATCATCCCTGTCGGAACCAGCGCCGACGAACCTAGGAGATGTCCAAATATTGTGCCGGCCATAACTTTCTCAAAACAAATCGAAATCTAATTTTCCAAAGGTCAAAACTGTGTAGAATCAAATTTTCTATAATATGAGACCATTAGTTTTCGAAAATAGCCAAGTTTGATAGATCAAAACCATAAAAACCCATGAAACCCTAGTTTTTAGGAACTTAGATCTACACAAATCTAGCCATCAAAATCAAAAGCTTCAAGAACTAAACTTGTAGAGAATGAAGAGAAGAACAAAATAGACAAATACTATCAAGTAAAAATCAAGAATGTAAAATACACAAAATCTCCTCTTTTGAGCAAGTTGTACTTGCCTATGGGTGGTGGTGGTTGAGGGAAATAAATGGAAGAATGAATGAGGAGAGAGAGTGAGGAAGAGGATATTAAATAGGGGTTGGGTTGGTTTAAGAAAACCCTATTCCCTAACCACTCCACTAATGACAATGCTAAAAAAAGCTACATACCACCATTAATAAATAATAAACAAAATTTATGCACATGCTAAATACAGAGGACGTATACAGAATCCATGAAGAATACGTATATCGGGATTGGGGAGTGACATCTCTATCCTCCTTAAAAAAATTCCGTCCTCGGAATTTCAGCCAAGACAAAGATAGAGGAAATTCGGACAAGCAAGGTGCAATCACAATCTACGCAAGCAATCTATCATTAGCAATCATTGATCATATTTTCAAAATGGTGCAAAACAAACATGTAAATAGATTACCAAGGTATGAGGAGAAACATACCTCCTGAGTCAAACAAGTGCGAATATCAAGATCTAATCTCGTCCTCGTGCTCCCAGGTTGACTCTCCCGGAGAGTGATGGCCCCAAGCGACACGGACAAGGCTAATAGTTCGATTCTTGAGCACCTTCTCTCGCCGGTCCAAAATAGACACGGGTTGTTCCTTGTAAGTTAGGTCGGTACCAACGACTAACTCTGAATGGTCGAGGACATGACTCAGATTCGGGACGTACCCACGCAACTGGGATACATGAAACACATCATGTACGCCGGATAGCGAGGGGGGAAGGACAAGCCGATAAGCAACATCGCATACCCGAGCGAGAATCTCAAAAGGACCAACGAATCTCGGACTAAATTTTCCTCGGGTTCCAAATCTAATGACACCTCGAGTAGGCAAAATTTGCAGAAACACTTGGTCACCAACACCAAACTCCAGAGGCCTACGATGCTGATCTTCCCAGTAGCGGTGCCTGTCTTGTACGACTCGAAGTCGCTCTCTGATCAACTTGACTGTTTCCATGGTCTGCGTGATCATCTCTGGTCCCAACAATTTGTGTTCTCCCACGTCATCCTATGCTAGAGGAGACTTGTCCTTCCTTTCATACAATGCTTCAAACGGTGCCATCTGTGTACTTGTCTGATAACTATTATTGTAAGAGAACTCTACTAAATAAAGATGATCTTCCCAAGTTCCACCGAAGTCTAAAGTACAAGCCCGTAACATATCTTCCAAGGTCTGAATGGTTCTCTCTGATTGTCCATCCGTCTGCGGATGATAGGCTATATTGAACCGCAACTTAGTGCCCAAACTTTGGTGTTAACTCTGCCAAAAGTGAGAGGTGAACCGGGTGTCTCTATCTGATACTATGCTGACTGGAACACCATGCTGCCTCATAATCTGTTTCATATACATTTCTGCCAGCTGCTCAGTAGACTGCCCTACTCTGAAAAAAAGAAAATGTGCAACCTTCGTGAGCCGATCCACAATTACCCAAACTGTATTTCGGCCGGTCGGAGATCTAGATAAACCGGTCACAAAGTCCATCGTGATGTGCTTCCACTTTCACTCCAGAATAGGAAGCGGCTGTAATAATCCTGCTGGTCTCTGCTGCTCTGCCTTCACTTGCTGACATACCAAACACATGGATACAAACCTCGCTATCTTCCTCTTCATGCCATTCCACCAAAAGTGCTGCTTCATATCCTGGTACATCTTTGTGCCTCCAGGATGAATAGAATAAGGGGAACTATGAGCTTCTAACAAAACTTCATGTCGAAGGTCTCCACCTGGTACACAAAGACGGTTTCCGAACCTAAGTGTACCATCCTCATGGATTACTAACTTCTTCCTGAGACCTGACTCACACTCTGATCGAAGCTTCTGGATTTGCGGATCCTCCGCCTGAGCTGCTCTGATCCTCTCTACTAGAGTAGACTGAATCTGCAAACTGGCCATAACTCCCGTATCTTGTGGCAAGATCACTTCAATTTCCATTTCCTGAAGATCTTCCAAAATTTGCCTCTGCGTGGTTAGAATGAATGCACCGTCTCTCCTGTTCAAGACATCTGCTACCACATTCGCCTTGCCTGGATGATACTGAAGATTTACATCAAAATCCTTCAGTAATTCTAACCATCTCCTCTGTCTCATGTTCAGGTTCTCTGGGTAAATACATACTTTAAACTCTTATAATCAGTATAAATCTTCACTCGATCCCCGTATAAATAGTGCCTCCATAACTTAAGTGAAAACACTACTACTGCTAATTCCAGGTCGTGAGTCGGATAGTTCTTCTCATAATCTCGAAGCTGTCGAGATGCATATGCTATCACCTTACCATGCTGCATCAATACACATCCAAGTCCCTTCCCGGATGCGCCACAATACACTATAAACCCTCCTGATTCTACTGAAAGGGTCAAGATCGAGGCTGAGATTAATCTCTTTTTCAATTCTTCAAACGATGCCTGACACTCTGCCGACCAAACAAACTATACATCTTTATGTGTCAAACGCGTCAAGGGTGCCGAAATCCTGGCGAAGTCTGCTACGAACCTCCTATAGTAACCTGCCAACCCCAAGAAACTACGCACTTCTGGTACAGTCTTCGGAACTGGCCAATTCTCCACTGCCTCAACCTTCTTCGGGTCTACGGACACTCCTATCCCAGAAATAATGTGTCCCAGGAACGAAATATGATCTAACCAAAACTCACATTTATTAAGCTTTGCGTAAAGTTGGTGCTCCCTCAAGGTTTGCAAAACTGTCCGAAGATGTTTTTCATGTTCCTCCTCACTACTGGAATAGACAAGGATATCATTTATAAATACTACTAAAAACTTATCCAAATAGGGCAGAAAGATACGATTCATCAAATCCATGAATACTGCTGGGGCAATAGTCAGTCCAAAGGGCATTACCAGGAACTCATAATGCCCATACCGTGATCTAAATGCTGTCTTGGGTATGTCCTGCTCCCGGACCCTCACTTGATAATATCCAGATCGAAGATCAATCTTAGAAAAGATGCAAGCCTTACTCAATTGATCAAACAAGTCATCAATCCTTGGTAACGGATACTTGTTCTTCACTGTTACTGCATTCAACTGCCGGTAATCAATGCACATTCGCGTTGATCCATCCTTCTTGGGTACCAAAATTACCGGTGCTGCCCAGGATGATTTACTGTCTCGGATAAACTGCTTCGCCTTCAGTTGCTGGTACAACTTGTCCAACTCTGACTGCGACATCCTGTATACTCTACCAAATTTAGGCTCCATCCCATGATTCAACTCAATACAAAACTCCATATCTCTCACTGGTGGTAAACCTGGAAGCTTATCTGGGAATACATCTAGAAACTCCTTGACCACTCTTGGAATCTGCTCCTGCTCTGCCAATGCTTATGCAATAATGTCCTTGGGTCGATCCTCCATTGATTGAACAAAAACAAACTCCTCTATGCCGGTACATTAAATACTACCCTACCTTCCTGACAATCTATCGTCGTATGACTGTCCCTCAACCAGTCCATGCCTAGGACATCAAAGTTGCCCATAGGAAACTCAATCAAAGATGCGGACAATAATCGCTCACTCACTACGACTGGACACGCTACGCACACTCTGCTAACTCCTACGAGCCTATTACCAGTGAGTATATTCATCCTCTCTGGCAATGCCTCGAATTCCAATCCAATACGTATCGTAAATCGTGCAGATATAAAAGAGTGGGTAGCCCTCGAATCAAACAATACTACAGCAGGAAAAGAGGTAACAGAAATATTACGTGCAACCACGTCGCCTGAAGCTAGCGCATCCTCCAGTGATAAGGTAAAGGCGTGGCCCTGGCCTTGCTGAGCTCCCTCCTGCTGTCTTCCTCGACCATGCTGTCGTTGCGGCCTCTGCGGGCCTTCCTCGTTCTGTGCCTGGCGAAACATCTGACCTGCGTTGGTAAACGCTGGGCTAGCAGCCTCACGGCCAATGCTGGTCCTCTGTTCGGTGCTGCCCCCGGAGCTGGTAATATTGAAAACTGCTGAACTGGCCCTCCTGGCCTCTGCATCATAGGACATTTGGCAATCCTATGGTCTAGACTGCCACACCTCATGCATAACCCATTAGCTGAACGACACACATCCCTAGTGTGCCCTCCCTTACCACAGTAAGTACATCCAATGGATGCCCCCTGGCGCTGCTGCTGGTTCCTCTGCGGCTGATGCCGAGCTGGTGCTGTTATCTCTGATACCGCCGCCCTCCGCGGTGCTCCTGACTCATGAATATGGATGCCAGGTGCTGGCGCCAATGTTCGCTGCACTGCTCCTCCGCCTCTGCTCTGGGGATGAGACCTCTTCTGGCCCCCATGTCTTGTCACCAACCTCTGTTGGGTGAGTTCATGCCTCCGAGCTGTCGTTAAAACGGCATCAAAAGTCTGATAGTCGTGTCCTTCTACTAGCTGTAGAATCTCTAAATGAAGTCTCTGCTGGAATCTCATCGTCTTCTCGGGCTCTGTTGCAACCATCGTCGGTACAAACCGATCAGTCTGCAGAAGTCTGCTGCATATCCATCCACCGTCTTACCAGCCTGCTTGAGACTGATAAACCTCTGCTGTAGCTCATACCGCGCTACCACGCCAAAATACTTAGCCTTGAATCTGGTGCGGAAGCTATTCCAGAGAATAGGATGAAGAACAGTTTGGCAACTCTAGAGGGGGGTGAATAGAGTTTATATAGAAAAATAGCCAATTAAAAATAACTTTTTCACCAACAATAAATAATCAGAGTAAAGTGCGGAAAATAAATGAAGAGCAGAAGAGCATACGCAAACACAGCGATTTTAACCTGGTTTCCCTCGTGGAGGACTAGTCCAGGCCTGAGAACTCTAGCTCAGGATTAAATCCACTATTTGTGAAATAGTAGTTTACAACCCGTGCCTTTTCTTCAGAAGAGCATGTCAACTTCTAACAGAGGATCGCAGTGGCGATTTGCTTGGAATTGTCCAAGCGACTTCTTCGACTCTTGCACAAGAATCCTAACTGAGAGATGCTGAGCACTCGAGACTTAGGAGGCTTGTGGCTAGTAGATGGGAAGGGTATGGCTTATTGAGCTTATAAGAGAGAAGAGAAGAGAAGATTGGATGATTTGAAATGAGAGAATTCATGCCCTATTTATAGTGTTTTTATAGGCAGAATTCGGCCAGAATTCGGGTAGGAAAATTCAAAAATTTGGCCGTTGGACAACTAGCAACCAGCTAACCCTAAAATTAGGGTTCCTGATTTCTAGGGGACAGAGTTCGGCCCGAACTCTGTGTGGAGGCAGAGTTCGGCCCGAACTCTGTCTCCAGAGCACAGAGTGGTTCTAAGGGGACCAGTGGGCAGTTTTTGGTTCAGTGGAGCTTGGGATTTTGGGTAGGTTATAAACTAAGTTCCAAGAGCTCAGCATGACTCAGAGTACACAAGTCTAGACTCAATGAAATTATAAAATACAGACTCCAGAACACACTGAGAGCCGGAAACTGAGCTGTCATCTGTCTTGAACTGAATGCAGTCGTCGTGTGTCGTATTGAATTAATACAAATATTATTTAGTCAATGTAGTCAATATTTGGTTGACTGTGACTTTGTGTCAACAATCTCCCCCATATTGATAATTGACAAAATAATATATGTATATTTCAATATTCATACCTGGACACAGTTGATTGTAACATAGCTCCCCCATAAACGATGCCTGAGCTAAAAGAAGATAGCTCCCCCGTAAACCATGAACGGTGTCGAGCTGGAAGCTATAGCTCTCCCCCGTACAAAATGTATAGAACCTGTGACCTGATAGATAATATCCCAGAGCAAGAACAAGCACAGATATACACAGATATACGAATGCATAGAACCGGTGGCCTGATAGATAATATCTCCCAAAAGCAAAACAACTATAAAAATATACATCATTTCTCCCCCTTTTGGCAGTTAGCAATATAAAGAAGCAATGAATAGTAATGCAACCACACCAAGCAGAGAAGAAACAGTGAAATACTAAGCAAAATAAGTCACTGACATAAAGTAAAACTATGATAAAGGACAGAAAATGTCATCCACCAAACCAAGTGGCCAACTCATAAACAGAGTACATAAAACCAGCTACATAAATCCATAATAAACTAAATAACTGAAAGCAAAAAGTAACTAAGATCATCAGCAGTAGCAGCAGCAGATCGAGCCTATCTCCATCACGGAGCACGAGAAGGTCCTGGAACATCGGAAGGACCAGGGAAGGAGCGACGAGGGTCCACAAAAGCATCATCCGGATCCATGTAATGCTTAACCCACGGATCATCAATGCGATGACCCGCGCGCGCTGGATCCCTCTCCATGGGAATGTGCAGATGCTGAGACAGAGAGTACCAGATATCATGCAGAGAGTTGCCGAGAGCACTCATCTGCAGAGTGGTACGATAGTCTAGCTGTGTCCAGCGATCGTCCTCAAGAGTAAAACGATCCCGGAGCATGGTCTGAATGGACTCAAGAGTGGCAGGTGGAGGAGGTGCATCCTGACCAAAAGGAGGGACGTCAGGCTCCTCATCATCAGAATGCTCAGAGGCCTCAGGAGAGGCGACAATTGCCTGAGTACGGCGTGCCTTGGACAGAAAAGCAGGAGCAGGCAAGAACTGACAGTCATGAATAGGAATGATGAATGCACGAAAAACCATAGGAAGGTATAAAGGATAAACCAACGCTCTTGGTTTCTTCCTACAATTTATCATCCAATCCATCATTGTCCTAGGAAGATTGAATGGGATACGATAATGGAGGTGACATAAGGCAGAAATCTCAAAGTAAGTAACTTCATCTGTTGAGCCAGCCTTGGGCAAGATAGTATTGAACACGATGCGATGAAGTTCATAAAAGTAGGGGGTGAGATGCTTGGCCTTTAGCTTGCGAGGACTTACATTAGGAGCACATAAATTCTCCTTGAATCCTTCAAGGGAAGTATCGCCAACAAATTGAAGTTGACGTGCTTCCACAAGCTTGTCCCACACATCAAGATCCGGGAGAGCAAGAAAGTCTTCCAACTCAGAATCATTGAAGGCAATGTTAATGCCAGCAACCCGGGAATAGATGTGGGTTGCATCGTGAGTCAGATTACAGTAGAACATTTGGATTGTACTATGGTAAATGACAGAATTGGAAGCAACTAGTTCATCCAAACAAAGATCACGAAATAAAGATGCATATTGAGAAAATATTGTGAAATTGATGGGATGGCCCCCAAACACCGGACGAGTCCTAAAATTGCTAAACCATTCATTAGAGGCGTCTAGCGACACAAATAGACGGTCGTCGTATGTGTTAGGGTCATCGGGACACGGCGGATTGAACAACGGATGAATGGGGTGTTGTTCAACAACTTGTTCAATCGGAGGAGGAGGAACCGAAGAGGAAGCTCCCTCATGTCGAGTCCTTCTCCCTCGTTTGGACAAGCGAGATGCCATTTGCAAAAAAATAGGAGAACTTGAAAATGATAGAAGGAGAGAGTTATACCTGAAAATAATACCAAACAGTGGAAGAGAATGATGAGAAACCCTTTTTCCTTGATTTTGAGAAGTAATGGAGCCTTCTAGATCAAAAACTAGGGTTAGGGTTTTGAGAAAAGAGTTTGGAGAGGTGAGGAAGGAGGCAAAGGTGAAGGAGAGAGGGAATCCCGAAATAAAATAGGGGTTTGTCTTTGGTCGGATGAAAAATTGACCATAGGATCTAAATTGATCCAACGGCAGAGCCAGATCCCGACGCTGGAACTAAGGGACCGAACTCGGCCCGAACTCTGTTAGGGGCAGAGTTCGGCCCGAGTTCTGGATCAGTGGTCCAGAACTAAAAGCAGGCTGAAAAGATAGAAACATTGATTAAGTGTTGAACAAAAGAAATTTTGAGGATAAAAGATTGATGAAAACAATGAAGTACATAGAGAGGTACACAAAGGTCATAATGAACTTTAGGAAAAATCAATTAGGCAATAATAAATCGGAACAAACCATATAATAAATAAGGAAATATATTGTAATTCAGTATTTCAAATTTGCCATGGGTTAGCTGCAGGGGCCGGATCCCAGCTAGCGGTAGTCCTGAGGACTAGAGCACCGTGTCGCTTAGGCTTTTACGCCTTTTTGTCAGAAGGACCCTTTCGGCTTGTACCCATAATAAATTCGTCATAAAAGAATCAAAATATACTCGATATTTACGCAAGTAAGTCTCAACTTATAACTGCTTCATCCAAAATTCCGAGTTCACGACAAAGAAAATTGAAGCGCTCTTCAGATAATGGCTTAGTAAAGAAATCTGCTAGCTGATGATCAGTGTCAATAAATTCTAAGTTAATCGTGCCATTTTGCTGATGATCACGCAAAAAGTGGTGTCTGATCTCAATGTGTTTAGTGCGTGAGTGGCAGACAGGGTTCTTAGTCAAATTGATGGCACTAGTATTGTCACAGAATATAGGAATATGCATGAAAGATAACTTATAGTCTTCAAGGGTTTGCTTCATCCACAGAATTTGTGCACAACAACGCCCAGCTGCTATGTATTCAGCTTCTGTTGTAGATAGTGCGACAGAGTTCTGCTTCTTGCTAAACCATGAGACTAAAGCCTTTCCTAATAAATGACACGTGCCGCTCATACTTTTACGGTCGACCTTGCATCCAGCAAAGTCAGCATCAGAGTAACCGATGAGGTCAAATGATGTTGACTTGGGATACCATAGGCCCACTGTAACCGTACCCTTAAGGTATCGAAAGATACGCTTAACCGCGGTCATGTGAGATTCCTTAGGATTTGCTTGATATCTAGCACATAGACAAACACTAAACATGATATTGGGGCGACTAGCAGTTAAATAAAGTAAGCTGCCTATCATACCTCGATACTTACGTTGATCAACGGGTTTGCCGATCTCATCTGGTTCGAGTTTGGTTGAAGTAGCCATTGGAGTGCTGATTGGTTTGATGTTGTCAAGATCGAACTTTTTCAGCATGTCCTTGGTATACTTCGATTGACAGATAAAAGTTCCATTTGCCAGTTGTTTTACTTGCAGACCAAGAAAGTAGTTGAGCTCTCCCATCATGCTCATTTCAAATTCCGTCTGCATACACTTGGCAAATTCTTGACAAAGAGTTTCATCAGTAGACCCAAAAATAATATCATCAACATAAATCTGAATTAATAAAATGGTGTCTTTAAAAGATTTTATAAACAGTGTAGTGTCAATTTTCCCTTTTGAAAAACCTTTCTCAAGTAAGAAGCTACTTAGCCTTTCATACCAAGCTCTGGGGGCTTGTTTGAGGCCATAAAGTGCTTTCTTTAGCTTGAACACGTGGTCGGGAAATTTGTGATTTTCAAAGCCAGGAGGTTGTTTCACATAAACTTCCTCCTTAATAAAACCATTCAGGAAAGCACTTTTCACATCCATTTGAAATAATTTAAAGTTTTGAAAATTAGCAAAAGCACAAAGCATCCGAATGGATTCTAGTCTAGCAACAGGAGCATACGTCTCATCGTAGTCGATACCTTCCTCTTGGTTGTATCCTTGAGCTACTAGACGAGCTTTGTTACGTGTGACTGAACCATCTTCAATTACTTTGTTTCTAAAAACCCATTTAGTACCAATTATCGAGTGATTAACCGGTCTAGGAACGAGTTCCCATACTTGGCTTCTCTCGAATTGGTTGAGTTCTTCTTGCATAGCAGAAATCCAAAATTCATCATTAAAAGCTTCAGAAATGTTTTTAGGCTCTACTTGTGAAATGAAGGCAGTACTAGCAACGGAGTCTCTTAGTGATGATCTAGTAGTTACTCCACGTGAAACTTCTCCTATAACTAAATTTTCTGGATGAGAAGGTTTGAAAGAGAATTTCTTAGGCAAACCCTCCAGAGAATTAGTTTCGGTTGAAGTATTCATTGGAGTAGAAGTTGATGGCTCAACGTCATCATCAAGAGTACTTGCTGCACTGTTGTCTTCATCAAAAGTCACATTTGTTGACTCTTCCATAATAAGTGAGCGTTTATTAAAAACTCTATATCCCTTACTCTTGGCGGCATAACCAAGAAAGATACCATCGTCAGCTTTGGCATCAAATTTGCCTAAGTTGTCTTTGGTGTTAAGGATAAAACATCTACAACCAAAAACTTTAAAATAAGAAACATTGGAGGTTCTCCCAAACCAAAGCTCATAGGGTGTTTTCTTCGTAATGGGACGAATCAGCACCCTATTCAAAATGTGGCATGCTGTACTAACAGCTTCTGCCCAAAAATATTTCGGAAGTAAAAATTTATTCAACATGACTCTGGCCATATCGCCGAGAGTTCTATTCTTCCGCTCCACAATACTATTTTGTTGAGGAGTTCTAGGACAAAAAAATTCATGATCAAAACCATTTGCATTACAAAAACTTTCAAAATCATAATTTACGAATTCGCCTCCATGATCACTTCGGATTCGAGTAATCATGTAGCCTTTTTCGTTTTGAACTTTCTTTACAAAAATTTTGAAGGCAGAAATAGCATCGCTCTTATTAGCGAGAAAGAAAACCCATGTAAATCTCGAAAAATCATCAACAATAACAAATGCATAAAGTTTGCCTCCAAGGCTGGCTATTCTACTAGGACCAAATAAATCCATATGAAGTAGTTGCAAGGGTCTAGTAGTACTTACAGAGTTGATAGAATGAAATGAGGATTTAGTTGCCTTGTTTAGTTCACATTCGGCACATACCGTGTCCTTTTTGAATGTGATGTCAGGCAATCCTCTCACTAGCTTCTTGGTGGAAAGCCTGGATATAGCATCCATGTTGGCATGACCAAGACGCTGGTGCCAAAGTAGTCGTTCGTCTTTGTGGGCATATAGACATCTACCTGCATTGTTAGTATTTATAGAAAGATAGAAAATGTAGATGTTGTCCTCTCTTTTCCCTTCAAAAGCAATGTCTCCTGTTGACCTATCATAGATGTAGCAACTGTTTTGTCCAAAGTTAATATCATATCCATGATCAGCAAGATGACTAATGCTGAGCAGGTTATGCTTTAACTCGGTCACTAGGCAGACATCCTTTATTACAGAAGAAGGAGGATGACCAATGATACCATTACCTATAATGTGCCCTTTGAGATTGTTACCGAAGGATACGTATCCTTCTCTCTTCATTGATAGTGATGCAAAAAGATTTGCGTCTCCCGTCATATGTCGCGAGCATCCACTATCGAGAATCCACTTACTTTCAGTTGAGGAGGGAAGGTCCACCTACATCAAGAGTAGATGTGACCTTTGGTACCCGAGTTCTTGAGGGTCCTGAAAAGTTAGTCTTTGGGAACCAAGCATATATCCTTTTATCTACAAGTCTTCTAACTCTGTACTGTGGTGAGATGTGTCCATGTAATCCACAATAAGTACAGATAGCATTCTTATTTATACTAGGAGCATGAGAATAATATCTATAAGCAACAGGATGAGGATGGACATGATGTGAAGAGTTAGCATGGTGAAGATGATTATGCATGGAATAAGTGGCATGGTGATGGTGTCTATGAGGCATAGAATGATGGTATTGTCTATGATGTGTGACTTGCTGATATTGTCTAGATGGCATGGCATGATGATTTTGTCTATATGGTATATGAGAACCTTGTCTATATGGCATTGCATGATGATTTTGTCTATATGGCATGGCATGATGATTTTTATGTGTGGAGTGATGTTGATTGTGTCTTTGTGCATGATGAGTGTGTACTGAGTGAGAATTGTTCTTACGTGCACGTGGTTTGTGAAAGTTTGTGTATATAAATACATGGTTATGTGCTGCATGAGAATGATGTGATTGACTAGCATGAGTGGTATTGTGCCCATGAGATTGGGTTTGAGGTTGAACAACCTGTTTACCCAATTTGGTTTCTAATCTTTTAGAAACAGCTTGCAGTTCATCAACCTTAATATTTAAGCCATAAATCTTAGTCATGGAAATCTTGTGTCTACTCTTTTCTTCAGCAAGCAACGTGTTGAGAGTAGTGATTTCTTGAGTTTGTTGCTCAATACGTGCTTCAGCATCATGTAAGCTTAATTTAAGCTTGGATACTTCATCAGTGTCATTAGTGGGTGATGTGTTTCTAACATTATCAAGAAGTAAAGAAATTCTTTGTATCTCATCTTCTAGACTTTTGATTTTGTCCTTGGCATGTTTATATTTACCGATGACCTTTTTATGATCATCGAGTAAATCAGTGAAAGCATCGCCAAGTTCATCAAAAGGGAAGTCATCCAGAGTTTCGTTAGATACCTTGTTAGAAGTTGCTATCAGGCACACATTTGCTATATCTTGAGGAGAGTCCTTTTCTTCCTCAGAGTCACTTGCTTCACTTTCATGCCAGATGCCTGTGTTGGCATATTTCTTTGATGAGTTCTTTTTGTATGGCTTCTCATAGCGGTTGCTCTTCTTCAGGAATGGGCAGTCTTTTCGGACATGTCCAGTTTTCTTGCAACCGTAACAAGTTGGTTCTTCTTCATCGTCTTCTTGAGATTCCTTCTTCCTTCGATTGAAGCGAAGGAATTTCCTGAAGTTGCGAACCATGAGAGCTTGATCTTCATCATCCGAATTATCTTCTTCGGTCTCATCATGATTAGCTCTTCGTTGATGAGCTTTGAGTGCGATCTCCCTGGTCTTCGGAGCAGGCTCTTCAAAGTCCTTGAGGTCAAGCTCGTGAGTCATAAGCTTACCCATCAAGGTCTCCATTGACATTGTTGTGAGATCGTTTCCTTCTATGATGGCTGTCACCTTAGGGTTCCAAATCTTTGGTAGCCCTCTGAGCAGCTTACGAATCTTCTCGTGGTTTGAGTACTGCTTTCCAAGCGAGGATAGAGGATTGATGATGTCGAGGAATCTTGTGAACATTTGAGTGATCGTCTCACTGGATTCATCTTGAAAGCTTCGTATTCTTGAGTGAGACGGCTTATTTTGGATTCCTTGACCTGTGTGGTTCCTTCATGCGTCACTTCTAGAAGTCTCCATACTTCATGAGCAGTGGTGCATGTAGAGACCCTGTTGAACTCATTCCTGTCTATGGCACAGAATAAAGCATTAATAGCCCTAGCATCTAGACTTGCCTATTTCTTCTCCTCGACAGAATATTTGTCGTGTGGTTTCTCAATGAGGTCACCATCGACAACTATTCTGGCGGGCTTTTTGTAACCGTCAGTGACGACAGTCCACAGGTCAAAGTCTAGAGACTTAAGATAGAAGCTCATCCTTGTTTTCCAATATGTGTAGTTAGTCCCATCAAATAGGGGAGGCCTATAAGTGGACTGACCTTCACCATGATTGGAAATCAAGGATTGTGTGGTTGCCATGGATCAGCTCTTAGGATGTTAGTCCTTATAAAGAGAACAGAGCTCTGATACCAATTGAAGAACAGTTTGGCAACTCTAGAGGGGGGTGAATAGAGTTTATATAGAAAAATAGCCAATTAAAAATAACTCTTTCACCAACAATAAATAATCAGAGTAAAGTACGGAAAATAAATGAAGAGCAGAAGAACATACGCAAACACAGCGATTTTAACCTGGTTTCCCTCGTGGAGGACTAGTCCAGGCCTGAGAACTCTAGCTCAGGATTAAATCCACTATTTGTGAAATAGTAGTTTACAACCCGTGCCTTTTCTTCAGAAGAGCACGTCAACTTCTAACAGAGGATCGCAGTGGCGATTTGCTTGGAATTGTCCAAGCGACTTCTTCGACTCTTGCACAAGAATCCTAACTGAGAGATGCTGAGCACTCGAGACTTAGGAGGCTTGTGGCTAGTAGATGGGAAGGGTATGGCTTATTGAGCTTATAAGAGAGAAGAGAAGAGAAGATTGGATGATTTGAAATGAGAGAATTCATGCCCTATTTATAGTGTTTTTATAGGCAGAATTCGGCCAGAATTCGGGTAGGAAAATTCAAAAATTTGGCCGTTGGACAACTAGCAACCAGCTAACCCTAAAATTAGGGTTCCTGATTTCTAGGGGACAGAGTTCGGCCCGAACTCTGTGTGGAGGCAGAGTTCGGCCCGAACTCTGTCTCCAGAGCACAGAGTGGTTCTAAGGGGACCAGTGGGCAGTTTTTGGTTCAGTGGAGCTTGGGATTTTGGGTAGGTTATAGACTAAGTTCCAAGAGCTCAGCATGACTCAGAGTACACAAGTCTAGACTCAATGAAATTATAAAATACAGACTCCAGAACACACTGAGAGCCGGAAACTGAGCTGTCATCTGTCTTGAACTGAATGCAGTCGTCGTGTGTCGTATTGAATTAATACAAATATTATTTAGTCAATGTAGTCAATATTTGGTTGACTGTGACTTTGTGTCAACATAGGACGCCTCAGTCCAACGTCTTTTGATGCCCACTAATCGCGGGCAAGATCCTGAAGTATCAGTCTGACCTGGTCGACCTTTTCTTCTGCGGAAACCTTTGTTGCAGTCAATATGGCCTCAGTATCCTGAAGCCAAGCATCCGCCGTGATGGCGTCCTCCGTGCCATCGAAATATCTCGGGTTAAGTCGACAAAACCTCCCAGATGCTCCCGAATCATTCCTGACACTTCTCTCAAGGGCTAATTGTAACCCCTGATTCAGTAGCACATTCTGTTCCTGCTGTCGGATCTGCTGTTGCTGATGGGCTGCCACCTGACACTGCTGAGTGGCCATAAATCCTCGGATGACCTCTAGGAGTGCTGCAGCATCAGGTACTGGTGTCGCTGCTGGCACCGATGGGGCTGCAGGAGTTTCTAGACCCTGCGATTCCACTGGCTCTGATAGCACTTCCACTCGGATCTGGTCAGGAGAATGTACACCTTCCGGTTGCTGCCCGTCGAGCCATGCTCTACTGGATGCCCCTCCATGTTGGCTTCACCAGCTACTGAGAAAGAAGCACCCCTATATGGAAAGGTATATGATATTAATTATCAGGATGAGGAGGATTCGAGGATGCAATTCAGGTTAGCAATCAAGGTAATGAAAGAGAAATCGAGGCAAGAGATTCAAAGGGAACAAGTTTTGATTGAGACTCCTATAATAGTTACACCCCACAAGTCTGAAAATCAGACCTGCATGGGCCAGCAATAAAACCTTGTCACGCCCCAGTACCAAAATACGAAGACGGACTAGGCCAGCTACTCCATATGAGGTATACAAACGTCATACGACGATCGTGGCTGTCAAGAGACAAGGGGTGCATGCTACATTCAAGTTTCCTATGGTCACACAGAACATCTATGTCTCAATCATTCAAAGAAAGAAAGCATCAATTAATGAACATATGAGATAAAGCAGTAAGACGTCCCTGATGCTTCATCAAAATGGTCATGGGGATCTAGCTTTATAAGTTAGCTAGCCCAGAGAGTCAAAGGTACATAATTGTATTCAGCTGCAGTCTGATTTAATTACAAATTATGCAAGACAAAATATCCAGATTAGCCGGCTAAACAGGTGTCGGTGGCTAAACGCCAGTACATAAGTGAAGATACTAGAGTGGTAGAGAAGAAACCCACTCGAGTCCCCCGCCAGTCATGCTCCTAGTATGCACCATTGACGTCAGGAAAGAAGGTCGAATCCTCAGGCTCTGCTACGTGATCTGGCCAAACAAAATCAGCAGGGTCATCCCCGAATAGCAAGTACCACAAGGGAGCACGAAAGAGTGAGATAAAACCCAAGCATAAAATAATATTACAATAGTAAATAAAGCTTCCGGTCGTAATCTCGGTCCACAGCCTGTCCTAGCACGATAGACCAACCCAACAACCAAACAAGGACATGGGTTGGACCACGCACCATGACAGTCCATGTCCATCGGCTACTAAATGATGGCTCAAGCACAGTCAAGTCATTTTCCAAGCGGCCATTCAATCCTGCGGCTTTCTAAGTTTGGCGGGGTTATCCCCGATATATATAGATTAAAAGGAATCCTCAGACCGTGTCAACCCTGCAGGGCTAGCCAAACCACAAGACATATAACACATTGATTATGCACCAGTCCCCCGAAGGGCTACCGCGCTAAAACATTTAACACATAGCTTGTAGGAGTTGGATATAGCTATCCGCTATAGGCGAATGAAACCATATCCGTGGCGGCCTACCCGACACATCACGTCTGGACCTGGGTGGCTAGTATGGCACGATCTCGGGATTCTTTCCACCCAATGCATCTACCAAGTTAATTGCCTAGTTAATCCCTAGGTTATACTCAGAGTTCACATGTCGTGGTCACATGTTCACTCCTCTAGATGTCGTACATTGTACGAGTACCCCAAGAAAGAATCTGTACTGGCTCATGGAGTCATACGTATATACCCCCTTCTTGGTGTAATGCAACACACAACAAATACCACGTCATTGCTACCGACCATTACTTATGTAAATGCTGGACTCTTGGTAATACTGGCAGGTATCATGTAGGAACACTTAGCGCATAGGATAGCACCTCGGTGCTCATATAGATTGTACCTTAGTACACACATAGGGTTTTCCAGCCATCATATAGGTAGTCAGATTAGAAATAAGGATTAACACACATAGGAAGCTGTGGCTGAGGCACATGCGGCCAGACTACATGCGGTCGAGAAATAAAGTCCGCATGACCTCATGCGGCTCGGAAAAGTGGGCTCTTCCGGCTGCTAAAGCTTATGCGGCCAACTACCATGTGCCATGTGGCCAGAAGAACGAGCTCAGGCGGCTAGATAACGCGGACGCATGCTGCTCAGGAAGAACGGTCATATGTTGCTGGAGAGTGAGGTCTTATGCGGCCAAGAACCAATAAGCTTATGCGGCATTGATCGGGCGGCTAGGGCCTATGCGGCTGCGAAAGCTCATGCGGCTGAAAACTGGCTTATGCGGCCAGGAATGCTTATGCGACTGCGAAAGCTTATGCGGCTGCAAACAAGCTTATGCGGCTGCGAGTTCTCATGCGGCTCGGGAATGCTCATGCGGCTCAGAATGTTCATGCGGCTGCGATTGCTCATACGGCTCGAGAATGCTCATGCGGCTGAGAATGTTCATACGGCTGAGAATGTTCATACGGCTGCGAATGCTCATGCGGCAAGGGCACTATTCATCGTCCCTGCCGGAACCAGCACCGACGAACCTAGGAGATGTCCAAATATTGTGCCGGCCATAACTTACTCAAAACAAATTAAAATCTAACTTTCCAAAGGTCAAAACTGTGTAGAATCAAATTTCCTACAACATGGGACCATTGGTTTTCGAAAATAGCCAAGTTCGATAGATCACAACCATAAAAACCCATGAAACCCTAGTTTTTAGGAACTTAGATATACACAAATCTAGCCATCAAAATCAAAAGCTTCAAGAACTAAACTTGTAGAGAATGAAGAGAAGAAAAAATAGACAAATACTATCAAGGAAAAATCAAGAATATAAAATGCACAAAATCTCCTCTTTTGAGCAAGTTTTACTTGCCTATGGGTGGTGGTGGTTGAGGGAAATAAATGGAAGAGTGAATGAGGAGAGAGAGTGAGGAAGAGGATATTAAATAGGGGTTGGGTTGGTTTAAGAAAACCCTAATCCCTAACCACTCCACTAATAACAATGCTAAAAAAAGCTACATGCCACCATTAATAAATAATAAACAAAATTTATGCACATGCTAAATACAGAGGTCGTATACAGAATCCATAAAGAATACGTATATCGGGATTGGGGAGTGACACACCACCTCTACCGCCAACATTTCTGTCATAGGCAGCTCCGAACTCAACCCAGCGGGGCACCTCTCAATTTGATGGGGAGACAGTACACTTCTTATTCTTTGTACGAGGTCCTCCCTGATGTCCTCCACTATCCCCTCTTTTGCGGCCATATCCGCCATCGACAACGAAGGAGCAGGGCCTACAGATCCAGAACAACCGACAATCAGCTTGACTCGAAGGAAATTGATAAAGAGCGAATAAACCTCCTTGTTGGTAAGAATATGACAAAGCTTACCAGGGGAGGACGGCAGAGACTGAGACTCATTTAGGATAGTCATAACTCCTCCCACTGCCCCTATATCCTCCTCAACAGCGGTACCCGAGCCGCCTGCATCTGCCGTTCTAGCCCCGGTTGCCTGAAAGGAGATGTAGCTGGGTTAGTACCGACCAACTGAGACCCTGCAGTCCCAAGATCCGGTTCTGTAAGGCTCGCACCTTCTCTGACCAGGGTGTCCATAGCTGGAAGAATCTCGGAAGCAGCATCAGGCTCCCGAGGGTTTATTTCTTCCAAAGCCTACAAAAAGTAACAATAAGATAATGTCCCAAAAGTAACATGGTGGTCTGTCGGAATAAAATTTACCTCCGAGATGGTTTCGGCGTCGCTGCCTCCTTCTACGGCGTCAGGCCCACGGATCCTAATCGTGACCCGCTTCTAAAAACGAGGCCTGTCGGCGACGAAGGGTCCATGCTTACTTCGCTTATGCGCAGGACTCGGCACGGGAGAAGACAAGCGCGTCGCCAAAGTACTCGCAGGGAGTGGTGGATCATCGTATTCATTCTCCTCTTTCGTATCAGTAGAATCAGAGTCAGAGACTTCGATAGCCTTTTCCTTCCTTGCCCTAGTCCTTTTTTTGGACTCCTTGCATTTTTCTCCCAACTTGGTACCGGTAATGAAACTGGTACTTGCATCGAAGTCGCGGGGAGGCCCATTCACGGAGACATGGTGGAGGGCCGCCAGGTACGAGATGTGTACCGAGCCCCCAGTATCGGGCAGACAGAAGCTGGTTTGCGTACGGACTGCACTGTAGTAATGCCAGTCCCGGATGCCATCCAGGATGCCGTCCTCATAATCCAGAAAGGGGCTGGGGTTGTCCAAAAATAAATGGCTATACCCGAATTACCGAGAGTATCGGCTAGGTAGGTAAGGTTCCAAGAAGATGACGTTGCGGTTGCGGTACACCAGATGTGCAGGGTAGATATTCTACAACCAGCAAAACATCTTCTCGGATAGGATCTGGGGAGCGACACCGCCATCAAGATGAAAGCGCCTCATTTCCTCGTCGGTGAAAGGTGGGACCACAACAAAAAAGGAGTACCTGTCCACCTGTACGAGCGCATCTCGGCAGTCGGTATGGTTGAACAGGTCAAGGGCATGTCATGGTACTAGCAGATGAAGGCATCGTCGGCCGTCACGTTACCTTCGGGGCCAGGCCACATCAGAGAGGGGCAGTACATTAGGAGCCACCCTATCAGATAATGGTAGAGCAGTTCAATTCGGTTGAAATCCTTCATAATGTCACAAGCTATGGCTTTGGCCGTAAAGATACGAAGGCCTCGATGAATGTTGCACACCATGGCTGGGAGTAGACCTAGCCTACCTCCGAAGACTAACTTGACAACAACGAGGATCAGGTTGCAGCTGATTCTCTCAATAGAATCGGAACCCCCCGAGACCACACAGATCCTCAGCCATATCATCAGAAACCCAGCCAGGATGGCCTTATCAGACAAGAGTTGGGTATCTTGATAGAAATAACTGAAGGTGTCAGTCTGGCTTCCGAATCTGTCACCGAAAGCTTTAGTCCTTCTGGTGCTTTGCACCTGAGCGACCACCCCTTCTTGAGTTTGAGGTCTCCAAGGGGCAACCCGTCCCGAGGCCCCCAGGTTGAACAGATAACTGAACCAAGCCTTGATGTGGGGAAGGTTCCCTTCAGAGCTTTCATCCTTCTTCTTTGACATTTGCTGACAAGTGCTATGATGACATAGCACTTCCCGGTAAACGACAAGGAACCCGGGGAACCGCTGCTCTAACTACCTAAACTCCTCATTTGTGGGAGTATACTCCTCATAAACTTCGTCTGCCCAGGAAAACTTGGAGACGTCATGCATCTCGTGGAGAGCGAGCTCCATCTCCCCAACAGGTGTAAAAAAAGGTCTCCGTACGACGGTTGTACATCTCGAGGAGTGCTATGAACAGCCTTGGGTTCACAGGAAGGCCGTAGCAGGTGCCCCTTATGGCATAGTAGCAGGAGCCCCTTATGGCATAGTAGAGGCCAAGCTGCTGCAAAGTATCCTGATACACCGTCAGAATCCAGGATGTTAAGTTAACCTACGGAGGGGAACGATGCATCACATTTAATAGCAATAGTGTGCCCGTGGGGTATGACCCTTTACGAGCGATCTGGTTCAAGAAGGTGTCAGCTTTAGAGAACCGAATATTGGGCCTCATCTCATTTATGAAACTGCCGAGGACTAGTCCGAAAACAAAATAACTGATCGACTCTTTGGTCGCGACCACCGATCGTGCTCGTCTATTATAATGGATATTGCCTATGAAGACTCCCTGCCAGTCCTGAGTTATGGGATCCGTCATTCGTCTCTCAATAGACGCTATGTTAAAACCTAATAGGGAAAATGGCATTCCATCTGAGGAAGGTAAACCACTACTCCGTTGGAAGAAAAATCCCAGCTCTCAGATATCTCCAGTTTGCTTGTGTTCGAGAAAGTTAGAGCATCTCTGAATAAAAATACAGGCTTCAGAAGAGTGTCCTCCAGTCTTCCGAAATTCATCATACTGAGTAGGTAGAAGAATGATTGGCCCCTGATCTCCTTTAGCCTGGCCTCAGGTTGATCTCAGGTAATCTGAGTCAACATGCGCTCGACTATATGGTCAAATCTCACACCCAAGCCAGACTGAACGTACCCTATCAAGAGCTCCCCTGATGGAGCTGTAGGCAAGTTCACTGCGAAGGTCAAAGAAGGAATATAGTTAGAGGAAAACAAAGTGAATGGGTTCCTTCTTCAGCTATGCGGCCTAGTCAAACAGAACCTATGTGGCTTAGTTGTAAGGATCACATGCGGCTCAAATAAAATAAGGCATATGCGGCCCAGTCGGGCAGAGTTGATGCAATCCAGTTGTGAAGGGTGCGCATGCGGCTTAAAACATGAGATGTATATGCGGCCTAGTCAGGTGGAGCTTATGCGGTTCAGTTATGTGACGCTCATGCGGCTCAGTCATGAGGCACTTATGCGGTTCAGTTATGTAATGCTGATGCGGCTCGGTCATGAGGCACCCATGCGGTTCAGTTATGCGATTCAGCGACGCTTATGCGGCTCAGTCCATGCGGCCCCATCACACAGAACGCATGCGGTCCAGTAAGACAGGACACGTACCGATTATACCAAAGCACAGAGGTGATACATGCTATGCCGGCGCATAAAGCATGCGGCATGGCCGTTTAAGTTCAAGTCATCGTTCTCCCACCATCCTTACCCTGAATAGAGGGCTGCACGTCAGGATGAACGGGAGGAGAGTCCGCAGCTCTCGACGGAGAGGCGAGTCCCTTCCCTTTGGCCACAGCACCGGTCGATTTAGAAATTTTTGGATCCATGGCTGACTGGAGCAGAAAGGGCGACGAAGATGATGAAGCCGAAGGAGAAGAAGTTGAAAAAAAAAGAGAAGCTCTCTTTCTGCAGTATGGCCCATATTTATAGGTCTTTAAAAGAGCGTAAACTGATAGACGCCGCTTCGATTCTTATATCCACTAAGAGATAATGATGACCCTTGGGATTCTATCCTTTGTAACCAAAAAAGGCAGCCCCAAATCCAAAACCGAATCAGAGCATTAAATGCAGCAGTGACAGCTGGACAGCCTGGATGGGATCTCCCTGCGGCTCAAAATTTCCCTACGGCTCGAAGGCTCCCCATGGCTCGAAGCCTCCGTACGACTTGACATATCTCCATGCTTCCTATTGAAAGTATTCCAAATTTACAATTTGAAAACTGTGAAGGGGGTCTTGTAGAAGCACGAAAAAGATAGGGTTCATGCAGATCACATTACAAAGCTGACCGCATGGGTGCTCTGGGCCAAATTAATTTGGTCCGTAGAAGGAAGAGCCGTATGACAAACTCTGCGGTCCAAATATCCCAAACTCCATGCGGCCCATTATTGCTGTCTCAAACAGATTGATTATATTAAAATATGACCAAACTGATTCGGGCCACAGAAGGAAGACCTACTTATGCGGCCAAGCTGATCAGCCGTAGAAGCCCCTCTGACAAAGCTGACACCTCTGACAAAGCTGACACCTCTGACACATCCTGACAAAAAGATGAAGATAAGACGTGACCTTTCGAAAAAGACAAAAAAAGTATCACGTCACCAGACAAAGGGCCCACGTGCCTGACAGTTCATGAGGTCTGAGGCATGGTCTGCAGGGGTGTCATGCGGCCAGGGGGATTGTGACCAGAGCCGCATAAGCCTTATGCGGTCGAGAATGCAGGATCTATGCGGCCCAAAAAGTCTCCAAACTTCATACGGACTGGTGGCACTGCTGGTGGGACACGTGGCTAAGGAAGACTGTGACCTGAGCCGCATGAGTCTTATGCGGCCCAGCGTTATCGAGCACTAAAGGACAAAGAAGACCTATGCGATCCAAAATGCCCCAAGCTCTATGCAGCCCCTCATTTGTTGTCTCAAACAAATTGATATTATTCTGTGATAGGGCACGTGGCAAGTTGACCAACTCTCAACCACCCAGATTTACAGCAACAAAGAAATCTCAACAAACCACCAGCTGGCAGCCAAAGACCGAGTCTTCATGTGCTGTTACTGCCACATGGCCACGAGACCATCTATGCGGCCCAAAATATGCTTCATTCCAAAATTATTATAAATAGCAGAGTACCACACCCATGTAAAAGGTTGTCAATTTTCTCAAGAGCAAAGACTGTGTCTGATAGTCCAAGGAGTAAGACAGGGTTCCTATACTTCTTCCGAGCATCCACCGTCACCCCCCATAATCAAAACTAAACAATTGTACTTAGATTGTTTCCTAGGATTTCTTTCTAGGCTCTCTGTTGTACTTTCAAAGTTTGCAATCAAATCTAGTTCCTCTGTAGTTCTTGTTTTGATAATCAATGGCAAACAACGAGTTTTCCATTTCTTGACGATTTTTCATTCGTCAACTAGGCTAGAGTCATAAAAATTCCCCACTTTTGACGATTTTGCATCCGTTATCTAGGCTAGAGTCAAAAAAATTCCCTATTTTTCTTAACTGTTTCTAGTTTTATTTTCTTGATGGTTTTATACTGTCAAGTAAAAAAATTGTTTTGACGTTTTTAAACCGTCAAGAAAACATAACCATAAGCCATCAAGATAAATATGAACTTTTCTTGACTGTGGCTAGATGACGGGTAACGACCGTCAAGAAAATCCTTTCTTGACGGGAAAAAAACAGTAAAAAATATATTGATTGATAAATTTTTTGGTACCAATTAAAATTCTATTTATAATTCTATTTTATATGCTTCATTTTGTTTGTTACCGAACAAATACACGTAATATTAACATAGCAGAAACAAACACTTGACAAAATGACCTTGTTTTATTAAAAATAATACAGTTTGTACATCACAAAAATATAAGAACCGTATAAAAAACTATAAATTTTCCATACTACAAAGTTGTAAAATTTTCTGGATCGAACTTGGACTTGTGTGTAGGTTTTAAGATGGTTAGTTAGTTAGTTAGTTTGGTAAGCTAGTTGGTTAGGGATTTATATGGTAGTTACTTATATATAGAAACTCTATACACAAAATCAAATCTTTATATATATATGATTACATACATAGATCTTTCTATAAATAGAAACTTCTATTATATATATATATATATATATATATATATATATATATATATATATAATATATAGGGCGGATCAAAAGAGCCGCTCGCGGAGCCCCGCCAAAGCTCCGCCCCTCATGCACTATTGGATCGGGGGGCTCGCGCAGGGCCCGCACGCGAGCCCGCTCGATCCAACGGTTGAGGGCGACGGGGTTCCCACGAGGCTCCGCATGCGGGGCTCTTTGGATGCACTACATGTCTACATGGGTTTAGTTTGGTTCAGGTTAAGTTCGGACTAGTTTGGTGCAACCGGATCTCCTAAAAAGTTAAAAGGCTCTAAAAATAATTAATTAAGCCAAATATATGATTTAAGCCACTACTTGACTTATTTTCATAGGAGGGACATAAATATGGAGAGTTCGTCCCTACCATGACTAATATGCTAGTCATGGCACACGACTACACTAGTCATGCCGTAATTCCTAGTCGATATGCATTTCAAAACTTAACCATGACTAAGGCTATATTTATAAGTAATAAATATTTGTTTAAAAAATACACAAAACCGAAAAAGTCACTATTTAGGTTAAATAAATAATAATTTTTTTTAAAAATCTAGGGCTTTACATTCTACCCACCTTAAAATAATTTCGTCATCAAAATTAAAAATAACTCACAATTGTAAAGGGTATGCTAATGTTTCTAAGATTACTCAAGGGGTACTACGTTTCTACGATTTTTCCTAACCAAGCAAGTAACATACAATCATAATAATTATTGTACTTAATGTTTCTATCAAAAACTTATAAATTGGTACCTTCAGTCGCTTCTTTTGTTGCTACCCCCATCTTCAACAGTCATGGCACAAGCATGTCCCTGTCGCTGTGCTTCTGTCTGCTGTATAGCCTGTACGAATTGTGACTCCTAGTCAGAAAATGGTCCACACGGATATCCTCCTTGTATTGCGGTTGAGTTGGTAACACTGGTCCTGTTGGCGCAACCACATTTTTCTTTGGGTAATCTCGGGCTATATGTTGATTGGATCCACAAGTCAAACACAATCCTAATCTAAAATGACAATCGATTTGTTTGTGACCTATTCTCTTGTAATATTGGCAGATGGGATGTCACGATCCGCACCCGCTTTTTGGGATACGAGTACGTAGCCAAGTTCAGTCTACGACGCAGCATCGGCAGTAGTACGCTGTCTAGGTCTCAATGTCAATCTCAATATAAAAAATTACATCTATTTTTTCGTTCATAATAACTATTTTATTTACAAATCCAATAATACGACAAAATGATTTTGGTAACAAATCTGCTAAATATTAAATACAAGAACTTTCTAATCTAACTAGAATCTATGTTTAGCCTCCAAGATATCTCTAACTCCATCCGAAAGAACCAAAGCAAGAGAGTAGTCATCAAGGGTCTATCAACTGAAAAAATTTATCCAGTCAGGATTGGAACAAATTTACCAGAACACTACACTACACAATAGAATATACATGTATGAAGGAAACAATAACAAGAAAAACGAACTATATGCATGACATGATACGATAAAAAGAGAGAGAGTACAATTATGACATAAGGGCAACATGACAGTCGACTTGATGGTAGGGAAATGAATGAACAATATAGCCACAAGAGATCACATGTACCGTGTATTTTAGAATACCAACGTTCAATATATGGTTGGGTTAGGAATCAGACAGTCAACACGTGAGGTGTATTGACTGAACCAATGTTGTAAGATGGCCCCCTGATTGAATAAACTCTGGGCAACACTGGGGTGCCACATGTCTACTAGTCGTATTCTCCCATCCGACTAACTTATAAGTACATGTCCAACACGATAAACATTAACAATACGATAAACAATAAATATGATAAACTTGGTGTAAGGCATGACATGTACATATACTCTAACGACTCTAACTCTCCGGTACAAGCAGTAATCATGATCAATCAAGAACAATAACATGAAATATAAATATGTAACATTGAAAAGACGATATAAAGATACATGCAGTATAAAATAAAGGTAATATAATGCCATAGTAAAACTTGTCTGATTTCCTGGACAAACCATTTTCACAAGTCAAGGACAAAAGGAACTCCGACCTAGAAGCTATCAACCCATATTATACCATGGTACTACGAACCGTGAACGAAAATCACAAGTTAGTTCTAAGATTCCTACTCTAAAAATCATAAAAAGGTAACTAATGGGTTAATCTAATTAATATTATTTAATTCTAGAATAAATCATATACAAACTTAATTTAATCTAATTATAATCTAACTAAGGAATTTTGGTGATAGAAAGTCACGGTTCCAATTTTGGAATCCATGGCACGCAAAACGAGGCATACCGTTTACTAACTAGTCAAATATTATGAACTCAGTATTTTAAGGGTGAATCTTGGTAGTTTTAGTGCCACAAGTGCACCAAAATCGACCGTGCCATAAAATCACGATTTGGTCAAAAGTTATTGCCGTTATGGCTAACCGTGACCAAATTAGTGAATTATCAGTCAAATCTGAGTTAAACGTAATAAATAAAATACTAAACAAATTTTTGAATTTCTCAAAAATTATATGTTGTAGATCTTTGTGTCATATTTCCAAAACTTCAAACGGATCGCAAAACGAAGTTCGAGATCTCCCGAAATCTCGAAAACAGTACGACGCATCAATTTTTGGACAACCGACACTCAAATAAATCTCTAGAAATTCACGTAAATAATTACAAAAAATAAAAAATATTTTTGGAAAGCTAACCTCGATATGCTTATAACAAAAAAAGGTGCTCGAAACGGACGTCGGGGTTGATCGCGATCACCTCGTGAAGTTGGAGGATCTCCAAGATCAAACCACAAAGGGGGCTAGAATAATAAACTAGGGTTTTCGGTTATATATATATATATATATATATATATATATATATATATATATATATATATATATATATATATATATATATTTTCTTATATATATATATATATATATATATATATATATATATATATATATATATATATATATATATATATATATATATATATATATTTATATATATATATATATATATATATATATATATATATATATATATATATATATATATATATATAAGAAAATATATATATATATATATATATATATATATATATATATATATATATATATATATATATATATTTTCTTATATATATATATATATATATTTTTTCTTATATATATATATATATATATATATATATATATATATATATATATATATATATATATATATATATATATATATATAAGAAAAAGAGGCGGTTTGGCGCCGACATGTGGGTTGCTGACAGTATAAATGCTAATTTAAATTCTAAAAATCATTTAAAAATTATTTAAACTCCAAATAAATTAAAATAAATTGCAAAAAATTCCGAAAAATTCCTAAAAAATTCTATAAAGTGTCTAGAACCTAAATAAAAATATTTTAACTCAAATATCATCGTGTGACCCTACAGTAAATTTCAAAAGCCTATGAAAAATAAGTTATGTAGGTTTTAGTTATCTAAAAATTCTTAATTTTTTAAAAAAAATCTAGAATATTCTATAAAATATTTCTAGTCATCTAGAGTCCAAATAAAAATATTTGGTCCTAAAATACCCTCGAATGACCTTATAGTAAATTCCGAAAGTCCTTAAAAATAATAAACTCTAATTACCTACAAATATCCAAAAATTATAGAAAAATATAAAATCGCTAAATAATACATATATAAGTTATCTAGAGGTCATATGACCTTAATTTGGTCATTGCTCACCTACAAGGTTGGACATGACTCCCAATGAACATAAAATTAATCATAATCAAATAAAATAAAAAGTAAAAAAATACAGAAAGTCGGCTTACAAATCTACCCTCCTTAGAAAAATTTTGTCCTCGAAATTTCGAAGGATACGACTAGGCACAACTAAGAATATAACAAAAAAAATGATACGATTAATGATCAAAATTGGTCAGCAAATAGAATTAAAATCTAAAAAAAGATGCGAATTGGCACGATGGAAATATAATCCAAATAACCTAGTCGCGATAAAAATTGTTAAGAATAATCAAATCAAAATATTTTGGCACGATTTACTGTTTAACCAAAATTATTTAGGCACGATCATAGAATCAAAATCCGGATGTGATTATGAATCTAGCGGAATAAAATCAAAAATAGTAATTGGTTCTAAATGATTGGTTGAAAGAAACTAAATGATGATTCTCGAATAGGAAAGATAAGAAAGAAAGGAAGAACTACCAGTTTATTAAGAAGATGGTAATAAGAAATAAGACATCAAATCAATTTAAAAAATTAATAGTCATATGCTAATAAAAGATATAACATCTATAGTATCTGAAAACCGTAAGCATATTCGAAGTTATTTTACCGAGAATCCATGCCTTGCCAGTGTACATCTGGCTGCAGTAAACTCTTGGTTTCATGACTCAAATAAGGACATGGTATCGAATACTGTATCAACTCTATCCAATATTGACATAATAACTCAACGATCAAATAGGACAACTAGGGCATAGTTTTTATAATATTCGATAACCTACGCTTACCTGAAATTACTTTAACTTAGGGGTCATGCCTCGCTAGTGCGCTGCTGGCTGCAGTGAAACCGCGGTCTCCATAATTCAAATAAATGACAATAATGCGTATTTGCATTGCCATTTTAAGTCATCAAAAATTATTCTAACTATATCCATAAGGATTTCAAAGGAGCTTCTAGAAATTCAAACACGTTCCAAGATAATCATGATAGGAAAAGTTTAAGCATCTGTACTTGAAGTAAAAGTATAAATTTTAAAAACGATCAAAAAATGAATAAAGACAACTTGGAATTAATATATGGATAATTGAATCATGTTAGGCTCAAAACTCAATAGATGGAAATATAATATCGACTCTTAGAAAAATAATTACTTATGGCCAATAGAAAATAAATAAATAATACAGACCTTACAATATGACGATGACTTAGAGAAGGTAGAAAATAAATTTGCACAAATGATCAAGATTAGGTATTGAATCCTAGGAAGTCCTAATTTATCAAGCAAATAGTCTACCCACCTTTGATCCTACCATCGTGTCAAAACACAATAGTATATCCTCATATGAAATTTTTCAAGTTATCTAATAGGGTTTAGAATTTAATAAATCTCAACCTAAATCACATGGCTTATGTAGCAATCTTAACTACCCAATAGTCAAATTGAATAAGGGCTTCCTAGTCCTAGTCATTTTTCTAAGATCAAATTAATCTTAATTGTGAATGACCACTTCCTAATCGCAGGCTCGTAATAGTACGGCTAACCTAAGTACACCATGAGTTCGCATTATTTTACGAAAATAGGCCTGCATGGGCCATCAAAAAATTTGTCACGACCCACACCCGCTTTTTAGGATGCGAGTACCTAGCCAAGTCCAGCTTACGATGCAATATCGACGGTAGTACGATGTCTATGTCTCAATGTCAATCTCAATATAATAAATTACATCCATTTAGTCATTCATAATAACTATTTTATTTATAAATCAAATAATACAATAAAATAATTTTGGGGAACAAATCTGCTAAACATTAAATACAAGAATTTTCTAATCTAACTAGAATCTATGTTTGGCCTCCAAGATATCTCTAACTCCATCCGAAGGAACCAAAGCAAGAGAGTAGTCCTCAAGAATCTGTCAACTGAAAAAAATATCCAGTCAGGATTGGAACAAATTTACCGTAACACTACACTACACAATATAATATACATGCATGAAGAAAACAATAATAAGAAAAATGAACTATATACATGACATGATACGATAAAAAAAAGAGAGAGTACAATTATAGCATAAAGGCAACATGACAGTCGACTCGATGGAAGGGAAATGAATGAACAATATAGCCATAAGAGATCACGTGTACTGTGTATTTTAGAATATCAATGTTCAACATATAGTTGGGTTAGGAATCAGACAGTCAACACGTGAGTTGTATTAATTGAACAAACTATCACGACCCGCACCCGGAGTCAGGGCACGAGTACGTGACATCGCTCAACCTACGCCGCAGCATCGACGGTAGAACGATGTCTAGGTCTAACTATCTGACAACAATTATAATATCAAAACCTGTCGAGATAGTCAACTCCAAATGGAGGACAAGTAATGACAATATATCATACTCAATTACAATATTCTAAGAAAGATAAATGATACAAAAAAAATAAAGACAACAAATATGAAAATATCCCAAAACTAATATAGAAATAATACAAGTCAAGAGTCTCAGAGTCAACAATCTCAAAATACAATCTCTAATTAATAACATGCCAAGAGTTATCATCTGGAGACAAAGTCCAGTAGAAATCTAGTCTAACTGAGTTGCCACTAGAGCCTCCTAAGTTGGAACTAATCCCTGCTGAACTAGGGTCTCCTGGTCTATACCTACTACATCTGGAGGGTCTTAATAAGTAGGGCACTCATCCTCTGCACCGTCTAAAAAATATATCCAGTCAAGAATGGAGCGAAGTACATCCCATGACAACAGTTTCCAATAAATGATAAGGTCTATATAATAGTAAATAGAGAGAGTATACATGAAGTAAAATATACAGGAATGTAACAGGGCATGAGTAAACTGTAAGTAAAAGTAAGAGCATGTGAACATGATATATCATGTACAAGGGTCAGAAAATAAACTATCTAAGTAAGTGAGTACTAGTTTCAACATGTGATCGGCTTGGGAACTTGCACAGAAATATATGGCCTAGTTAATCATACGTGCGGTGTATGATTAACACTCATAGGGAAAATAAGACATGCACAGAAAGGGTATGATTACATATCTACACTACTACTCCTTGCTCCCGACTAATACAGTGGATCCAACCATGACACGTTAGGACATAGAATTCTCTGAGAAGGTCACGAGCCTTCACAGAAATTGGTGTCTATATAATGCATAAGAAACATGTACAGGACTTGCACATGATATACCAAGATATACAAGAAATAATATCTCATGACGGGATCTAGAAAATACCAATCCGTGTAACCATTGTGTCAAAAAATTAAGGATATCTACACTAAATACATTAAACATAGAAAATACCATTTGCTCACACACAGACATAGAGTTGAAACTTTCTGTCCAGTTTGTATGTTTCATGTAAACAATTAAAATTAAGGATATCTACACTAAATACCATTTTTATGTTTCATGTATTATATTTAATGTATTATGTTTCATCTACACTAAACAATTAAAATTAAGGATATCTACACTAAATACCATTTTCTAAAATACCATTTTTTATGTTTCATGTATTATGTTTCATCGTGTCTGGACACTTTCTGTCCAGTTTGTAGACAGGAATCAACCCTCAGATATACGTAATTACATTTGTATCACTTTGGGACAATTAATTTGACATTTTAAACTGTTTTCGTATGTTGATTTGGGTTTTCCTTTCGATTTCTGATACACTGTTTACAGAGTTCACATTTTGGGTTTTCAGTTTGTTTAATCCTTTTTATTATATGTTAATTTATTTAATTATAACTGAGATAACATGTTGGGATGTCTGGGATTCATGTTTGGGCCTGTTGGTGTTTGGTTTAGTACATTTCAAGGTCATTTCCTTCATGTATATACACATTCCTTGTATTTACTGTTAATGCAATGTAATTTCCTGAATTTATATATATATTACACATATGTATATGCTGTCACCTACTGTTACCATGCATGTACATAGACACAATACACTATGTACATAGATAACACCATGTTACACTCTAGCTTGACACTAAACACATTATATGCTCACTTTGACACCAACATTCACATGTGACACTCACTTCACATTTACACTGTTGCCTATACACAACACACACACATTTCACCTTGACATATCATCTATTACAATACATCATTGACACCTTGATGCCACTAGATCACATTGACACTTTATACCCTTTTTACTAAGTATGCTGCCCCTTTACAAGTTCACCTTGACACTCATAAAACACACACACACACACACACACACACACACACACACACACACACACACACACTAAGTTTTGACCCTATATGCATATATTGGTTTTAATGTGACACTCATGACACACTATATATAACTCACCCTATATATGTAAATATGTGAATATATGATAGTGTGAGGATATGTGATAATGAGAATGAATGCATATATGTATATATATATTGATACTTGTAGTTAGGCATTAGCCTATAGATGTGAGGTATATATTTTTTTTCATATATATATATATATATACTTGTGTTTTACTTTTGGCTTTGTGTTTGTAAATGTGTTTGATTACTAGTATAGCTTGGTTAGGACTAGAATGACTTGTTAGACTAAGTTTAGACCTAGAATAGCTTGGTTGACCTAGTTTGACTAGGATTATTGACTAGAGTTGATCAAGAGTTGACTTTAGTCTAGAATGACCTAGAAATCATATAGAATGCATTGTAATATTCAATATTACTTTTCTGGACATGTTGTGACCGGTGTTGCTCTAAATAGGACTCATCTACTCTGTTTGGACATCTGTACACATTTGTTGCTCAGGATATCAGGTGAGTACATTCTCTGACCGTTTCATACTTATTAGGATTTATATTTATGCTCTAGATTACTTTATTTGATATTGTCACGTTGTTAACATGGATTGGTACTATATGGATCCTTTCATGAGATGTTATCCCCCTCGGTAGCATCAGGATACGTCATGTCATGTGCTTTTCACATACATCATGTATTCATGTGCTTTCATCATTCACGTGCACTCTTGTGATTCATGTACTCTCATGTTCACAGAGTCCCCTATGTATACTTCATGTGCACCAATTTTTGGGCTCCTATGTAAAATCATGTGCAATAACATAACTTGTCTGGATCTTTGTGTATTAATTAGGGTACAAGGGAGTATAAATGGTCATGTGAACAATTCCAAAGTAGTGTAATCATGTGCAAACTCTTTAGTATAATTATGTGCAAATTCAAGCCGTTCACATGTCTATCTTGTACTCTATATCACTAGCTACTGATAGTTCTTTACTTATAGTAGATATTTCCTTACAGTCACCTCTTTTACTTCATGTATATTCTTCAGCGTTTCATGTATCTTACTCTATAGCATGATTATATTTCCTGTCAGGATATGAACTGCATGAGATGAATTGTGCTCGTTCCTGTCCTGACTGGACCTGTTGAAATATTATAGATGATATTAAGGAGTTCTATCCTACGTACTATAGAGCAGGCCTAGATGACACCTGTGAGCTGGACTCCCAGGAGGACCCAATCCTTGCAGAGGACATTACCCCAGTAGTCTAGGCTAGTTAGCTAGACTAGTAATCTTACTTTATTGTCTTGTCTCATTTGGATATATTTATGTATATATTTGGGATCTTGTTGTTATTCTGGATATTTGTGGAGATGTTATCTTAGACAATTAGACTTCTTCTCCTGTTGTATTTTATTTGCTGATTTTCATATATATATATATATATATATATATATATATATATATATATATATATATATATATATATATATATATATATATATATATATATATATATTATCGTATTTATACCTTAGTTGTTATTGAGCTGTATATTTCTGTATTATCCTCCGTCTAGAGAGTATATACTGTACAGGTACCTTATAATTGTTAGATGTATGTGACCTAGGACAGCGTTCTACTGTCGACACTGTGGCGTAGGCTAGACGTACCCACTTCTCGTGCCCCTACACTGGGTGCGGGTCGTGACAACTTACAAAGTGCAAAATAGAGCCCTTGCTGTATTGCAAACTTTCTTACCTGCCTATGTGTTCATATATACATGCACACTTAACATGGGTATTGTTGCTACTGCTTCCTGTCTCTCATTTTCAATTTTGATTTGCTCTTGCAAGGCAACTATCCCTATTGGCTTCTATACTATTGTACAGGGTACCCAGGCCCCTTTGGCCTTTCCTCACCGTCCGAGCACCTCCCTAGGTTACATATCAGTTTCCCCCTATATTATCACTTACTATAACATAATCTTCTTACATGTATATGTATAAATGACCTGTCACCACAGCAGGAACACCTCCTATGAAGTGTTGCTGTTGCTATCTTTATTTCCATTCGAACCCCCCTAACATTAGCATTAGAGAAGGCAGAGCCTCCTAACCAAATCTCTCCTAACTAAATCTCTCATCCCTTCTTTGTTTACCTGTTGCCACCTAACATTCATATACCCCTTCTTCGAATACGCATGTCCCTATACAATCTATCTATCTAACTATTACATCTATGCACATACACACCAATATACATAGGCTTATATCTCCATGGACCCCCCCTTACGCCTAGACTGGTACTGTCGATTTTCTTTAAACACACACACACACTGTCACATTTCCTACTTCAGTCATGGACTGAAGCACATTCAGTCATGGACTGATACCCTCCAAACTTTTCTCCTTCTAATTCCTAGTTCAGCCCAAAAATGAGACTGATGCATCAACTTTTCTCCTCCCTACATTTCGATTACTCCTTTACAGATATGGCCCCTCTTTCTATTCAGTCCTACCCATACACTCTTCTATATCCATTTATCTCACAACTGATACACATATTATATATATATATACAAACATTAGACACATATACCCATATATATATAATATATATATATATATATATATATATATATATATATATATATAATATATATATATATATAAAAAATATAATATATATATATATATATATATATATATATATATATATATATATATATATATATATATATATATATATACACTTACTCATTCTCTAATTCCCTAACACATATATTCATGACTCATTAGGCAACCTAAACTAGCTCCTCACATGACACACATACAAAGGGCACCACATTTCACCACCACCCCAAACACACAATCCTATACACTACTCTAAGTATTATATATATACATATACATGGACGTAGAGACACACACACAAATCTAACCGTGCGTATTATGAGATACCATGACACCATGCCACGTATCCTATTTAGGACACATACCCGAAATCTCAACTCAAATAGGACAAAAAATTCTTTTGGGGACACGTGTCGAACACTTGGTGGACTAGTTTACGATACGCCTAAGATACTCTATCAAACCTTGTCTGAATCCTACCAAAATTCATAGGCAAGCCTAAAATAGGTAGACACGCCTAATTAGTGAGCCACTAGGCTAGTGTCAAATGTCATGTGCATTTGGGCATGGATACAACATGTGTAGGAGGCTTAAAAACCTCTAAATTGACCATGTGTCCTATCGTATCCAATTGTAGACATGTAGCTAGCCTCACAACACTATAACAAACCTAATTAGGTCACCCAATGATAAACACTTGGTGTTCATTCTTGAATTTTTCCAAGAATTACACAAAAACTATATATAAAGGTCTCCAAATGGGTCCAATGAAGCCCTAGCTTCTCTCCATGGGTGACCCTAATGCATGTGTGGGTTCTAAATGACAAATGACACTAATTAGAAACAATTTCAAGGGTTAAATTTAGAATTTATCTATTGGGAGATGGATTTCCAATAAAAAGTCCAAAGGGGACACAAATGGACACAACCATCATGAATAGACACCTTCTTCAAGCTTCTCTCCTTCCAAAGCTCTCCTCCTAGCTAGTCCAAGCTCTAGCCTCCTTGAGATGGTAATTTGAAAAGGTTGGGAAACAATTTGGGAATGGTGGAGGTTGGTTCTTCTTCTCAAATGAAGAGAAAATGAAGAGGAGGCAAGTTAGGGTTTCTAGAGCCTAACAAATGAATGAAATAAGGAGATATCTAGGGTGTATAACTAGCCAAGTTTCCCAACCCTAAATGTAATACAAAATGTCTAAAAAGCCCTCACAATTAGTCATGAATGTTTATTTTAGGAATGAGTTTAATTAGGAAAGGTTCTACCAGCTAAAGGGAGAGTTTTCCTAATCATTGCTTTCTAATTAAATGGTATAACATGGCCAACTAATGGGTTCACTAATGGTGACATGACAAGTCTAGTTGGGTCCATTTAGGTTCACTAACAACTAGTCTAACTGGTGGCTAACAACTAACAACTACAACTTATATTATATGAAACAATACCTATTATGGAAAAAATAAAAATAAAGTTATTATAATTAATAAAAAATATAATTTTTAAATTGGTTCAAAATAGGAAAAGTCAAAAATACCCCTATTCGGGAAAAATGGTAGTTACACAAACATTGTAATACGATCCCCTGACCGAATAAACTATGGGCTATACTGGGGTACCACATGTCTACTAGTCGTATTCTCCCACCCGACTAACTCACGAGTACATGTCCAACACGGTAAACATTAACAATACGATAACAATAAACACGATAAACTAGGCGTAAGGCATGGCATGTACATATACTCTAACTCTCGTGTACAAGTAGTAATTATGATCAATCAAGAATAGTGACAACATGAAATATAAAGATGTAACATTAAAAAGATGATATAAAGATACATGCAGTACAAAATAAAGGTAATATAATGCTATAGTAAAACTTGCCTGATTTCTTGGAAAAATTATTTTCACAAGTCTAGGACAAAAGGAACTCCAACCTAGTAGCTATCAACCCATATCATACCATTGCACTACGAACCGTGAACGAAAACCACAAGTTAGTTCTAAGATTCATACTCTAAAAATCATTGAAAGGTGGCTAATGGGTTAATCTAATTAATATTATTAATTTTGGAATAAATCATCTACAAACCTTATTTAATCCAATTATAATCTAAACAAGGAATTTTGGCTATAGAAAGTCACGATTCCAATTTTGAAATTTATGGCATGCAAATCGAGGCATACCATTGACTAACTAGTCAAACATTATGAACTCAGTAATTTGAGGGTTCATCTTGGTAGATTTCAGTGTCACGAGTGCACCGGAATTGACCGTGCCACAAAATTATGAATTGGTAAAATTATTGCCGTTATGGCTAACCGTGACCAAATCGGTGAATTATTAGTCAAATCTGAGTTCAACGTAATAAATAAAATATTAAACGAATTTCTGAAAAAATCTGAGTTCAACGTAATAAATAAAGTACTAAACGAATTTTTGAACTTTTGGAAAAATTATATGTTGTAGACTTCGTGTCAGATTTTCAAAACTTCAAATGGGTCGCAAAACGGAGTTCAAGACCTCCCAAAATCTCGAAAACAGTACGATGTAACAATTTTTAGACAACCGACACTCAAATAATTCTCCAAAAATTCACGTAAATAATTATAGAAAATAAAATATGTTTTTGGAAAGCTAACCTCTATATGCTTAGCAAAAAAAAATGACATTCAAAACGGACATCGGGGTTGATCCCGATCACCTCGTGAAGTTGGAGGATCTCCAAGATCAAACCACAAAGGAGGCTGGCATAATAAACTAGGATTTTCTGACTGGGTTGCTGACTGGGTTGCTGACTGGGTTGCCGACATGTGGGACCGGGTGTGGCTGACTGGGTTGCTGACTGTGTAAATGCTAATTTAAATTCAAAAAATTATTTAAAATTTATTTTAACTCCAAATAAATCAAAATAAATTACAAAAAATTCCAGAAAATTCTTTAAAGTGTCTAGAACCTAAATAAAAATATTTTAACTCAAAATTTCAGCGTGTAACCCCACAATAAATTCCAAAAGCCTATGAAAAATAAGTTCTATAGGTTTTAATTATCTAAAAATCTAAAAAGTTCTAAAAAAATTCAAAAAAATTCAAAAATTTCTAGAATATTCTAGAAAATATTTCTAGTCATCTAGAGCCCAAATAAAAATATTTGGTCCCGAAATACCCACGAATGACCTTACAGTAAATTCTGAAAGTCCTTAAAAATAATAAACCCTTAAATATTAAATACCTAAAAACATCCAAAAATTATAGAAAAATATAAAATAGCTAAATAATATATATAAGCTATCTAGAGATCATATGACCTTAATATGGTCATAGGTCACTACAAATTTTGGTATGACTCCCAATGATCATAAAATTAATCATAATAAAATAAAATAAAATCGAAAAATAGGCTTACATGGGAACATCTTGGACTTGATATTGTAAGACCATATATACATACTTTGCGTATCGACCAAAGTTGTCGTTGATTATCAAAATCAGGTTTGATCATTGATCAATGGGCCAACAATCTTCCCCATTTTGATAATTGACAAACTTTAAGTCTATACCAAAATATAAGAAATATAACTTTAAAATATTTACCTGACTTATTCTGAATCGATCGAGAAATTTTTGGTATGGCTCTTTCTCCCCCTTTGTCATGTACTCAAAATGTGGCTCCCCCATAATTTGTAAGCCAACAATATATAACAAAGACAAAGTAGAGTGATATCCAAAGAATAATGATAAGAATGAACACGCTAGCATCTCAAGAATGATAACATCAGCAGTAGCAAAAAAATGAGAAAATAGATAAAATCTACTAAGATAGCATAAACCAACTACAGCTGTTCAAAGTGCATAAATAATTAGAACTGAAATAGTGCAACATACTATAAATAGTCCAAAATGAGAATAAAAAGTGTTACTACAAAATATCATTATCACCAAAATATGTCCAAAAAATACTAAGCCAAAAACTGAAACACATATCAGCATCATCACCGGGGGGATCAGCAGGAGGCTGGGGATCAACAAAAGCTGTCGTCGGACCGAAGAATCCGAAAGTGGGATGATCCTCAAGTGTCGATCCATCGAATCCGGGATGATGGAGAATAGGAGCTCGAGCAGTGGAATGATGTGCCAAAGTCTATTGAATGTCAACCATACCATTTCTCAAGACCTGGGCCTGAGAAATTTGACGGTACTCAGCATCGGTAAAACGAGTCATATAGGTCTCATGGCATTGTCCCTGGAGAGTGACAAATGCATCGAACCTCTGAAAGATCTCGTCAAAATGATGGCTTGGAGTAGTACGGGCTGGAGAATCGGCTGGAGCTACGACTGGAACTGTACGGATAGAAGTGGAGGATGAGGATACTTCCTAGATCTAGACAGCTCAGAAGGCGACCCGAAAATAGGATAAGGGTCTAAGTCAATGCCGAACTTCTGGAAGATTACTGCTAGATGCATAGGGTAAAGGAGATTGCGGCCTGCCCTCCGACAACTAACTATACCATCTATCATGGTCTTAAAAATAGAAAAAATGACTCCAAAGTGGATGTGGTAAATAGCCGATAACTCAAAGAAGGTGATCTCTGAAGTACGTGTAGGCAACTCTAGAGGGGGAATAAATATAGTATGTGTCGATAATAACCAAATAAAAATTAACTCTTTCACCAACAGAATAACTAATCAGAGTAATAATGCGAAAATAAAAGAGATCAGAAAAGCATACGCAAATACAGCAGTTTTAACCTGATTTCTCTCGTGGATGACTAGTCCAGGCCTGAGAATTCTTGCTCAGGATTAAAATCCACTATTTATGAAATAGAGGTACACTACGTGCCTTTACTCAAAAGAGCACGCCAACTTCTTACACTTTCGCTGAGATAAAACTTGAAATTGTCCAAGCGACTACTTTCAAACTCTTGTACAGAACTTTTAGTTGAATTGCACTGAGCACCTTAGGGCTTAGGAAGTTGTGTGGCTAGTAGATGGGAAGAATAGGCTTAGAATGTATAAGGCTATAGAAGATGAGAAGAAGAGATGAATGAAAATGAAAGAAATTATGCCTTATATATACTAGTCCGGGGAGGCAGAGTTCGGCCAGAACTCTGTCCCAAAATTCAAATTTTTGGCCATTGGACAACTAGCAACCAGCAAACCATAGAAATTAGGATCTTTAAATTAAGGAACCAGAGTTCGGCCCGAACTCTGCTTGGGGCAGAGTTTGGCCCGAATTCTACTTTCTTGGGCCAGAAAGTTCAATTGGGCTAGGGTGTTCAAATGGGCTTGGTTTGGTTTGGTGATTGTTTGGTGGAGCTTTGGATAAGTGATTCTAGGTTTAAGACCCTCAGTGCTACTCAGCCTACATAATCCTAGACTCAAATAAATGTAAAATTTATAGACATAGAATACAAGTAATAACTTTATATGTTGATGACGTCTTGTCTCAAACCGATATATGATGATATTCTGTCTTTGAGCTAGATATGTCATATTGGATCATAATAGATATCATTTTTGTCAATACTCAAAATTAGATTGACTGTGATACAGTTTGGGTCAACAATCTCCCCCATTTTGATAATTGACAAAACGATATTTGTATGCCCCAATATTCATACCTGGACACATATTTTTGGGAGTAAAAGCAAATGAATGGCATGGAATGAATAGCTCCCCCGTAGATGTATATGCCGGCTCCTTCGTAAATGGATATGTCCTGAGACAAAATTCTTATCCAAGCACAACATGATCATATATAATCAAATATTTTTTCCCCTTTGTCATTTATCACAAATAAATATTGAAGTACTCCTCCATAAACAGATAAATGATTAACAAAGAAAAGAATTACAATCACACAACCATGAAAAATAGAACTAGCAGTTTAGAAGAAAAAAATATAAAATAAGCCAACTTGCAGTCATACAATAAAGAAAGAAAAACTACAAAGCATAGTGCTAAAAGTAGGAAACTACAATACATAACTAAAACATAACTAAGTCATCATCATCAGCAGCAGCAGCAGGAACGGAACCACAACCATCATGGAACCAAAACTCAAAAGATTCAAAAAGATAGTTTTTAAAGAATGATTTAATAGGATTTGTCTTGACTTAGTAATCTTAAAAGATATTAGGCATACAATAATTTAAACCATGCAGTAAATTATTGTTAAAACACTTATCAGCATAGTTGAACTGCCTCAGGTTAGCTATAGGGGCTGGATCCCAGCTAGCGGTAGTCCGAAGACTAGTGCACCGTGTCGCTTAGGCTTTTACGTCTTGTTGTCAGAAGGGCCCTTTCGGCTTGTACCCAAGGCAATGTCACCATGAAGGATATATGTTATAATCGTTATTTACGCAGGTACAACTTATTGTACGACAGTTTTATTCAAAATTTCTAAGTCTCGATGAATAAAATTGAAGCGCCCTTCGGCTAGTGGTTTTGTGAAAAAATCTGCTTGCTGATGTTCAGTGTCAATGAATTCTAAGTTGATGGTGCCATGCAATTGATGATCACGTAAAAAATATGTCTAATCTCTATATGCTTTTTGCATGAGTGATATACTAGGTTTTTGGTCAAATTGATTGCACTAGTGTTATCACAGAAAATAGGTACATGCTTGAATAGTAAGTTATAGTCTTCAAGAGTTTGCATTATCTACAGAATTTGAGCACAACAACGACCAGCTGCGATATATTCAGCTTCTGTCGTGGATAGTGCTATTGAATTCTGTTTATTGCTAAACCATGAGACTGAAGTCTTTCCTAACAAATGACACGTGCCTCTGGTACTCTTACGGTCGACTTTGTATCTCGTAAAATTTGCATCAGAATATCCGATTAAGTCAAAGGTAGTAGTTTTGGGATACCACAAGCCTATCGTAATAGTTCCTTTAAGATATCTAAAGATACGCTTAACTGCGGTCATGTGTGATTCCTTAGGGTTAGCTTGATATCTAGCACATAGGCAAATACTAAACATGATATCGGGACGACTAGCAGTTAAATACAATAGACTACCAATTATACCTAGATACTTACGTTGATCAACAGGTTCGCCGCTTTCATCAGGTTCCAACTTTGTTGTAGTAGCCATAGGAGTACTGATAGGTTTGATGTCGTCAAGCTCAAACTTTTTTAGCGTGTCCTTTGTATACTTCGATTGACTGATGAAGACGCCTTACAGATATTGTTTGACTTACAGTCCAAGGAACTAGTTGATCTCCCCCATCATGCTCATCTCAAATCGTTCTGAATACACTTGGCAAATTCTTTGTATATACCCTCATTAGTAGACCCAAATATGATATCATCTACATAAATTTGAACTAACAAAATGGTGTCATTAAAAGATTTTACGAAAAGTGTCGTGTCAATTTTCCCTTTTGAAAAACTTTTATCTAGTAAGAAGGTGCTAAGACGTTCATACCAGGCTTTGGGAGCTTGTTTGAGGCCATAGAGCGCTTTCTTAAGTTTGAAAACATGGTCGAGAAATTTATGATTTTTAAAACTAGGCGGTTGTTTTAGAAAAACCTCTTCTTTAATAAAGCCATTTAGAAAAGTACTTTTTATATCCATTTAAAAAAGTTTGAAGTTTTAGAAATTTATAAATGCACAAAGCATCAAAATAGATTCAAGTCGTACAACAGAAGCATACGTCTCATCGTAGTCGATACCTTCCTCTTGGTTGTATCCTTGAGCTACAAGACGAGCCTTGTTGCGAGTGACTAAACCGTCCTCAATAACTTTGTTACGAAAAACCAATTTAGTACCAATGATCGAATGGTCAGCAGGTTTAGAAACAAGTTCCCAAACCTTACTCCTTTCGAATTAGTTGAGTTCTTCTTGCATTGCAGATATCCAAAATTCATCATTAAAACCTTCTAAAACATTTTTGGGTTCTATCTAAGAAATGAATGCAGTGCTAGCTATAGAGTCTCTAAAAAAGATCGAGTAGTTACCCCTCTTGATACCTCACCTATTACCAAGTGTTTTTGGATGTGAAGGTGTGAACTGGAATTTCTTTGGTAAGCCATCTAGATAACTGGTTCCAGGTGTTGTATCCACAGGTGTAGAGGTTGATGGCTCGATGTGAGCATCAACGTAGTCATCGGGGATAGCAGCTGTACTATTACTTTCATCAAATGTGACATTAATAAACTCTTCAACAATCATAGAGCGTTTGTAGAACACTTTATATCCTTTGCTCTTGGCAGCATATCCAAAAAAATACCTTCGTCAGCTTTGGCATCAAACTTGCTTAAGTTTTCTTTGGTATTTAGGATAAAACAGCGACAATCAAACACTCGAAAAAAAGAAATAGTAGGTGTCCTACCAAACCAAAGTTCATAGGGAGTTTTCTTCGAAATAGGTCGAATCAACACCATATTCAAAATATGGCATGCTGTACTGACAGCTTCTGCCCAAAAATATTTCTGAAGAAAAAATTGATTCAACATGACTCTGGCCATATCGCCAAGAGTTCTATTCTTCCGCTCCACAACACCATTTTGTTGAGGAGTTCTAGGACAAGAAAATTTATGATCAAAACTATTTGACCCACAAAACTTTTCAAAATCATAATTTTTGGATTCGCCACCATGATTACTTCGTATTTGAGTAATCATGTAGCCTTTTTTTGTTTTGAACCTTTTTAGAAAATACTTTGAAAATAGAAATAGTATCACTTTTATTGTAATAAAAAAAATCCAAGTAAATCTAGAAAAATCGTCTACAATAACAAAAGCATAGAGTTTTTCGCCAAGATTGGCTACTCTACTTGGTCCAAATAAGTCCATATGAAGCAGTTGCAAATGTCGAGTGGTACTTACAGTATTGATGGATTTAAAAAAAGATTTAGTAGCCTTATTATTTTCACATTCGACACATACCATCACTATTAAAATCTGCTTAATTGGCGATATAAATTTAGCGACGTTACCATAACGTCGCTAAATTGTGTACACTAGCGACGTATAAATGAAACGTCGGTAACCGTCGCTACTAGTGACACAAATTGCGACGTGACAACGACGTATATTAGTTACGTGAGTTAGTTGTCGCTACAACGTCGCTAATTGTGACTGATTTAGCGACGTTAATAATAACGTCGCTAAATTCTGACTAAATTAAATTCTTCCTCGATTCATTTTCCTCCATCCATTTTACTCTCTCACTCTCTTCCTCCGGCGCTCTCGCTCTCACTCTCTCCGGCGACTTCACTCTCTCCGGTGACTCTCTTTTGGTACGTGACTCCCTCTCTCTCTCTATTTGTTGTTGGTGGTTGGAGGGGTGCTGGTGGCTCGGAGGGAGGGACAGGGGGGTGAGGAATGGTTGGGGGTGGCTGGGGGGTGGGGCAGGGGGGTGAGGGCGGCTGGGGGTGAGGAGGGAGGGCTGGAGGAAGGGGAGGGTTAGGATTCGGGTTAGGGGGAGGGGCGGGGGGTGAGGGCGGCTGGGGGGTGAGGACGGGGGTGCTTGGGAGGGGAGGGGGGATGGTGGGGGAAGGGTTGGGGATAGGGTTCGGGTTAGGGTTAGGGGTGGTGTAGGGGTTGGGGGGGCTGGGGAGGGGTGGGGGGGCTGGTGGGGGAGGGGTTAGGGATAGGGTTCGGGTTAGGGTTAAGGGTGGTGTAGGAGGAGGGGAGGGGGGAGGGGTGCGGGTGGGGGGTGCGGAGGGGGGGCTGGGTTAGGGGTACCGATAGTGCCAAAAAATCTGATAATTTAGTAATAGTTATTTGTTTTCTGACACCGAAAAATATGATACTCCGATTCGAAACCACGTACTGATAGTGCCGATATTTGTAACACATAGTTTTGTTGGTTGGTTAATTTGTATCACGATAGCGCCGATATTTGTAACACATACCGATAGTGTCGATATTTGTAACACGTAGTTTCCTTGATCCCGATACTCATAGGAATGGTCCCGAGTCACGGCCGTTTCATGTAGTATATTCATTTTAGTTTGTAGTATATTCGTTTTAGTTTTAAAGTTTTAGTTTTGAATTTTATTCGTTTTATTATGTAGTATGTAGTAGGAATGGTCCCGACTCATAGGAATGGTCCCGAGTCACGGCCGTAGTATTTGGTATGTATTGTTCAACTGCGACGAGGAAGAAGTGGACAAGCTAGAAGGGTAAGTAAAATTATTTTGCGTGCTTCATTTCTTCTGAATATAACTATTATACCTATGCTTCGTTGCTTTTCAGCATGTTTAAGGATGAGGAAACGTCCAACAATCCGTACGCAACCGAGGAGGAAGTAGAACAACAAATGAAACTTCATTTTCCTTTTTGGTTGAGAGCATATGTACGGACGTAGTCACAATTTACTTTTTTTGTAGATTTATACTTGTACATAATAATTAAGTTATCATCGTTTATATGGTATTTAGGTTGATCGTCCGGAGGCAATCCTTGAGAATGAGTATATTAAAAGTCTAGCCAAGGGGCCAATTTATCAAGTGAAGACCTAGCCAAGTTACTGCATAAATGGTTTCAGGTTCAAGTCAACAAATGCTCGAATAAGAGACGACTTCTTGGATTTGGATTCTACGAAGAATAGCTGTTTGTGCATAAAATCTTCAAACTACAAAGACGTCGACCCAGGCAATGACTTCTTTGGCGTCTTACGGGAGATTGTGGAACTAACATACAATTATGCTATAGAACCTTGTAAGATCGTCTTGTTCAGATGTGACTGGTTCGATCCGATCCAGGGTAGAGGTTGGAGACTTGACCAACATGGTCTTGTTGACATAAATTATTGCCGTCGATATCAAGCTTATGAACCGTTTGTTCTAGCAAGCCAGGCTCAGCTAGTTTACTTTACCAGCTATCCAAAATGAGGAGCCGGAAGATCAGATTGGTTCTTATTACAAATATTGTCGATGTGGACTCAACGGAAGTTCCTCATGACATGTTTCATCAATTGGAAGAGGTAGAAGTATCAGAAGAGGAAGAGGAAGTTGATAGAAGTGAAGAGGAAGAGGAAAAGGAAAAGGAAGAGGAAGAGGAATCGAAACAAGATGAATTTTCAGAAGAGGATTGAATATGTTTAATTTTTAGATGTAGTATGGTTTACTTTTATTTTTTTCAGATGTAGTATGGTTTACTTTTGTTTTAGCGACGTTAATAAGCGACATGTTCAGATGTAGTATGGTTTACTTTTGTTTTTTTCAGATATAGTATGGTTTACTTAGCGACGTTCCCTGGCTGTAGTATGGTATACTTTTATTTTTTTAAGATGTAGTATGGTATACTTCTGTATTTTTTCAGATATGGCTCGACGTAGATTATTTGGTTCTGGTGCTGGTGGGAGTCGACGACAGTCTCCATCTACCACTCCTACCGACTCCTCATCCCCCCGCACTCCAGTATACACTAGCGGTCTAGTCGCCTGCAGTATCTTCATACCCGGCTCTAGCAGTTCGAGGCTAGGGCCTTCTTCTTCTACGAAGCCAGTACCGTCGAGTATTCCAGAGGTCGACCCCACTATTGAGGAGCAGGTCGAAGCCGAGGCCCACGTCGAGGTCGAGGTCGAGGGCGATGGCGAGGGCGAGGCCAAGGGCGAGGCCGAGGTCAAGGGGCAGGCTGCGGGCAGGGGCAGGGGCAGGGGGCGGGGCATGGGCATAGTACAGCTCCGATTTGAGACAGATCCTTCGTGTCGCCCGGAGGGGGAACTGAGTTTGGAGATTTGGGCCTGTACTCGGACCAGGCGGTAAGTAAAATTATTACAATTAATTAGTTTAAATTTATTATAAACTTGTTTAATAAATTTTAATTTCCATTTTACAGGTATCATCCCTCCTCCGTACACCGGTCGCTGGGTACATTCCTACGACAGAACTACGGGGGCCCTGGATCAACTGGAGGGATGTTCCGGCCAACAGAAAGGCCTTCTGGTTTGAGCACTTTTCGGTACGTAAAAGTTTATTTTCTTTTAACATTTAGTATGTTATGTTATAACTTATGTAATTCTATAATTTTTTCAGCGGACTTACTTCTTCCCTTCCCACCGCGCCATTGCTGTCGAGGCTATATTTTCCAGCATCACCAGCAAGCACATTAGGGACGCGATCCTCGACCAAAAGGATCGCGACCGCCGGGGAGAGCCTATTTAGGGTTGGATCTCTGCCGCCGACTGGGTGGTAATGAAGAGGAGATTCGAGGAGGAAGCCTACAAGGAGAAGTTCGTGAAGTCTAAAAAAGCACGACAGGCGGGGTCGCAGTGGTGTGGTGGATCACGGTCCATCATAGATTTTTTTCATCCATATGGTACATATCTCGTCGTATACCCATAATTAATACTTTATAGTAATATATTTCTTTCAACTTAACTGACAAATCATATAATAATTTCGTAACAGGTTGAATCGGGAGAAGACCCGAATATAGTGACCTTGTTCCACGCCACGCACACGAAGGGGGAGCGGTTCGTAGACGACAAGGCCCGGGAAACCTACTTAAGTTTTACTTAATGCTAGTTCATTAATATTAATTTTTAGTTACGTTGAAAATTCATATAGATGTTATTTCTAGGCCGAGTTTTAGAAGTTTTACTTAATGCTAGTGCATTAGTATTACTTTTTAGTGACCACGTGAGAATTCATATAGATGTTATTTTTAGGCCGAGTTTTTGAGGCTTAGGGAGGCCGGGCCGACACGGTCAGAGGGAGCTGGTGCTAGCACTTCCCAGCAGTCCCCGGCCGTCGTAGCTCAGTCAGATGACGAGCTGTAGATGAGGGCCGTTGGTGGAATTCATAGGGATATGTACTATGGTACGGGCTCCTATGGTGCCTTCATTGCGTCACAGGCCTCTGCGACCGCCACTAGTGTGCCCGACCCTGCACAGACTGAGGAGTCGCTCCGCTACCAGCAGAGTGTCGATGCGCAAATCGTAGCTCTACGTGACGAGATGCTGCAGAGGATATGGGTGCTACAGAGGATGGGGGCGCCGCATACAGATGATTTTGCGCTCATCTTACGCTTTGAGAGGCTGGAGGAGACTACGGAGGCGCTGCGACAGATGACCCACGCTACGCAGGAGGCTACACAGCGGTTGGTCGAGCAGATGCAGCATTTCCAGGAGATGGCTACGGAGCGACCGTCTGCTGATACGTCGGGAGCATCATCTACATCCGACGGTGCACGGGAGGACATGCTCGTCCACCTGTTATCACCGGAGGAGTATCAGACGATCCTGACGTTGCGACGACAGTCATTTGATGGCGCTCCTCCTCCAGCACCGTGTCCAGCTCCAGCTCCAGGCGATCAGTAGTTTTGTTTTTGCATTTTTGGACTGTACTATATTTTTGACTTTGTACGTATTTGGGGATATTTAGTTTTTTCGTTGAGGATATTGAGTTTATACGTATTTGCGGATATTGATTTGGTTTGATCAGGATACTATATATTGACATTGTTCGTTGCGGATAGTATTTTTCTTTATATTTTGTCTATTCTGGAATATATTGTGCGTACCGGTGTTGAGTGTTCCACCGAGGGGGTCGGTGAACCCAGGGATTGGATTCTGTATTTTGAATTTTGTATTATGTAATTTGGCTCAGGCTTCAGGTCCATTTGCATTCTGGAACCTGTTTTATTTATTTTTTAACTTAGCAACGTTTTTAGCGACGTTACTATTCGTCGCTAAATTTTAGCGACGTTAATAAATGTCGCTAAAAGCGTCATTAAATGCTGACGTGGCAACACGTGGCACCAAATCTGATGTCAGCTCATCGTCGCTACAACGTTGCAACAGTGTCGCTAAACGACGACCACACGATAACGTCGTCTTATACGTCGCTAATTAGTGTCAACGAACAAACGTCGCAAATAACGTTGCTAATTAGCGACGTTAATAACGTCACCAAATAACGTCGCCCTAGCGACGTTTTGCGACGTTTTCTCATTTAACGACACGTTTTTTCTATCGTTTCCAAAACATCGCCCAAAACGTCGCTAAATTCACTTAGCGACGTTTTCACCGAGTTTAGAGACGTTTTGGAACGTCGCTAATCTGACAAATTTTTGTAGTATGTATCCTTTTTGAATGTGATATCAGGCAGTCCTCTTACAAGTTTCTTGGTAGACAGTATTGATATGGTGTCCATGTTGGCATGACCAAGAGGCTGATGCCGTAATAGCCTTTCGTCTTTGTGAGTATAGAGGCATCTTCTTGCACTGTTAGTGTCACCCTCATTTCCCATATTTCCCGTATTTTTCGTATTTCATATTTATACTCGTATCTGGATTTTGGCATATATTTTTATTTTTTCTTAACTTGTAGAATTTTGGTATTTCTCGTATTTTGGGTTTTGTCATGGCTCGATTTTAATTGGATTGGGGTTGGTTTGGTTTGGTTTATTTGGTATTGGAACACCTTAGCCTATGCTCCACCCTCAACACACCACATCCACCCTCTTTAAAACTCTACCAACTTTTTCTCTCTTCTCATAAACCTCCATTAATTTCTTCTTCTCCTTCCTCTACACAACTCTCTTCTCCTTCCTCTCCACAACACCCACCCATAGGCAAGTGCACCTTGCCACTACATGAGAACCCCATTTTATTTGTTCATTTGCTAGAGTAGGACATGGTGATCAACATTAGAACTTAGCATTTTGTGATTTGGAGTCTCCATTGCTCTAGATCTAAGTTTTTTTATTTTCGGTTTTGTATGGTTTTGATCTACTTAAGTTAGATTTTTATGGATTTTGATGTTTCCATGTGGAAGAGAGTTCAATTCCACCCTGGTTAGAACTTTGGAAATCTGGATTTGGAGTTCGGATGGCCAAGTTGTGATGCCTTGAAGTTTTGGAGCCATTGGAGCTTCTTCTCAGCCATGGAGAAGAAGACCCAGACCCTGCGTGCGTGTTTTTACGCGTACGCAGCTCTCATGCGTGCATGACTTTTCGCGTACGCAGCTCTCATGCGTGCGTGACTTTTCGCGTACGTAGCTCTCATGCGTGCGTGACTTTTCGCGTACGCAGCTCGCATGCGTGCGTGACTTTTCGCGTACGCAGCTCTCATGCGTGCGTGACTTTTTGCGTACGTAGCTCTCATGCGTGTGTGACTTTTTGCGTACGCAGCTCTCATACGTGCGTGACTTTTCGCGTACGCAGCTCTCCTGCGTGCGTGACTTTTTGCATACGCTGCTCTCATGCGTGCGTGACTTTTCGCGTACGCTGCTCTCATGCGTGCGTGACTTTTCGCGTATGCAGCTCTCATGCATTCGTGACTTTTCGCGTATGCAGCTCTCCTGCGTGCGTGACTTTTGCGTACGCAGCTCTCCTGCGTGCGTGACTTTTTACGTACGCAGCTCTCCTGTGTGCGTGACTTTCGCGTACGCAGCTCTCCTGCGTGCGTGACTTTTTGCGTACGCTGCTCTCCTGCGTGCGTGACTTTCGCGTACGCTGCTCTCCTGCGTGCGTGACTTTTGCGTACGCAGCTCTCATGCGTGCGTGACTTTTCGCGTACGTTGCTCCCCTGACCCCTTGCTTAACCATTGGCTCTTGGAGTTTTGGTTTTATTTCTCTAAGCTTGGCTCTTCTATAGCCCTGTATATTTATATTTTATTAGATATTTTACGCCCATTTTATATCCTTACGTCTTTTGTCATGAACTTGATTTTACTTAATATGCTTGGAATGACTATTGTACATGGTATGGTATGACAAAGAACTAGCATAACACGACAGTGACCCATAGTGGTGCACTCCTGCTTGACCAACCTAACATGATAGTGGCCCATCGTGGCGCACTCCTGACAAGTACCCTGACATGATTTATCTTAACGCTGTTGTGACGGCTAATTTAACTTGACCTGCCTTGACACCGTGGGTGGTTTCTTTTGCTTGCTTGTTAAATCCACTTGTCCTGTCTTGCATCATGTCTATGATGGGACTCCTGAGTACCACGGTCAGGAGTACCTACTAAAATGGATTAAGATTAATAACTAGAATAACACAGTAGTCATGAAGAGATGAAACAGCTACAGGCAATCCCGTTACCTGGGCGCTCTGGGGATCTGTAGCCTGCCGTCGAGTAGGGCATATTTCTAGCACACCGTCGCGTGTTGCACCCTCTAAGTCACCTAAGGGTACATTTGTCACCCGGGCAATGTACCCACCTGAATTCAACCCCTATTTTTCGACCTGGGTAACCTGGATGGTCTGCAGGGCTTGTGGCTGTGGAACAATCTCACTGCATCTTGTTAGTAATTAGGCCTGTGATAACCCTAGTTAGTTAAAGTAGTAAGCCGTAGTATCTGCTTGGCCGTGATTGTTTGAATGAGGTATATCCAGTTTAGTCATGTCTTGATCCAGTACAAGATTGCTCCCTGTCTTGATTTCTTGCATTATTATCTTGCCGATAAATGGTGGGAAACCAAGTTCTGTTCAGATGAAGGGCTACAACCCCGGTCCTTGTTTAGTTTACGGGTTGTAACCTGGCTATCAGAATAGTTCCATGGTTATCTCGTCGTATATCACCCTGCCATATTTTCGTAATTTCTAGTTTTAAATAGTAGATTTTCTTGTGTTAATTGCTGGCTTTGTTCTTATTTCGTGGCCCCCTTGTGGCACTTGCTCTTTCTGGGGTTGACCCAGCTAGTTTTGTGTGGCCAGATTTCGGAGCAGCCCCCGAGGATCTACCAAGCTTCCAGCCCAATGGTGGCGACTAGAAGGAACCCGGGCTACGAGTGGGTTTTCTATTTTGTTTCGCTCACTCTATTGTAAAACTATTCTTTTGAGACGTTTAGCCGACGAGCACCTGTTAGCTCGATGCACTTTACTTACTGTCTGCCCACGGGCTGTAAACATGATTAACAAATCCTAGGGTTGATCATGTATGACTTAACTCTTGCTAGTCCCCGCATTTTGTACGACTAGCTTCATGATCAGCTGAATATGTAATATTTGGGACGCCTTATTATTGTATATTTAATGATCATACATCTTGCGACCTTACTTACTTGCTTGGGATTGAGACATTAGGCTTGTTCATGACCATAAGAGACTGTTGGCTTGTAGTAAACCCTCATATATCTAGACAGTCGCGACCGTATATCGAGGTGGTTTCCATTTTAATATACGTAGCTGGCTATGTCTGCCCCCGCTCTCCAGTATTCTGGTTCTGGGGCGTGACAGTTAGTATCTCTAGACAAATAGAAAATGTATATATTATCTTCTCTTATCCTTTCAAAAATGATGTCTTCAGATGATCTATTATAGATAAAGTATTTAGTTTTACTGAAGTTAATATCATATCCATGATCAGCAAGATGACTGATGTTGAGCAAGTTATGCTTTAACTTAGTCACTAAACAGATATCCTTAATAACGGAAGAAGGAGGATTACCAATAGTACCATTACCTATGATATAACCTTTCAGATTGTTGTCGAAGGATACATATCCTTCCCTTTTTATCGATAGTGTTGCGAATAGATTAACATCTCCAGTCATATGTCACGAGCACCCACTATCGAGAATCCATTTGCTTCTAGTTTATAAAGGAAGGTCCACCTACACCACAAGTAGATGTGACCTTTGGTACCCAGATCTTTGAGGGTCCTGAACGGTTAGTTTTTGGTACCCATGCATATAGATTCTTATCAACTAATTTTCTAATTCTATACTATGGTGATACGTGTCCATGTAAACCATAATATGTATATGTAGCATGCATATTTGTATTTGGTGCAGGATGATAGTGATATCTATATGTGGGTGCAGGATGATGATAGTGACTATGTGTAGTGGCAGTATGATGATCATAACTATGTGTGGGTGTTGTACGTGCTACATGGATGTATGTGTACATAAAAGCATATTTATGTGTAGTATGTGGATGCATGTTATTTTGATGACGTATTCTATTGTGTTGGTGTTTAGTGTATGTGCTGTGACTGTGAGACTGAGTTTGAGGTGGAGCAACCTGTTTACCCAGCCTGATCTCTAATTTCTTAGAGGCAGCATATACTTCATCATATTTAGCAGAAAGACCATTAATTCTAGCAGTAGCAACCTTGTATTTGTTTTTCTCTTCAGCAAGCTCTTTATTGAGTGCTAAAATATCACGTGTTTCTTTCTCAATGATAGATTCGACATCGTATAAGCTTAATTTAAGCTTGGATACCTCATCAGTCATCTGTGGGAGGTGTGTCTCTAACATTATCTAGTAAGCATGAAAGTCTATGGATCTCAGCTTCATGAGCCGTGATTTTATCCTTAGCATGTTTATACTTGCTAATAACCTTTTTGTGGTCTTCAAGCAGATCACTAAAGACATCACCAAGTTCATCAAAAGTGAAATCATCAAGAGGATCACGAGTTATCTTATCAAATGTTGCTATTAGGCAGACGTTAGTCGAGTCTTGGGGAGTGTTATTGTAACGCCTCAGTCCCAAAATACTTAGGACTAGGTACGTATCCATGCCAGCTGCATACATACGAAGTATACTCCAATGTATAAAAACCTCGTATGAATACATAAGCTGTAAAATGCAGTAAACCAAGAGTAATCTAATCTCATCCACAAATAAAGAATAAAAGATTTTATATAATCAACTGTAATAAGTCTTCGTACAATACATTGGGCGGAGACAAATCCACTACCAACAAGTAAGGAAAATATACATGGAAACTGAAATAATTTAGCGGGAGTAGCAAAGGAAGACCCAAGACACGTCATCTCCGAACGAATAGAGAAGATCGCGACCTCGGCTAGAACACATGTAATATCACAGAAGCACACACACCTGGAGAGATAACCAGGTCCACAGAGGGACGTAACAAGATACATAATATCATGCCATATAAGTTGTGATATTTAATAGAAAATAAGGGATGCATGCAATAGGGTCCCTAACCGTACTATAGTGAATATGCAAAGAACGGACCTTCATATATGGGCACCCGGTCTATATAGCAGTGACATCGTCCCTCTCATCGGGAATCAGTACAATCCGTCCATAACGTTCGACGAACGTTAGAGGGAATCAGTAAGAAAACGTCCATAATGTTCCATGAACGTCAGAGGGAATCAGTACAATAGGGTGAACCTACGTCTCCAACGGAGCTTCAGGTGAAATAGCAGTATGTAAATGTGGTCCATACATCAAGGAATTGTTATTCCCTCCCAATGCCTAATATGTTGTATCCACAACACAAAATCTCTATTAACCGCTAAGTCAAACTAAGCATACAACCTCTATTAGCGGTTATTCCTATTGCACGACTTATAAGTACCGGTGGCCAGCCAGTCACGCATGTCCGAGTTCTACATGCGACTCACAACTCCGTGGTAAAAATGTGTCAAGGCCTATGGATGCAACACACAAATGGTGGTCCCTTAAATCTAAGTTTGAATTACATAATAATAATAAGTACGGAAAGTATAACTACACCGTAAAAACTTATCTAATCATGACGGTATAGCGCAGTTTATTTTACAAAAAAATAATTAATGAATAAATGCAATAATATGAGCTAAAGTAAAATAAACAGCTAATGGTAAGGTATCTTGCCTGAGGTTATGTGCAAAAGAGAATAATCCAGTAGCTCGAACAAACAAATAAACGAAGCGAAAAAAGCCAAATCCCGCAGATGACTCCGGATGCTGCAACAAATATCACGAACAAGTTTGGAATATTAGATATGACTAGGAAATGCTTGTCCAAAAGTTAAATTCTGGAACAGGGGAAATTTCGTAATTTTGGGTTTAAATGATATCCGTCGTTGGACCCGCTTTGCACCGAAATACGTGCCAATATCTACGGTCTCTAAAGTCGTCAAATTATATGTCTACAGATTTGTTTTGATGAGACAAACCCAACGGTATGTCCAATTTTGGATTTCGATGGTCCGTGCACAAAATCACCCGTTGAGTGGGATTGTGGGCCCGCCAAAATAGCGTCCCGATCAACCTTCTCAGAATTGAACCAAACTTGGCTCACAGGACCAGAAAAATAATTCGAGTCCAATGGCGTAAGTTTCGTCGCGATTTGATGAGTGTACACAAAGTTGTGACTTAATTTGCAAAGGGTCGATACGGGGGTATCTCGACGGATATGCACTGATTTCGTCGCGCATATACAACGAAATCGGGTTCCGTCAGTTCCCACACGTCAACAATATCCATATGCGCCTTTCGATGCGCATAGTGTGCGACCACATCGCCCGATTTGTCGGGGCGTACGCCGTATCGGGTGTTTTTTTTTACTTTTTGAAAACAGAATTTATAATTTTTCGTGAAACTTTAACAACGTGTAACTTTTTACACACTAGATAAAAAGTGAATCCAGAAGGTACGTTACAATCTCGGTTATGTTGTCTTTGACTGTCTTCAATTAGTTTCTACAGAATCCTATTGTACAGAACAAAAATTGGCCGACAAGTTGGTATTTTACAACAGTTTTTAATATTCCAGAAAAGTGCTTTTTCTCCAACTTCGCTTCGATTTTTCGAGCAAGTTGGATGGCCATGTCGAAATCCACCTGGGGGATCTCGAAGAGGGTCATGTGGACTTTATACACGAATTTACGGATCTAAATACGGAGTTAAGATGAGAGAGATATCGATCGGGGAAGTTGAGTACCTTAAAGTGGAAAAGTGTTGTGGTGTTTGTTGTTGTCGCCGTGGCGACCGTGAGCCGGGACTGCCATCCCTCCGGCGAGGCTGGGTACGCACGCCGAGGAGAGGGGGAGAAGGAAGGACGGAGGAAAGAGGAGATTAGGAGAGAGTTGGAAAGATTTGTGTTTGAGTTTAGGTATAAAAAAAAGTGTATATATATTAAGTGGGGAAGGGGGTCGGCCATAATTGGCTTACTGCTTATACTTGGGTGGCCATATCCTAACTAGCTGCTGCTATTACTAAGTGTTGTGGTCGGTTCCCACATATGGGGCCGACCACACTTTGTGTTTTATTATTATTTTTTTTCCTTTTTCTTATGCTTTATCTTATTCTTATCTATATTTTTTATTTTTTATCTATATATATATATATATATATATATATATATATATATATATATATATATATATATATATATATATATATATATATATATATATATATATATATATAAACCTCCAAAATATCCACAAATTCAAAAGAAAATTTTAATCTTATCTACCCATATATAAAATCAATTTAAACATAAGTACATATATATTTAATTTCATTTGACAATAAATCAACTAAATAATAAAATAATACCTAATAAAATAAACAGGTTTATTAATCACCATAAAATAGTTTTAAATAAAATAATAAAAATAGTCCAATGGGAGAACTTACCACACACCCTCATTTGAGTCCAAAAAATTGTACAACGTGTTGCAAAATATTTTTAATAGTAAAATACCAATAATTGTACAAATAATTAAATAATTAGGAATTGTACATGAAATTCTAAAATAATTTAGAAAATATTTGTACATATATAAAATATGCCTACAAGACCACAGTTGGTCACTCTATATGCTTACATGGGATTGGGTTCGATGCGGGCCCTAGTTCGGGCTGGTTTGGACAAACCGGGTCATCTAAAAATCAATAATCAAATAATATTTAATTAAAATAATTTAAATGAGTTGATGCACAACTTGGCCTGGTTTTCCTAGTCTGGACAAAACTATGGCTAGGCCTCCCATGGCATGGCTAATATACTAGTCAAGGCACACTGCTACAACTTTCGTGCTAAAAGTCATGGTCGTCTAGTGCTCCAAAACTCAACAATGGCTAAGGTCATTTTTAATAATTAATAAAAACCATAATTTGTATAAATTCATTTTTAAGTCTAATAAAATAATAATAAAATAAAAAAATAGAGGGTTTTATATCCTACCCAACTTACAAGAAGTTCGTCCTCAAATTTAGGATTAATAGAGTAGATAGGGTTGAGGGATAGGAAGAGTTTAAGGTAAGGATATAGCCACATGAGTTGGTCGGTGACTATCTACATTTCGTGTATATATAACTGATAGGGCAACTCAAGATGATACTTTGAGTCTATCTATCAAGTACAGTGTCTGGTCTTTCTAAAGTAAGTAAAGCCCACAACAAAAGAGTTCAAAGACGATGCTATTTAGTACGAAATACGAGGTTCATAGGCGACAGAACTAATTCAAATGAGAGTTGTCAATGTTGTCGGGATGAGACTCTAAGGCATGTTTAACTTTGTCTCCATCCACGTAGAATAATTTGTGATAAGCGAAACAAAGTGCAATAGGTTGATCAGACCATCATGCACCGGTTCTGATTAGACAATATGTTAGTGGGTGCACCCAATAAAATATGTCATGATCAAGCTTGATAACGAAATAAGCTTGCAAAACTGAAGCTACATTAGCAGCATGAGATAGTCAAAATATGAGCAAGGGAGGTACTGATGAAGAAAATTTTAAATAGTCCAAGATCTTTTAAAATCAAGTCTTGCCCGAAGTGTGGGCCTTTACAGTTGTCCTAGTTTTCTTCACTTACGGTTTGGTTGTCTAGATAAGTTAAGGTCCTCTGAATTTCTAGTCTAAGTGAGCTCATCAACACGATTCATAAGGACAAAGGATTTGTTAGGTGGTGGGGTATTCTATCCAACTTATAAGAGTTAAACTAATAGTGTGATGGGACAACGGGTCAAGCAATCAAGATAAAGCACAAGGTAGCATTAAGGGATTTAGTAGAACAAAATCACATATCGGGTCGAAAGAATTGAGTCGAGGTTGAATCCCTATCCGTGGTGAAAAATATATCGGTTTCATGGTAAAGATTATAGTTTGGCCATTTTGACCATAAGGTCATATTAAGAAATAGAGTACAAGGAGATGGGTTTTGGTGGGACATGATATGTCTACAGGAAGGTGGGCTCGTCTAGGTCTTACTTATGAAATTTGTTGGAAGGAAAAGTCTAATGTTGTGCCCCAAATATCAAAGTCACGGTAAGGGATGCCAAAAGATCTAAAATAGAAAGTGGGAGTTCACGAGGTGATAATTAATGCACAAAAATAAAGAAGATCAAGTTAAAGCATGAAATAAAATTAATTAAAGAATCCAGTAAAAGTAATTTAGGAACACAACTCCGGAGAGAAGATAGTCTCCTAGACGAATACAGTTAAGGAACTATTAACTCATTATTTAAATTGCAAATGGGTTAGAAGGTCGTAATTAAAAGATCTAGAATTGAAGGAAGGTCGAATAAGTCAAGGTGGAAATACAGTCACATAGCTGGGTAGATGACTAACAACAATGGTGTATATACTACTATTATGGTCATGAGTGACATGGCAATTAGTGTGGAGTACATCTATCTTATTAGAGCTATCTTGATGGCCTACCACTAAAATTTTAACTCAAGCTTCCTCCAAAGTTTTCTTAATAAAATTTTCAAAAATAAACCACCAAAATTTGTATTCACTCCAAGTCGTTCAAATTTATCATAAAAAAATTTAAATCACTATCATAAATCTCAAAGCAAATTGTTGTCATGTTACTACTGATTTTTTCAAAATTTTACATTTTCAATTCAACGTTTAAACTCAAGAGTTCATAAATCATGAATATATATATCAAATATCCTTAATCAATCATAACTTAAAAACTCTTCAAAATTATGAGCTCCTTAGATAAAAATTTCTAGCACATACAAAGCATTCTCAAAATTTTAGCTCAATATTTTAATGCACTCATCAGTTATAACTTCTATTCATACTAAGTCATTCCAACATAATCACAACTTTTAAATGGTAACTTTATTTGATCAATCAAAATAACCTTATCACATCATTAATATATTTTTTTAAAATTTGTGATAGCAATCCAACATTAAACTAAATTTTCAAATAATCTTATCAGTCATAAAATCATATATATTTTTTTGAAATTTGATAACCAAATTCATAATTTTTAAAAAGAACCCAAAATCTAAATAGATTTGTAAATCCTCAATCATAGGACACAATTTAAAATAAAGAAAAAAATTCAAAAATTGTTTTCATAACTTTTAAATATTTTAAACCAAAATTCACCATCATTACTTCCACCTAAAATTCAAAATTTGCTAAACACGAAATCGCAAGTTGTACGACGCAAATTTAAATAATTTCTACGGCCATTTTTAAAAGCTAAGATCATTTTCAAACCAAATTTATAACTGTTTCAAGGTGTATAACTATAATCCAATAAATCATAAACATCAAAACTCGAAAATCAAATAAATTTTATATTTGTTCAAAGATGTATATCTATCACCCAAAAATTATAAATATCACAACTCGAAAAGCAAATCAATTTTAGACTTGTTTAAAAATGTATAGCTATAACCCAATAAATCATAAATATCAAATCTTAAAAAGCCAATCAATTTCTTAAATCACGGGTATAAAGATTCTAGCTTTTTTTCTTCTTTCTGCAGTATCAATCCTATGGTGTTTACTATTTAGAAATCTCAAGATTAAAACCTTCCTTGGTAGTATCCTACTTTACAAATTACTAATCATTAAATCACATTTTTTTAAAAAAAGCCTTTTTAACTCAATTAGAGTCTTAAATGTGTTCTAATTGCCAATATAATCATTCTAGCCACGTGTTTGACCTATAAGCATATACTAGTGTAGTCATCTTCCTAGTTGACACTAAGCACGAAAATAAGAATCAACGGTAGTAAGAAATCAAGCAAGGTGCAATTCAAGGTAGGTGAACGAGAGTTCATAATTTGAAGTCAGGAAAGGATGTCAAGCATGTGGATGAGATTCCTAAATTCTAATCCTATGTTGCAGGTTCACGTCGGTACAGTTACGTAACCGAAGTGACAAACTCGACCTGCATGGGCCTCCACAAAAATATATAACGCCAGTCCCGAAATACTTAGGACTAGGTACGTATCCGTGCCAGCTGCATACATACGATGTATACTCCAATGTATAGAAACCTCGTATGAATACATTAGCCATAAAATGCAGTAAACCAAGAGTAATCTAATCTCATGCACAAATGAAGAATAAAAGATATCATATAATCAACTGTAATAAGTCTTCGTACAATACGTTGGGCGGAGACAAATCTATTACCAACAAGTAGGGAAAAATATACATGGAAACTAAAATGATTTGGCGGGAGTAGCAAAGGAAGACCCAAGACACGTTATCTCCGAACGAATAGAGAAGATCGTGACCTTGGCTAGAACACCTGCAATATCACAGAAGCACACACACCTGGAGAGATAACCAGGTCCTCAGAGGGACGTAACAAGATACATAATATCATGCCATATAAACTGTGATATTTAATAGAAAATAAGGGATGCATGTAATAGGGTCCCTAACCGTACTATAGTGAATATACACAGAACGGACCTTCACATATGGGCACCCAGGCTGTATAGCAGTGGCATCGTCCCTCTCATCGGGAATCAGTACAATCCGTCCATAACATTCGACGAACGTTAGAAGGAATCAGTAAGAAAATGTTCATAACGTTCCATAAACGTCAGAGGGAATCTGTACAATAGGGTGAACCTGCGTCTCCGACAGAGCTTCAGGTGCAATAGCAGTATGTAAATGTGGCCCATACATCAAAGAATTGTTTTTCCCTCCCAATGCCTAATATGTTGTATCCCCAACACAAAACCTCTATTAACCGCTAAGTCAAACTAAGCATGCAACCTCTATTAGCGGTTATTCCTATCGCACGGCTTATACGTACCGGTGGCCAACCAGTCACGCATGTCCGAGTTCTACATACGACTCACAACTCCGTGATAAAAATGTGTCAAGGACTATGGATGCAACACACAAATGGTGGTCCCTTAAATCTAAGTTTGAATTACATAATAATAAGTACGAAAAATATAACTACACTGTAAAAACCTATCTAATCATGACAGTATAGCACAGTTTATTTTGTAGAAAAATAATTAATGAATAAAAGCATAAATATGAGCTAAAGTAAAATAAATAGCTAATGGCAAGGTATCTTGCCTGAGGTTATGTGCAAAAGGGAATAATCCAGTAGCTCAAACAAACAAATAAACGAAGCGAGAAAAGCCAAATCTCGCAGATGAATCCGGATGCTGCAACAAACATCACGAACGATTTTGGAATATAAGATATGCCTAGGATATGCCTGTCCAAAAGTTAAATTCTGGAACAGGAGCAATTTCGTAATTTTGGGTCAAAACTATGTCCGCTGTTGGACCCGCTTTGTACCGAAATGCATGCCAATATCTACGGTCTCTAAAATTATCAAACTACATGTCTACAGATTTGTTTTGATGAGACGAACCCAACGGTATGTCCAATTTTGGATTTCGATGGTCGTGCACAAAATTGCCCGTTGAGTGGGATTGTGGGCCCGCCAAAATAGCGTCCCGATCAACCTTCTCAGAATTGAACCAAACTTGGCTCACAGGATCAGAAAAATATTTTGAGTCCAATGGCGCAAGTTTTGTCGCGATTTGATGAGTGTACACAAAGTTGTGACTTAATTTGCAAAGGGTCGATACGGGGGTATCTCGACGGATACGTACTGATTTCGTCGCGCATATACAACGAAATCGGGTTCCGTTAGTTCCCACATGTCGACAACATCCATATGCGCCTTTCGATGCATATAGTGCGCGACCACTTCGCCCGGTTTGTCGGGGCGCACGCCGTATCGGGTGTTTTTCTACTTTTTGAAAACAGAATTTACAATTTTTGTGAAACATTAACAACGTGTAACTTTTTACACACTAGATAAAAAGTGAATTCAGAAGTGGTGTTACAATCTCGGTTATGTTGTCTTTGACTGTCTTCAATTAGTTTCTATAAAATCCTATTGTAGAGAACAAAAATTGGCCGACAAGTTGGTATTTTACAACAGTTTTTAATATTCCAGAAAAGTAGTTTTTCTCCAACTTCGCTTCAATTTTTTGAGCAAGTTGGATGGCCATGTCAAAATCCACCTCGGGAATCTCGAAGAGGGTCATGTGGACTTTCTACACGAAATTACAGATCTAAAAACGGAGTTAAGATGAGAGAGATATCGATCGGGGAAGTTGATTACCTTAAAGTGGAAAATTGTTGTGGTGTTTGTTGTTGTCGCCGTAGCGACCGTGAGGCGGGACTGCCATCCCTCCGGCGAGGCTGGGCATGTACGCCAAGAAGAGGGGAAGGAGGAAGGAAGGAGGAAAGAGGAGATTAGGATAGAGTTGGAAAGATTTGTGTTTGAGTTTAGGTAATAAAAAAAGTGAATATATATTAAGTGGGGAAGTGGGTCGGCCACAATTGGCTTGCTGCTTATACTTGGGCGGCCATATCCTAACTAGCTGCTGCTATTACTAAGTGTTGTGGTCGGTTCCCACATGTGGGGCCGACCACACTTTGTGTTTTATTATTATTATTTTTTTTGCTTTATCTTATTCTTATATTTATATATATATATATATATATATATATATATATATATATATATATATATATATATATATATATATATATATACCTCCAAAATCTCCATAAATTCAAAAGAAAATTTTAATCTTATCTACCCATATATAAAATCAATTTAAACATAAGTACATATATATTTAATTTCATTTGACAATAAATCAACTAAATAATAAAATAATACCTAATAATATAAATAGGTTTATTAATCACCATAAAATTGTTTTAAATAAAATAATAAAAATAGTCCATTGGGAGAACTTACCACACACCCTCATTTGAGTCCAGAAAATTATACAACGTGTTACAAAATATTTTTAATAGTAAAATACCAATAATTGTACAAATAATTAAATAATTAGGAATTCTACATAAAATTATAAAATAGTTTAGAAAATATTTGTACATATATAAAATATGCCTACAAGACCACAGTTGGTCACTCTACATGCTTACATGGGATTGGGTTCGGTGTGGGCCCTAGTTCGGGCTGGTTTGGACAAACCAGGTCATCTAAAAATCAATATATCAAATAATATTTAATTAAAATAATTTAAATGAGTTAATGCACAACTTGGCCTAGTTTTCCTAGTCTGGACAAAACTATGGCTAGGCCTCCCATGGCATGGCTAATATACTAGTCAAGGCACACTGCTACAACTTCCGTGCTAAAAGTCATGGTCGTCTAGTGCTCTAAAACTCAACAATGGCTAAGGTCATTTTTAATAATTAATAAAAACCATAATTTGTATAAATTCATTTTTATGTCTAATAAAATAATAAAAAATAAAAAAATAGGGGGTTTTACAGTCATCTTCCTCGTCTGAGTCACTGGCTTCGCTTTTATGCCAGATACTGGTATCGGCATACTTTTGTGAGGATGACTTTTTATACGGCTTCTCATATGTCTCCTTTCTTTGCTACATGGCAGTCTTTTCTGACGTGTCCTGTCTTCTTGCAGTTGAAGCAAGTGGGTTCTTCATCGTCTTCCTTTTGGTCTTTCTTTGGTTGAAGCGTAGAAACTTCTTCAAGTTGCGTACCAAGAGTGCTTGACCATCACTATCGGAATTATCGTCATCTGTCTCCTCTGGAATGGTTCTTCGGTGATGAGCTCTAAACGCAATTTCTTTTTGCTTTGGAGCTGGTTTGTCGAAGTCTTTGAGATCGAGCTCATGAGTCATCAGCTTGCCCATCAGAGTTTCCATTGACATATTGGTAAGATCATTGTCTTCGATGATTATCGTCACCTTGGGATTCCAGATTTTTGGTAGCCCCCTGAACAGCTTGCGGATCTTCTTATGATTGGAGTACTCTTTGCCAAGGAAAGATAGCGGATTGACAATGTCGAGGAACCTTGTAAACATTTAAGCGATTGTCTCATTTGGCTTCATCTTGAATGCCTCGTATTCTTGTGTCAGACGACTGATCTTTGATTCATTAACCTGTGTGGTTCTTTCTGGGTCACCTCCAGAAGCTTCCATACTTCATGTAAGGTGGAGCATGTAGAAACCCTGTTGAATTCAGTCCAGTCTATGGCACAAAAGAAAGCATTAATAGCCCTAGTATCTAGACTAGCCTTTTTTTTTCCTGGTCGGTATATTTGTCGTGGGGTTTGTCAGTGAGAGTCCCTTCGACAGCAATTCTAGCAGACTTCTTGTAACCATCAGTAACGATGGTCCAAAGATCAAAGTCTAGAAACTTAAGATAAAAACTCATTATAGTCTTACAATAGGTGTAGTTGGTTCCATCAAATAGGGATAGCCTATTTGTGGACTGTCCCTCACCATAGTTGGTAAAGATAGGTTGTGTGTTTGCCATAGATCAGCTCTAGGATGTTAATCCGATATAAGAGAACAAAGCTCTAATACCAATTGAAGTACGTATAGGCAACTCTAAAGGGAGATGAATAGAGTATGTGTCGATAATAACCAAATAAAAAATTAACTCTTTCACCAAAAGAATAATTAATCAGAGTATTAATGCGAAAATAAAAGAGATCAGAAAAGCATACGCAAACACAGCAGTTTTAACCTAGTTTCCCTCGTGGAGGACTAGGCCAGGCCTAAGAACTCTTGCTCAGGATTGAAATCCACTATTTGTGAAATAGAGGTACACTACGTACCTTTACTCAAAAGAGCACTCTAACTTCTTACGCTTTTGTTGAGACGAAACTTGAAATTGTCCAAGCGACTACTTTCAAACTCTTGCACAGAACTTCTAGCTGAATTGCACTGAGCACCTTGGGGCTTAGGAAGTTGTGTGGCTAGTAGATGGGAAGAGTAGGCTTAGAATGTATAAGGCTATAGAAGATAAGAAGATGAGATGAAGAGATGAATTAAAATGAAAGAAATCATGCCCTATATATACTAGTCCAGGGAGACAGAGTTTGGCCAGAGCTCTGTCCCAAAATTTTAATTTTTGGCCGTTGGACAACTAACAACCAGCAAACCCTAGAAATTATGTCACTCCCGTTTCTCGTTATATGTATTTTTTAGGATACGTATACGGATTTCCGACAATTGTCAGGTGGCCCGTGTTTTGACTTATCTTGCTTAGCTTAGCCTTGGTTTAATCTTGACTTGATTTGGTTCAACTTGGTTCAGCATGACTTGGCTTGGTCTTGGCACTCTTGACTTGTTCTTGGTTTATCTTGGATCATCTTGGTTTATTTTAGTTCATTTTGGCTTGGTTTATCTTGGATCATCTTGGTTTATTTTGGTTTGAGATGAGAGGGGTTGCTATATATGTCAACTATCCTCTCTCTCTCTCCTCCATAACTCTTTCATTTACTACTTCTTCTTCTCCATTACTCCTCCCACCCACCAAAGATATCCTAGGCAAGTGCAATCTTGCTTTATGATGGATCTTCTATTTTATTTTTCCATTCTCCTCTCCACTTGATTCTAAGCCTCTTTAGAACTTGGCATTTTCGATTTTGATGGATGGATTTTGTAGATCTAAGTTTTAATTTTTTTTATTTTTCTTAGTTTTGATCTATTAAAGCTTGGTATTTCCTAAAACCAATCGTCCTAGGATGTAGGAAATCTCGTTATATGTAGTTTAGATCCTTGGAAGTCTCAATTCAGACTTATTTTGAGTAAGTTATGACATTTTAAAGTTTTTGGATTCCATAGGTTCTTTGCTATTTGGAGAAGAAGAACAGGCCCTGGCGCAACTCGACCTCGCGCAGCTCAGTATGGCGTAACCTAGCCCAGACGCCCATTGGCCCTAGCGTAACCTAGCCCAGCGCTCCCTTGGGCCCTGGCGCAACTTAACCTGACGTACTCCAGTCAGGCCCAACCTGATTTGGCGCACCCTAATCAGGCGTAAACTGACCTGGCGCACCCCAGTCAGGCGCAACCTGACCTGGCACACCCTAGCCTGGCACAACCTAACTTAGGCACCCCCTGTACCCCTTGGCGCCACCTATCATTTCTTTGGCGCCACATGACCAGCGCCACTTGTTGCTATGATACTTCTTGCCCTTTGCCCCCATGCATGTTATTCTAGTTCTAGTTGTATTTGCCTATGATCTTGCAGGTGACTTGTACTTGACCTATCTTGTGACGACCCGGCTCGATAACTTGTTGAGCATAACATGACTTGCCAATATTGATCATGACATGAATACGACTTGACATGAACACGACATGATAATCTTAATAATGGCCCGTCGAGGCACACTTTTGAAAAGCCTTCTTGACATAATAAGTAACTTGATAAGACATGTACAATCTTGATAGTGGCCCATCGAGGCACACTCCTGACAAATAATCTTGACAAGTAACAAGTAACCTGATATTACATGATAATCTTGAAAAGCTGTTGCGACAGCTATCTTGACTTGCTAAGTAACACTTATCTTGACACTGTGGTTGATTTTCCTGATTATGATTGTACAAGCTACATGTCTCATCTTGCATCATGTCTAGGACATGGATTCCTAGTTACGACGGTCACAAATTCATAATGAATATGACTAGATTAATGACTAGATTGATCAAGTAGTTCATATAGAGAGATTTTTCCAGTTACAGGCGATCCCGTTATTCCGGCCACACCTGAGTGGACTTGTATAGCCTGCCGATGAGTAGGGCATATTTCCAGCCCACTATTATGTGGGGCACTTCTTAAAATCATAAGTACTATAGCACACTGCCAAGTGTTGCACTCTAAGTCACCTAATGATTCTCTAACTCTTGGTAACTCTAAGCAACCTCACCTGGATAACCTGGATAGCTGCAGGGCTTGTGACTCGGGAATATCTCAAAGGCATCTTGTTAGTAACTATGCCTGTGATAACCCTAGCTAGATAATGATAGCAAGCCGTAAGACTTGATTGGCCGTACCTGAATGCTTGCCTTGTGGTTAACATGGGAATTATATTCTGCCTCTTATTTTCTTAATAAAGCTCTTATTTTATTCTAACCCTGTCCTCTTGTTACTTAATTATGTTTACTATTTATACCTTCTGTTTATTAACCTGATGGTTTTAGTTCGTTAATGAAGCCTTCCTTGTGGCACTTGCTCTTTCTCGGGTCTGACCCAGCTGGTTTTGTATTGCCAGATTTCAGAGTAGCATCCAAGGATCTACCTGCCTCCTAGCCAGATGGTGAACACTAGATGCAACCCTGGCAATGAGTGGATTTCTTATTTTGCTCTCCTACTCTATTGTAAAATTATTCTTTTGAGGCGTTTAGCCGCCGAACAAGTGTTAGCTCTTGTTGAAACTTATATTCTATCTGCCTAAGGGCTGTAACATGATTGACAAATCCTAGGGTTGATCATGTATGACTTTAACTCATGCTAGTCTTCGTATTTTGTATGACTAGCTTCATAATCATCTGAATATGTAATATTTGGGATGTCTTACCTTATATGTTTGGTAATCTAATATCTTGTAACATTTACTTGCTTGCTTGAGATTGAGACACTAGGCTTGTTCTTGACCACAAGAGACTGCTAGCTTGTAGATAAACCCTCATACATCTAGACAGCCGTGACCGTATTGCAAGGTGGGTTGCACTTCAATGTATGTAGTTGGCTGTGTCTGTCCTCCGCTCTCTAATATTTTGGTTCTGGGGCGTAATACGGTTTATGTGGTGGCCTATACAGGTCTTGTAAATCAAGATGTGTGGGGATTTTACCGAATAGTTGTCTCAATCAGTACTCGTCCTTGATCTCTACTCGTGCCTTCTAATCTTCCTGAATCTTGATCTGATCACATGTTTATATTCCCGATCTATCTTGGTCCTTCCTTATTTTTTCTCATATCATTTCTCTAGTGGCATTGTTTCCGGTCCAGCCGATCAGCCCGGCGGAGCACCTCCAGTGAACCAGCAATAACCTGGGGACCAAGTCTAGCACTCAGGGGTAGCCTCCAGAGTCATGCCTTTCGGGGGTCAAGAGCTACCGATTCATCCAGTCCAGCCTACAGAACCTGACCAAGGAGCCCTAATTGGACTCATCCAGGAATTGCTTGCATCACAAGATCGTCGGGGCGATGCCCTGCACCAAACAGTACAAGATGCTATGGGTTGACTTGGTTATCAAGGGAACAATGCGGCTAACAGTTTCAAGCGCCTGAACCCTCCTTTCTTTGATGACAGTAAAGATGCGATTGCTGCTGATGCTTGGCTTCAGGATATAGAGGTTATTCTAGAGGTCGCTAGAATTCCAGAGGATGAAAAGGTGGCCATAGTACACCTGCAGTTATTGGACTTAGCCCGCAGCTGGTGGGCGATACAAGCAGTTGGTTTGGTGACGCCTGTCTTATGGGCGGTATTCATTGACAAGTTCCAGACGAAGTATTTTGATGCAGTAGCTCGGTATGATCTGCAGACCAGATTCAGCAATTTTAAGCAGATGGTAAGGATGATCAATGGATATGCGGCTGAGTTTTCAAGGCTTAGTCAGTTTGCTCCTACCTTGGTGGCAGCCGAATTAGACCGAGCTAAGCATTTCCAGCAGGGGCTCCACCTATAGATCATTCTAGTGGTGGAGCAGTTTGAGCATCAGAACTTTGATGCTACTTTACGAGCAGCGATGAGGCATGAGTGTGTTCCCAGAGGATAGTAGACCGAGTAGGGGGTCGGAAAAGGTCTCATGGTCAGTTGTCTCAGTCGTCAGTACCAGCCCCGACAGTTAGGGCTTCGACTATTGGAGCTCCTAGGAGGGCGACCACAGTTTCGTCGGTTCAGTACTCGACACCGACGTACCTTCGGCAACAAAAATAGAAGCATTCTTCTGCAATGGGCTGCTCTCATTGTAGGAAGCCTGGACATGTGGTTTTAGAGTATCACAAGGCACAGGGATTGTGCTTGGCTTGTGGGACACCGGACCATATGATTGGGTCCTATTCTTATAGAGCCAGTTCATCTTCATTAACCCTAACCAGTCTATCGGTTAAGCAAGCAGCACCAGTGCAGCAGCAAGTACCAGCCTCCGAGGCCCTTGCCGCCTCAGGCTCAAGCATTCCAGCTGTAGAGGACTCAACAGTATGCTCAGGTCCAGGTTCAGAACAGGCAGAGAGATTACGAACAGAGGGGACCAGCACCAAGAGGACAAGATCAGGCTATGGCTTTATAGGTAGAAGAAGAATTGGCATCATGTGAGGTGGTGGCAGGTACCATTCTCGTCAACTCTTTTTCAGCATCAGTATTAATTGATTCGGGTGCATCGCACTCATTTTTGTCAGCACGATTCACGATACGGTCAGGACTGGAGCCCGAGTCATTATTAGTAAGGCTTAATATTCTTACTGGTAACGGTCTTGTGGGAGTAGATAGAGTCTATTCCTCGTGTCGAGTCATAGTTAGCGGTAGAGAGTTTCCCGCTAGATTGATAGAATTTCCAATGACCGATTATGATGTGGTCCTAGGAATGGATTGGTTGAAGGATCAATATGCAAGAATAGACTACCATGCTGGCAGGATTATTTTTGGTATTCCCGACGAAGAGGAATTTTTATTTTTAAGAGGCAAAGTAGAACCTTCTCCACCAGTCTTGCGGATGGCAGTAGCAGTTCAGTTTCCCAGAGTAGTAGCAGAGTTTCCTGACGTATTCCTCGAAGAGCTTCCAAGTATGCCCCCAGAGAGAGAGGTAGAGTTCCTGTGAAACCCGTGAAATTTTAGACTGCATTTTAATTTTTTTATGTGCTAGAATAATATCTAAATTGTAAATTTATGAAAAGTATTTTTAAAAAAAAATATATATATAGTTCACATGGATTTTTTGTATGTCAACCAGACCCGAATCCGCTTCGAACCCGATTGGAGACTAAAATTATTTTTATATATTGAAATAGGATTTTAAAATGTTAATCATATTTTTAAAAGGAAATTATTGTTATAGTCCATATTTTAATTGCCTTATAATTTCCTAGCCAAAGCTTTTAATTATTTTTAGCCTGGCCTCAAACCCAAGCCAAACCATTTTTTCCTAACTCATTATTCTTAAGGCCCAATAGTCCCAAACCCATTAAGGATTTATTAAGCCATTTCTTATATCAAGTCCAGCCCATTCTTTTAGGCCTTAAGCCTTAAGTTTTATTTGAGCTTTAGCTCTAAAGCTTGCTGGAAACATTCATTGTTCTAATTAAATGGGTTTCCATTCTTTTGCTTCTGTGGAGGAACCGAAGCTTCTTCGGCTTCATCTTCTCCAAACCGATCAAAACCGATCGGCCCTTCCTCTTCCCTGGCCACCGGAGTTAATGTTGGAGAGACCTTTCTCCTTCCTCAAATGGTAACTTCCCCTCTCACTTCTCCTATAAAACCCCTTCACTCCACCCTTCTTCCCATCATTCCATTCTTTTCCCAAATTCCACTCAAATTCCTAGATCAACCCGACGTTTCCGGCGAGATCGACCCCGGCCGAGCACTCTCCGGCGAACCCGGCGCCCGACCTCCGACCCCCGGGCCGCACCCGACCGGCGCCGCTCCCCGCGCGGCCCTCCGCCGCCGCTGACGCCGACGCTCGCCCCGGCCAGGCCGCCCGCACGTCCCCGTGCGTGTTCTGTCGCCCGATCGCGAAGCTTCCCTTCGCTGTTCCATCCGCTTCCCGGTGCGGACCCGTTTCCGTTCCGCTTCGGTTTCGGTACACTCTGACCCGATAAATTCTTTTACTGTCTATGATGAATTGGTCCAACCCAATTCCAGTAGGAATTCGGGATTTCGGTTCGGTTCCGTTCCGTTTTCGGTTTCGTATTTTTCGTCTATTTTGGAAGTTATGTTCTGTGGATTTTTAGGAAAATATATGCTGTGGTTATATTCTGTGGAGTTTTCCGATACTGCGGGATTTCCGTTTCATTCTCGGGTTTCCGGGAAAATTTCGGGAATAATTCTGGGAATAGTTTTTATATATATAAAATTTGGTTTCTGTCTTTGGATTGGGTTCTCTGGAATGTGGGTTTGGAAAATAATGGTTCTGTATATATTTTCGGGTTGGGAATATTTTTGCAGGAAAACCGGAACATTTTCCCAGTTTTTGGTTTGACCGAAAACAGAAGGAATACTGCCGAAATTTTTGGGAAGTTTAATAAAATGATTTTTAAAATGATTTTCGGATTAAATATTATTTTAATAATATTTTTGGGCGACGACCTTAATGGTCAATGGGCCCCAGCGAAATGCAAACGCACCGGTACGACCGGACGTTGAGGCAGAGTAGCTGAACATGACGACTGGACCAGAGTCTGAGACTCATATATTTTATATAATTTAAATTGGCAATTGTTAGTTTTATTATTTAATTATAGGTAATTTTCAAGACTAACAAGTTTCTTCTTATTTCAATTTGTGTAATATTAAGATGTAAGGGCATAAGCCCAGTTATTTGTCATGCTGTGAAGATGTAATAAATTAGGAAATAATTTTATTATTTTTCTTCTGGTTGTGGTAGTGTAGTATAGATGTTAGAATAACTCTAGATAATATATATATTATCGATAAGTTATGATTTTCTCACTATTTAAATAAATAATAATTTTATGTACAAAATACAAGTTTTAACCAAATTAAGTGATAATTACAAGTTTTCTGAAAATACCAGAATAAAAGAATGAAATTTCTAAATTCAAACTCTTAAATGCTTTGACGTTGTGTTAGTTAGCTAATCTATCAAAACTAACTAGGAAAGACAACTAGACATTTTATGTTTGTTTCTGAGACGAGTTTCCCGGAAATGTAGGAGTACAAGGAAGAGAGTAATTTACCGAATACCGAAGTGCAAAACCTTGACAACCGGAAGTTTAAGGCAAGTACATTTTATGTAGATTTTACAATTATTTTCACAATTGTTTCATTGCAAGTTTAAACCACAATTATACACGAACTCCTTCGGGAGCATTGATCGTATTGTTGGGGACTGGGGGAATAGTGTACTGGATATGACCAAATCCAAACTTAGGATAATGAATGTGTTAGCTTACCCCTCTCTCACACGGGGATAAGCCATACCGTATCGCTAGGATACAAATGTACCCAAACCGGTCATATTCTTTACCTATTCATATCACTGTACTGTACTATTTCAAAATTGTTCATTTTCAAACTGTTTAAAAATGCATGTTATAAATTGTCATTTTAATTGTTAAAATTTGCATGAATTGTACTTTGCTCCCTCCTGACTGGAGACAACATTTTAGGTATTACTGAGGATCTGGAGATGTTGATCAATAGCTATTTTGATCCTGACTTGTACCCGGCGGTACTCCCAGCTGATGATGATGTTGTGGCGTCTCCATAGATGCTACATTAGTTGAGAGTTTAGTTGTTTCTTTATTTCCAGTTATGAACTTTGTATTGAAAGACAAGTTTTTTTTATTATCGTAAATTAAATGTTGTGGCAACTTTTAAATTCAAGTTTGTTGTTGAAATGACCTGCAATATGGATTACAGCTTACTGCCGCCGTCTCATCAACGGTGCAGGCTGGGCATGATCCGATTCGACCCAAGTATTTGGGGACCGGGTCGTGACATGTTTTTAGTGGTGGCCCATGCAGGTCAACTAAATCAACAATTTAGGAAAACTAGAAACAATTAGGAACACTAGAACATCAAAATTGCCACAACATAGGACCGATTTATATATGATAAATATTTTTATTATAGATTGGTAGGTTACCTTGCTTATGCTTGCATCCTAAACCTTCCAGAGAATGACTACTGACAAAACCAACTCTGCTGGCAATGTGGTATCATCTCCGGATCGAACCCCGCCTCTTCAGTCAAGTCAGAGCTTTTCACCCAACCAGCTGATTGATCATCCTCACCAATCATCCAGTGAAGTTTTCCCCACACTGGCAAATCCTACCTCTCCTCTAACTGGGTTACTTTTCTTTGAGGAAGAACCCACTCATGTTGCTTCACCAGTACCAGAGAACACCTCTCAGATGGTTGCTTTATTTCAAGAAATCCTAGAGTATCAGAAGATTCAAGCTGAACAGATGGATATCTCGAGAGAAGTCATGAAGAATATCAACGACGCAACCTTAGCCATTTTAAACCAAGTTGGAGCGGAACCTCGTCCTAGGAGGGATACCCATGAGAATAGAAGATATTTGGGCCCTGTCCGACAACCATATTGCAAGAAGCTTTTGGTTTGTGCCTACTGTAAGAGACCTGGTCACCAAGCCAACATTTGTCGCAAGAGATTAAGGCAATGTTTGGTGTGTGGATCTGCTGAACATCAAGTTAAGGACTGCCTCTTATCTTATCATCGTATCGGAGCGTCTATTATGCCACAACCTCAGGACTCTATCCAACAGACCGTAGGAAGGGATGAAGCAGAATCAAGGATCATAGAAGAGGAAGAAAATGGAGATGCCCAAGCAAGAACCAGAACCATGAAGAATAGTACTTAGGACTGCTGAGAGGTATTATCTATTAAGAAGCTGTAACAAGATGTCCCTAGATCAATTATGAAAGTTTTGTTGTAATTCTCTTATATGAATAAAAATCTTAGTTACATCTTCATGATAGAAGTTTTCCCTAATAGTTTCTGGATTACCCTATGCATAGAAATATTCCATTAACCTAGTACCTAGCTCTTTCCCTATGACTAAGTAATACTATAGAATCGACCTGAAGGAAGCCAAGGAAATGAAGGATTAGATCAATGGACTAAAGGTGTTGGGTTTCATATAAGACGGAGCTTCACTCTAAGAAGCATCAGTCTTGTTTGTATCCAAGAAGGATAAAACAATATGGATGACTATCAGGGCACTGAAGAATTACTTTTTCTCGACTGATGATCTATCCAAGTTGAGTGAACTTAAGGGTTTTCGGAGATTAACTTAAGAACTGACTACCATCAGATTAAGAAGGAGTACATTCTCAAGACGACATTCAACACCAAATACTGGTAGTTGAATTTTTGGATCATGTCTCTTGGAATGATGAATACTCTTGTTGTGTTCATGAATCTCATGAACAGAGTCTTTTATGAGTAATTGAATCAATTTGTTGTCTTTTCTTTAGATAACAAAAATCTGATATACTCAAGGACTGAAGAAGAACATGAAGAGCATCTGAGAAATTTCTAGGAACTTTGAAGAAGTTTTTGGTAAGCTATCAAGACATGAATTTTCTTAGACAATGTGGTTTTTGCCATAATGTCACAAGAGAAGAAAATTTGATAGACTCTAGATAGATAGCCGCTGTGGAGAAGTCGTATATCTAAGTTCAATGGTTTCTTGGACTTGATGGGATACTACTGGAATCTGTGTAGGAATTCGCCAAGATTGCTGAGTCAATGATGAAGCTGACTCGAAAGAATGAAGAGTTTGTCTGGACGCATTTAAGAAGCTGTAGAAGAGGCTTACCACTGCACCAATCCTTGCGCTACCCGCAGGATCCGGTGGTCTCACAATATACAGTGACGCCTCAGGCAAAGGACTGGGTTGCGTTCTTCAACAACATGGGAAAGTGATTGCTTATGCATCTAGGCAATTACGGACTCATGAGAAGAACTATCCCACTCATGATCTGGAGCTGGCTGCAGTCATCTTTGCATTGAAGCTTTGGAAGCATTATCTCTATGGAGAGAGAGTGGAAATATACACAGATCACAAAAGTCTGAAGTATGTTTTCACTCAGAAGGAGTTAAACATGAGGCAAAGGAGATGGCTGGAGTTAATGAAGGACTTTGACATCGACTTGCAATATCACCCGGGTAAGGCTAATGTGGTCGCTGATGCACTTAGTCGATACCCAGTGGCGATGTTCTTAACCAAGGAGAGGCACCTGCTGGAGGACATCGAGAAGCTCGGACTGGAGATTGTACTGCCTGGACGGAAGGAACTGGATGCTGATTCTGTGTTGATGAAGTTGCAAGTGAGCTCGTACCTGATGGACAAGATTAAGGAGACGCAGTTTCAAGACAAGGCACTTGTAAACTTAGAGATCAAGTGTTGGCAGGAACATTTGGGAGTTTCTTTATTGCCAACGATGGAGCTTTTGAAGAATGGTACGAGGTTGTATACCTTCTGGTGAACTAAGAAGCGCAGTATCCCACACACTCTAACCAGATGTATCGGGATGTGTGTACCATTAAATGGTGTTATGTAATGAAGAAGGACAAATTCCAAGAATGAGGTTAGGTATTCTGTCAACATGTGGAAATTAGCAAGATTCCTGCAGACGCTGGATAATTTGGAGTAGAAGTAGAAACACATAAATGGACCTTGTGTTAGGATTACTTTGTTCCTAAGGAGGGAAGATCACCAATTGGATTTTGTGGACTGACTGACCAAGTCAGTTCATTATGAAGTTGCTTTATTCACGAAAGAGTTGGCGGCAATGTGCAAGAGACACATCTACCGGATTCATGAAGTTCCAACTGACAGACAATCAAAGAAGATAATCCAGACGCTTGAAGACATGCCGAGGATCTTACGTCTTGGAATTTGTGGAGCCTTGGAGAAGACCATTTGTAAATGGTAGAGTTTCCTTACAACAACTACCAAGTTAGTATCGTCGACCAGTGGAGTTTGAAGAAGGAGATAGTGAAGATCTCTCCTACCAGAGGAATGATTATTGAGCCCCAGGTACATCGGCCCGTTTGAAGTGTTAAGCCGAGTCGGAGAAGTAGCGTACCGGTTAGCTCTACCAGCTAATCTTGAGGGTGTACAACGTCATCCAATTTAACAGTTAAGAAGTTGCATCTCGAATCTGAGTAATATTTTGGACAATTCAGAGCTGAAGAGTAAATCAAGCCTTACAGTGCCAGAGAAACCAGTAGCAAGCGTAGTCAAAGGAGAGAAGAAGATCAGAAGATTTGAGCCATCATAATTCCTATTTCCTTCAATCTTTATCTTTCGTTCTAAACTTGACTGATGCTGCTAAGTTAGCCTAGTTTTTGCAAGCTATTTTTTCAAGCTTGATCATGACAGTATTTTATTGGGTGCACCCACTAATATATTGTCTAATCAGGACTGGTGCATGATGGTCTGATCAACCTCGTGTACTTTGGTTCGCTTTTGTATTTTTTGCATATCATAAATGAAGTTTGTCCCTAAAACGTCTCATCCATGACTACTTTGAAAATTTTTATTTTTTGAATCCTAGTTACGAGCACAATATCTGTACCTGCTTGACTTGAGGTAATTCCTACTCTACTCCTTAAATTTCGAGGACAAAATTTTCTAAGGAGGGAAGGTTGTGAAACCCGTGAAATTTTAGACTGCATTTTAATTTTTTTATGTGCTAGAATAATATCTAAATTGTAAATTTATGAAAAGTATTTTTAAAAAAAAATATATATATAGTTCACATGGATTTTTTGTATGTCAACCAGACCCGAATCCGCTTCGAACCCGATTGGAGACTAAAATTATTTTTATATATTGAAATAGGATTTTAAAATGTTAATCATATTTTTAAAAGGAAATTATTGTTATAGTCCATATTTTAATTGCCTTATAATTTCCTAGCCAAAGCTTTTAATTATTTTTAGCCTGGCCTCAAACCCAAGCCAAACCATTTTTTCCTAACTCATTATTCTTAAGGCCCAATAGTCCCAAACCCATTAAGGATTTATTAAGCCATTTCTTATATCAAGTCCAGCCCATTCTTTTAGGCCTTAAGCCTTAAGTTTTATTTGAGCTTTAGCTCTAAAGCTTGCTGGAAACATTCATTGTTCTAATTAAATGGGTTTCCATTCTTTTGCTTCTGTGGAGGAACCGAAGCTTCTTCGGCTTCATCTTCTCCAAACCGATCAAAACCGATCGGCCCTTCCTCTTCCCTGGCCACCGGAGTTAATGTTGGAGAGACCTTTCTCCTTCCTCAAATGGTAACTTCCCCTCTCACTTCTCCTATAAAACCCCTTCACTCCACCCTTCTTCCCATCATTCCATTCTTTTCCCAAATTCCACTCAAATTCCTAGATCAACCCGACGTTTCCGGCGAGATCGACCCCGGCCGAGCACTCTCCGGCGAACCCGGCGCCCGACCTCCGACCCCCGGGCCGCACCCGACCGGCGCCGCTCCCCGCGCGGCCCTCCGCCGCCGCTGACGCCGACGCTCGCCCCGGCCAGGCCGCCCGCACGTCCCCGTGCGTGTTCTGTCGCCCGATCGCGAAGCTTCCCTTCGCTGTTCCATCCGCTTCCCGGTGCGGACCCGTTTCCGTTCCGCTTCGGTTTCGGTACACTCTGACCCGATAAATTCTTTTACTGTCTATGATGATTGGTCCAACCCAATTCCAGTAGGAATTCGGGATTTCGGTTCGGTTCCGTTCCGTTTTCGGTTTCGTATTTTTCGTCTATTTTGGAAGTTATGTTCTGTGGATTTTTAGGAAAATATATGCTGTGGTTATATTCTGTGAGTTTTCCGATACTGCGGGATTTCCGTTTCATTCTCGGGTTTCCGGGAAAATTTCGGGAATAATTCTGGGAATAGTTTTTATATATATAAAATTTGGTTTCTGTCTTTGGATTGGGTTCTCTGGAATGTGGGTTTGGAAAATAATGGTTCTGTATATATTTTCGGGTTGGGAATATTTTTGCAGGAAAACCGGAACATTTTCCCAGTTTTTGGTTTGACCGAAAACAGAAGGAATACTGCCGAAATTTTTGGGAAGTTTAATAAAATGATTTTAAAATGATTTTCGGATTAAATATTATTTTAATAATATTTTTGGGCGACGACCTTAATGGTCAATGGGCCCCAGCGAAATGCAAACGCACCGGTACGACCGGACGTTGAGGCAGAGTAGCTGAACATGACGACTGGACCAGAGTCTGAGACTCATATATTTTATATAATTTAAATTGGCAATTGTTAGTTTTATTATTTAATTATAGGTAATTTTCAAGACTAACAAGTTTCTTCTTATTTCAATTTGTGTAATATTAAGATGTAAGGGCATAAGCCCAGTTATTTGTCATGCTGTGAAGATGTAATAAATTAGGAAATAATTTTATTATTTTTCTTCTGGTTGTGGTAGTGTAGTATAGATGTTAGAATAACTCTAGATAATATATATATTATCGATAAGTTATGATTTTCTCACTATTTAAATAAATAATAATTTTATGTACAAAATACAAGTTTTAACCAAATTAAGTGATAATTACAAGTTTTCTGAAAATACCAGAATAAAAGAATGAAATTTCTAAATTCAAACTCTTAAATGCTTTGACGTTGTGTTAGTTAGCTAATCTATCAAAACTAACTAGGAAAGACAACTAGACATTTTATGTTTGTTTCTGAGACGAGTTTCCCGGAAATGTAGGAGTACAAGGAAGAGAGTAATTTACCGAATACCGAAGTGCAAAACCTTGACAACCGGAAGTTTAAGGCAAGTACATTTTATGTAGATTTTACAATTATTTTCACAATTGTTTCATTGCAAGTTTAAACCACAATTATACACGAACTCCTTCGGGAGCATTGATCGTATTGTTGGGGACTGGGGGAATAGTGTACTGGATATGACCAAATCCAAACTTAGGATAATGAATGTGTTAGCTTACCCCTCTCTCACACGGGGATAAGCCATACCGTATCGCTAGGATACAAATGTACCCAAACCGGTCATATTCTTTACCTATTCATATCACTGTACTGTACTATTTCAAAATTGTTCATTTTCAAACTGTTTAAAAATGCATGTTATAAATTGTCATTTTAATTGTTAAAATTTGCATGAATTGTACTTTGCTCCCTCCTGACTGGAGACAACATTTTAGGTATTACTGAGGATCTGGAGATGATGATCAATAGCTATTTTGATCCTGACTTGTACCCGGCGGTACTCCCAGCTGATGATGATGTTGTGGCGTCTCCATAGATGCTACATTAGTTGAGAGTTTAGTTGTTTCTTTATTTCCAGTTATGAACTTTGTATTGAAAGACAAGTTTTTATTATCGTAAATTAAATGTTGTGGCAACTTTAAATTCAAGTTGTTGTTGAAATGACCTGCAATATGGATTACAGCTTACTGCCGCCGTCTCATCAACGGTGCAGGCTGGGCATGATCCGATTCGACCCAAGTATTTGGGGACCGGGTCGTGACAGTTCCCATTGATTTGATTCCAGGGACGACACCTGTATCAGAGAGAGTCTACAGAATGGCACCATCAGAGTTGGAGATCATGTACAAGATAATTGAAGAACTTAGGACCAAGGGATTCATTCGTGCTAGTGGATCGCCTTGGGGAGCCCTGATGCTTCTTGTAAAGAAGAAGGATGGTACGCCACGTTATGTGTTAATTATCGTATCTTAAATTATATAACAATCAGACAGATATCCCTTGCCTAGATAGATGATTTATTTGATCAACTCAGTGGAGCGGCAGTATTCTCGAAGATTGACTTGCGGTCGGGTACCATCAGATTAGAGTTAGAGGGCAAGACATCCTGAAGACAGCATTCAGATCGAGGTATGAATATTGGGAGTTCCTTGTTATGCCATTTGGAGCAAACAATACGCAGCGGTGTTCATGGATCTCATGAATCGCATTTGTATGCCCTATTTGGATCAGTTTGTGATAGTGTTTATAGACGACATCTTAGTCTATAGAGCAGAGTAAAGCAGAGCATGAGCAACATCTCCGAGTAGTTCTTCAGATTCTCAGAGAGCATCAGTTGTACGCAAAGTTCAGCAAGTGTGCATTTTGGCTTGATCTCATTTCGTACTTAGGTCATCTCACCAGAGATGGAGGAAGTGGACCCCCAGAAGATAGTAGCCATAGAGACATAGCCAGTACAGTACCATAGCAGAGGTTTGCAGTTTCCTAGGATTGGCAGGTTATTACCGCCGGTTTGTGTCAGACTTTGCTCGAATTTCAGTGCCATTGACGCAATTGATCCGCAAGGATGTACAGTTTG